>OY288224.1:2450000-3050000 GCA_958449745.1 Ochropleura leucogaster | reverse complement strand
AAAATTGACAGTTTCGGGTAGCTTGACCTGCTGGCGTCTGTACTTTAAAACTAAAAATTGCCTACTCAACTCTCATTTAAACACGTTTTCGTATTTCTGAACGCATCCATTTCTACAAATTTAAATATGATTAGGTACTGCGAAATTATGGGCCACTAAAGGTTAAAATAAAAACTTTTTTTTTGTACCTGCATTAGAATACTCATAATTATAAATAAGCAATGGCCCTTACTTTATTTTGAATAGCATGGATGATGTTGATGTAGCCTGTAAAGTTTTATGTATTTATATGGAATAATTTTAAAAAAATAGTATTAATTTTTTTTTTAATAAAACATTGTTTTTATTCTAAAAATATAATTTCGGGGAATTAATCAAAAACAAGCGGGGAATTTCGGGGAATCGATTACACTGACACGGGGTGTCAAGAAATTTTTATTGGCAGCACCGTATGTAGTCAATTAAAGAAGTTGATAATTTGCGGTCTGAGTTGAATAAATTGTTGTTCAAAGAAAATAGTAACTAAATAAAATATGGATTCATTTTAAATTCCTCTGTGCTTTTGAAACATGTGGCCGTACAAATACTAACAGTAAAAATCTTTTTTCCAGATGGCGCACCGCACCGTGCACCGCCTGGCCTACCTTGTGACACTCCTGGCCGTGACGTCGTCAGCGAAGAAAGATCAGTCGCGATGGTCTCGTCAGATCAGCACGTACACGTCCGACATCAGTGACTGGGTGCCGCTGTCCGCCCCCGTCGAAAGAGAACCTGAACCACTACCACCAATCAAGAGACAAGCTGTCGCAGAACCTAGAATACTGACTGAACCTTTCCCAGGACTCACAAGACCAACAGGATTTGGGCAAGATTCCTTCCCATCGAGAAATTATTACAACACACCCGCAAATAGACAGCTGTACCTGCAATCCGTACCGTCTGCGCCGCAGAACTATTTGTCAGACCAAGGATTTGGACAAGGCTTTCGATTCGGCCTATCACAACCTAACTTTCCCCTAAGTCAAGGATTCGTAGCTCCTCCGTTCGGTTTCGATAGCATCCAGCCACAAAAACCCAGACTACAAGGGATACTTAACCCAGTCAGCTTTAATCAGGCTTTACCAGGTCCTTCTCAAGCCAAACCATTCCTGAGTCACTCGCAGAAATCTAAATTAGAACCAAAACTGGTTGATGGGTACCGAGCTGAAAACGTGAGCAGCGACTTCGGTTTTGATGGTATGAGGAAACCACAATCACTACAGAAGATAAAGTTCGATACTGTTGATAAGCCAGTTAGACCAGAACCTTTGTCACCGAACTCTAAACAAGAGAGGGAAGAAGTTCAGCTGTTATACGTTCCGTTAGAGTCGCTAAATAGGGGACAATTCAATTTCAGAAGTCCATTGACGACTTCTCAGATGGTAAATAAGGAATTGTATTCTCAGGGAAACTCAAGACCCAACCCCCTGAAACAGACATTTATCAGCGACTACCAGAGGCCAGGTTCTAAACCGCTTGAACCTATATCTGGACACAACTACTTTTCAGAGTTCAACTCACAATTAAAAGATGTGGACCAAGTGCCAAAATACTCGACGATTCCGACTCCTTTCCCGACGCATCCTCCAACGACTCCGAAACCGAAGAAGTTGAAGCCGCACCAACCACCGCTAGCCATTTTCATGACTAAAGAAGTTAGCAAAAACAGTCAAGTTAAAGTTGGAGACGTTCTATCTTCTTTGAAGAATGCCGATACGATCGCTGTATTGGATTCAGTCAATCCTTTAAACGCACCTAAAGTTTTCATCGGTCCGTCTACATTAGCACCCCCCGAAAACTTTGTGAAATTCGAGCTGCCTTACTTATCGAACATCGAGAATAGCGACAAGAAATTGAAACAGTTACCGTTCTTTGTAGCACCTTTAAGTTACAACACTCCAAACGGATTTGCAAAAATTCCTTTTCCATCTCCTCATGTTGGATCAGTCGTTATTAATTCTCAAATCCGAGACTCATCTCAACCACAGGGTCCTCAACAATTATATAACCAGAACTACTACGCGGTAACCCAACCGTCGTATAAAACAGAAAAACCTGTTACACAAAAGCCAACATTCAGCTACTATAGTACTGCTGCACCTAAACCAAGCCCCGTGCCTGAATACCAATCGAATTACTACTCGTTTGAGCCGCAGACTGTGTCATCTATCAGACCACCTAAACAGCCTGATAGCGAAATCACCCCTCCTAAAACAGGTTCATACTTCATTAGCAACATGAGTCCTCAATACAACTCACAAGAGTACAATTTCAAGTCTTCAGAGCTGAATAACCAGTACAATAACTTCCAGAGGAAACCTGATCATACGACTACACTACGGACGACTACGACCACAACGACCACGACAAAACCACCTTCTACTTACCCGAGTCAATTACTCGAGACGCACAACCCGTACTCGATCAACCAAGCGTTCCACTTTAGCACTCCGTTAGACTACCACAACTATTTCGATGACGTAAAACAACCTTACGCTAACCCTGGTGCAGTAGGCCACTCATCGCCATCACCGTCGCCGTCCGCTACTCCATCGCCACCATCATCACCAACTCCAGCCAGCACGTTGAGTACTGAACCAGAACAAATAATTACCCAAAAACCAAAATATCACCAGCAATCATCACCGAGCTACCTCCAAAGCTACACTCCTGAAATACATTACGATTCTGACCCAAATTTAAAATACCCTGTCTTTAATCCGACTGACTATTTTGCTAAAACTGAGTTAACTTCACAACAAACTCAGTCAAGTGCTCCTGTTGACAATGATAAAAATTACCCAACTAACAATTATAACCAAGAAGTGTCCACACCTGTAAGAAATAATTATAACCAAGATGTCACTGACCCAATACGTAATAATTACAATACTGATGTTGCTCCAGAAAGAAACAATTATAATACAGAAATTAATACACCAGCTAACAACAACTACAACACAGACATCCAAACGCAAGTAAACACATACAAGACAGAATATAATCAAAACGTTGAGACTCAGTCCCCTGTAGATCAAGACGGTCCACCGGATCATCCAACTGATCCAAACAATCTACCGACGGCGTCGGAAATTGATACACCGCCCAAATACAGTGAAGAGTACAATGCTTATCAAACGAACTTAGACGCCGAAGTTAATCCTACTTCTTCATCTACAACAACAACGACGACTACAACTCGCAGATCCCCACAAAGAAACAGAGGTCGTCCTCGATACACCACCACACCACGATCTGAATCTTACGAATCTACAGCCAAAGTTGTCGTTACAAGGCGGCCTTTGAGAGAAAGAAAACCTCTTCCATCCAGACCTCGATATGAACCTAACAAAATTACTACTGATAAACCAAGTAGAAAACCGTTAGACTCTAGCGAAAGCACAACTAAACCTATAAGGCAAAGGATAAGAGGGCGCATACATTATAAACCCTCAGAGAACGAAGACATTTATGATAGACGCGTAAAGACTCACAACAACAAGGAAGAAGATCTTGCCTACCAGCGAGATATACTACACCAGAACTATCCAGTAACTTTGATGGAGCGTATGAGTACTGTAGATATTGAGGCTATGACTGAACCCACCCCTAAGGAAACTTCGGAAAGAGTAGAAGAACCTATTACTGAACACGATACAGAAAATGCTTACACTAACGAAAAAGCGTCTATAACTCACCATTTCTTGAATAATGAGTCAAAAGAAGAATCTGCTTTACCAACATTTACTGCACGAAGTACTTTGCCGGCAGAAACCTCTTACGTCCCGAATTTACCGTCTACCCGCCAAGACTTCTTTTATCAGTCTAGAAGTAGTATTGCACCAGTTGAATCATCTGCTTATGAAGAGACGAGTCCTGAGAAAGAGGAAGATATATATGTCAAACAAACAACTCCGATATCAAATCTAGAATATGCAGAAATTAGCTCATATGCTACTGAAACCCCTTCGAGTCCTGCTACAGAACAAAGTGTAAGTTTTTCAATCAGCAATGAATATGCTACTGTCAAGCAAGATGAAGAACCCGCTACAGCACCTGAAACCGAAGACGCTAAAAAAGAAGAACCCTTGCTAAGCCAAGAACAACTGGAGAACGAAGAAGAAGAAAACGTTGTACAAACAACACCATCATACAACCGAGTACGTGTACGTCCCGGAGTCATCAGACAATATCATCAAGCTTCAACAGAATCACCCAGAATCAAAGAAAGGAGGCGACCTGCTCAACCAGTTACTTACAGACCGGCCTTCGACAGAAGACGAACAACTATGAGGATAGATGAAATCGAAGCTGACTTAAAGACAAAACAAGTACATGCTAGGCCTGAAGTGCAAGAAATTAGACACCCTGTCTATAAACCAGAACCAACCACAGAACCTTCTGCTGCATCACCACCAACAACTGATAGTATCACTAAGCGTGGGCAATTCCGACGTAGGAGACCATCATACTCTTACACGACCACATCGACCGAGTCATCCAGCACTAAACGAATTTATGAAGTGAAGAACAGATTCAGAGGACGAAGACCTACTGAGAAACCCACAGACAAGCCAGATGTACAAACTGAAGCACCGAGTTCGACCAGTAGAAGCCAGCTCCATACCAGATACAGTCACAGGCCTAGATTGTCTGAACGATACAACAAAAAACCAGAAAGTGAAGAAATTGAAGATCAAGATTCTAACTTTTCTATCAACAGGCCGAAATATACTGAGCCAGACTCAGATCAATGGTCACCCAAAATATCAAGTGACTCTTTTAAACCGTACAATCCTAACGACATAGTAGATGAACAGAAAATTGCAACAACTGAACGTAGATCAGATAATGACAGTGAATTAGACATCATTACTGCGAGAAATGAGTTTGAAGATATTCTACTCACTGTGACGCCAGCAAGTAATACCAGAGCTAATAAGAAAATTCCAGAAATCCCTCCAACTTTAGAAGCTTTGGTAGAACAGAGCAAAGTAACGAGGAGCGACTCGACTGATACCATGTCCACCTTCGAAAGTATGTTGGAAGAAGTTATGAAGAGTTTAGAAGAGCAAGACCAGGACGAATACACCAAGAATGTCATGAAGCACAAAGGTGGTGAGATCGGCGAAATTCCGCCCGAAAGAATTATATCTTCTGGAGACACCTACGTTCAGAAATCGACTACGCCAGCAGAAGAAATTACGACTGAACAAACTACGGCCGAAGAATCTTCTCTTATAAACGAGGTTAGTATAAGATCTATTTAAAAAAAATTAAATCATTGCAACATTGTCAGGGATTACCTGTCGTGAAATATTTTGACTGACTTAGTATTATTTCTCGTTTCAGGATGACCAAGACCGTAAGGGCCGCCGTCGTGGATTTTGGAAAAAAGTCAAAGTGCGCCCTGCGTCCACCGAATCCATTGAGTTCGCTGAATCGCAGTACTACACCCACACCGTCAACCGTCTTGGACAACCTGTAAAACAATCTAAAAACGTTCACGACAAAACCGAAAGAATTGAGAAACCTAAAGTTACAACCTACAAACCAAGCTATAGTTTTATCAAAGACCTATTTTCAAGTGACGAAGAGGCTAACATTGACGTGATACCTACTGTAGACATACCCAAACTGACCAAGAAAACTGCAGAAACAGATGAAACTCTCATTACTGAAGAAAGTAAGCAGACAACTGTTTATGTAGAAAAGGAAACACAAACTGATACAACTTTAAGTCCGGGAGATTTTGATTTAGGAACAGGCTCGCCTGACCCAACTATTGACGATATATTTTTTACTACTACCACGGAACCCACGACAACTAGTAAGCCTGTGACAGCCAACAGACCCGATGCTGGATTCAGCTTAATGGACTACTTGTTTGGTACGTCGTCAGACTTAGAAGACAATAATAAACAAGTTGATAGCGAAAACAAAGCAAATACCACTCAAGCCGAAATCCAGAGATCTACAGAGTCACTTAAACCTAAAATAGTTACGACAGAGAGTGCTTTCATTCCTGATGAAATAACAGCCGCATCAATAAGCGATGAAAACACGGAGGCTATAACTGCCTTTACTGACATCAAAAAGTTAAATAGTACAGAACAAAGTCAAACAGAATATTCAGGTGGTGTTACGGAAATATCAGTAGTAAAAGTAGAGAGTTCGTCTGTTTCTTCATTTATGAACCCAGCTAATGTAGTCAGCACATCAATGTCCACAGAAGTGTCACATGAAACTGAAATTTGCTTTAGAGGAAAGTGCATCAAAACTAGCAAAGATATTCTATAAGTCTCAAGTGATCTGAAATCATGGTGCTAAATGACTTGTGTTCAAAGTAGTGAATTTGTGAAAGGACAATAAATGACTCGATGAACTAAGTTCAAGTTAAGTGGGTCAGCAACATTTTATATCTTTAATGAAATATTTATTAGTATTTTCGCGGATTAGGTATTTGGTGCGGTGAAATCTTGTAAATAGTATTTTGAGAGGCTCTTTACTTGGTTCCACCTAAGTATTTTTTATTAATTTTAATGAATTAGGCTTAACTTTTTATTACTTTTAAGGTCTGTGGCCACATGCTTTAAGAGTTCTCACTACGTAACATATTTTACGTAGTAATTAATTATTAATTGTAAGAGTGTTTTAATACTTTTTTTATCTATATACCTACTAATAAATGTAAATATGACTGAACATTTTGTAACCATTGTTTTTAAGACTTTTTTGTTAATTACTATTTATTTTATTAGTTTAAATAACTACTTTTTTAAGTTTCTTCAAAAGCTTGGAGAAAATTACCTTTTTACATTTTCTAAATCATGGGAAGATTAAAGACATTACTTGTATTCTATCCCACCCAAATAATAACAATCTTGCTTATTTGATAGATATTGTATAAGCGTTATCTGTTAAATAACCACTGAAATTGTAACTGTATTAGAAACTAAATAAAAGTATTACCAATACCTCGTTATTTTATTCCTTCAATCCAATTCCTCATTCACACATGCATTGCCCGGTTCCTAAGGATCTCAGATAGAGAAGGATTCATAAATGAGGGGTGAGACCAGTCCTATATTCAATACAACTCACTGAATTTTTTAACTGATCACAATTTTAATAATATAGATTATAGATAAATTACTCCATTCTTACAGCTTTATAATAATAATTACTTATTATAATTTACTAGTACATTATTTACACACAACTTCTTGTAGCACCAAACAGTATAATCAAGATGAAACAGTTCTATATCTCAGAAAGTAAATATCAAATCTTATCCAAACCGTACTACAAAGCAGAATTTTCATGCTGTTAGTTTAGAATTAAGAGGGGAGGGGACACATTTTTACGACCTTAGAAACAAATATGTATTAACTAGCTGTTCCTCGCGGTTTCACCCACGCTGCTTAGCACCTGTTGGTCGTAGCGTGATGTTATATAGCCTATAGCCTTCCTCAAGAAATGGACTATCCAACACTAAAAGAATTTTTCAATTCGAACCAGTACTTCCTGAGATTAGCGCGTTCAAACAAACAAACAAACAAACTCTTCAGCTTTATAATATTAGCATAGATTATAAACATTAATTTAAAAAAAAGTGTTGTAGAAACCTCGATAAACATCGTTTTAAGAGCTTTATAGACACACTGTTATAATACCTATGTTGATATGTTTTTTCAACTTTTAGTATGATGAGAATGGAGGAGATGGAAATGTTTGATAAGTTTGGAGGGCCATCCCATTTTTGTATAGAAGTTTTTAAAATACAAATTACAACTTTGTGGTACTAATGATTGCGGAGTAAAATGGCTGTGATAAACAGACAGACAGGTCGAATCTATAAGGGTTTAGTTTTTGCCATTCGGCAAAGGCACCTTAAAAACATGATTGATAATTAATTAGTTTAAGTTTGTAGATATCCTTCAGTGTTGAGGGTGGCGCCACTATCACTAACGAAATATTAGATGATAACAAAACGTTTCATGCAAGATAAAACAACACGTTACTTGACATTGACAATCTGACATGACAATGACAGTTAGTTTCCAAAGCAGGTGTGTGAGGTTATAAGATTGTTCCATCAAAAATAAACTAAACCTGAAAATGGATATCGAAATGAAAATTAAAAACGACATGAAAGCTTTAGGTTGTAATTCTGACCTAAAAGTATCACTCGCATTCAATCTGTACATACACTTAGTAGACGATAAGTTGATGTACGACACCGAGTATTGTTACAACAAAGATATAGATACTCTTTACATCGTCGCACGGCCGAAGAAGAACGAGAAGCTTAACATATACGTGCCTATTCCAACATATGACGAGATCAGTGTAGACTTCATCAACAAAATACAAGAAAATCTGTGTACTGTTGAGACCGGACCGACAGTGAACTTAGCATTCATTGAGTACGACTTCACAACGGTAATATACACTTTTACGAAGGGCATAGTGGACCGGCCACCCGCCGATAAAGTTGCACAACTGCGAGCACGGGAAGGAAGACGGAATTTCATTGACAATGAATTGAGAAAAAGTAGGAATCAGATTTTAAACGACGCTCTGAATGGAGGAGTTGTGGATGATGATGATTGTCAGGTTCTGGATTGAAGGGTGTTACCTACCGCTATTGGATCTTATTTATATTGGTATGAAGGACCAAAGTCTTGTATCTGATGTTTGCAGACCACTGCTGTCAGGTATTCAATGTAAGTAGTGCTTGTGGTTGCACTGGCAATGCTTTATAGATACTTTACAATAATATTTTTATTTGTAAATGCCACCAGTGATCACTGGCAACATCAGTTTAGCCAGACAATTTTTTTACATTTTGCTAAAAGTTGAGGTTAATTACAAGCACAGCCCAACTAAGCCTGTCCTGTTAAGCTTATAAATATGATTAAAATAAAAACAACAGTTTCCCATGGATCAGGAATAAAATAAAATGAAATGTACTGCCTTATCCTTCAGAGACTACAGGCGTAATGTTATGTGCGTAAGGTCATCATTAACTAAAAGCAGTTTATTTCTGCTGTCACTGACATATAGTTATTAAGTATTAAATTATAGTAGGTATGTGCTTGGAAATTGAGTTACAGACACTGGTCTTATTATGCAATACATTTACTAGATAGTGTTTTGGAATAAATGTAAATAATACAACCAAATCAATGAATATACCGAAATGCAGGTGTACTTTAGGTTCGGCTGTACTCTTTGTGGATTTATTATTACAAAAAGAAATTAAAAAAAAAGGTATCTTGTAAGACTAGCCTAGCTATAAATATTAAATAATAACAATAAATATATCTTTATTTAAACACTATAGGCAAGTAAATAAAGTAATAATAGAAACCTACTTTATAGAAAAGATGCATGTTCAATTACCACATGTTTGTAAAATAATTTCTAATTTCCGTAACATTCCATTGTTTTCACTAATAATTAAAAATATATATATATTCATGAGTTCTAGGAACTCACATTAACATTATTGACTTTGCGGTAAAGTGATTTTCATTTTAGGAGATGATTAAAGCTATGGATTGTAATTATTAGCATTTTGAATGCAAAATCATTTAATGCATGCCAAGCCACAATTGTACTTAAATTTTGGTCACATATACAACAATAATTTTGAATTGATTGAACAATCCACTGTTTTATATGCTATGTACTGTGTTGTTGTCTTAAGTTAAAACATTTTTTAAACGGTTTTATTTTTAATGTACAGGAGCATTCAAAAGGTCAATGTAAATTGTAACATAATGGGACATACTTTAAAAATCTTATTTATTTTACTAATTGGTTCTTAGATATGTTAACTAGATCTTAGAAGCAAGCCTGGCTGTTGCATAAGTTTTGTATGAACTACTTCAGTGCCAAGCCGAGTTATATTTTCTTTTAGGTAATTGACAGTGTAATATGTAGTAATAAATTAATATGAACTTTAAAATTAAAATAGTTTTATAGTAACCTCCATATTTGGATAGACCAACCATTATCTATATCCAGCATTTGACAGTAAATGTAAAAATGGAGTTTAATAACAAGGCATTTGTTACAGAAGTACTTATGATTATGTACTATTTAAGTTTTTAGTATGAATGAAATCCATGTACAGATATTGATTCAGGCAGCAGTTCTTGATAATATACCTAGCAGTAGGTACAAACAAACAGAAGGTTTGATACAAACAAACATTTTTAATAAAGCTTGTGATAGTATAAAAATAAATTTAAAAGCTTAGATAAAATACACCAAGTATGATAAAAAAAGTGAAACAAAAAGTTTCGGGGGGGGGGGGAGTGTCCGACTTGTATTGACTAAATAAAACCCACCCATAGCCCTTTACGACACGACGAACGTAAAGGGCCGCGTTATCTCTTTCGAACAACCCGCAACCCCAGCAGGCGGTAGCCCTGGCAAGCTCCTCTGCTTGTTTTAAGTAGGTACCTTGAGTTTAATTAAAGCCTGACATCATCACCATCCATCAACGGTACCTATGTATATGTAAGTATATATGAGTTAGTAACATATGTGCTGAAATATGTTTTGTGAAAAGAATGCGTATTTATGTGTATAATTTTAAGAAGACTCAATAAATACTGGATGACCCCAAACTAATTGGTTTTATTCAAAATGGTTATGTACTGTATACCACCATAGGTACCTACCATATAGTTTTCACAATTTCGCTTGAAAAAAAGCTTTTGCATTCGCTCGTTTCCGTTTTTTTAAACAATAAGTAAGTATTGTAAAATAGTGTTTCGGTATACTTACAATTAAATGTTATTTATTAAGTATTATAAAAAAAAAATTAGGTAAGTAAACCTAACGATAAAAACAAGCTGCTGTAGGTAATGGCTGCAATTAACGCGTTCACCAATAAAATAGATGAGGCTGAACCTAAGAGCAAAGAGATTGGCACAAACAAAGAGGCCTTTATTCAGATGTAGTTGAAGCAGGGGAATGGATGAATGATCATGAAGATGTCTTTTAGCAGCAGATGCAAGATCAAAGCAGATGATCAAACCCATGCTGTGAATCTAAAACCTATGCCTGACCAAGTGACCGATTCTTCTTTCAAATTTTTAAAACATCAGTGTGAGTGTTGCCAGACGGACCATGCACCAGAAAACAAATTGCAATATTGATTAATTTAAATTAAAAAATGAACAGTTAACACAATATCAACAATAAATAACAAAATCACAGAATAAGTTTTGTAATTGATCGTATTGATAGGTATGTATGTACTTACGTGAGTAGATCGCTTTTTATTTCTTTATCCAAACTGCAAAACTTAAAATTCAGATTCAGTGACCTTTTTTTTTCGGGTGGGAAATCATCCAATGACTTCCCCCGCTCTGGGCGGAGCGGGGGAAGTCAGACTTGTACTAACTAAAACTCACCCATGTTCCTTCTATTGCCCTTTAAACAACCCGCAACCCCGGAAATTTAGTGACCTTAAAATCTAAATAATGCTTACTTACTATCCTTACTAATATTATAAAGGGGAAAGTGAGTTTGTTTGTTACCTCTTTACGCTTAAATGGCTACACCGACACGAACAAAGGCTATTTTTTAAAATAAAGTGGTATGTGTGGGAGAAAGAGGGAAGAAAAGGGAAAACTTAGCGTTGCTATTACAAATCAATAAGGCGCAAGGGGAACTGTGTTACCCCGAATTTAACGCGAGCGAAGCCGCGGGCAAAAGCTAGTTAATGAATAAATATAATAATAACTAATGACGTCTGACACAATCGTCGATATTGAGTCTGCGTCAACCAGGTCGCTACGTTCGTTTATGAGTTTGCTTATGCGGGCTATGTTTGCGAGGTAGTCTACGGGGAATTCTAAAATTGAACCATCACACTAATTTAATGCGGGCAGTCAAAGGTGATATTATGAAGAAGTTAAGTCTGTGAAGTTGTAGAGGGTGATCTCTAGATCTTCTTTTACCAACAGAAAGTCACGTTGTTTGTGATTCTATCACGCTGAAAACTACAGGAGCTGCGCGGTAGGGGAACGCAGGGAAAAGCTAGTGATTAATACACCTGTTACAATAAGTTTCATACATAATTACAGTCTTTTATTATTTTATTGCTATTAAATTAACGATCTAAAAGAAATACGGGATTAGAAAAATCATTACATTACTTCTTTGTTGAACTTTCGTAATCCATGGATCCACCACTATTGTATTGCATGACAGTTACATCCAATGCAAGAATAGTGGCAACACCATTTTATTATCACGAATGTTTAAAAATGAGCGTTTGAACTGTGAAAATTTGCGATTGTTGGTGAATAAAGATCAAATCAGATATCAAGATTGTCAGCTGTGTAGTGTACCTTTCCCTTTAGTGTCATCTCGAAGTAATAATGTTATTGTCCAGTTCGGACGTTGGTTTTTCACAACTACTGTGCACTGAAAGTTTGGGGTAAGACTAAACACACAAATCGTATTAAAGAATAGGGTAAGTATTAATTTCGCTTCCTACTACTTTACAAGTAGATTTTGGTGACTACTACATAGTTTCACTTCAAATCTTCAAGAAAATTAAATGTTTTAAATTTTTATCTACTGAAAGGCGTCATCTTTGTCATCTATTGGCGAATAGCTGAACTATTAAAGACACATACGCGCTTAAATTAAAACAGTTATCCTATTCGCCGCTAGATGGCAGTAATTACAAGTTTTATTAGTTAAATTTACATTTCTAATGAAATTAATAATTGGTAAGATAAATCGCGATTTTATTGCTATTGTGCGAATAACCAAGATAATCGCCGAGCGTATTATATAACATAGTGTCATTGAATAATGGTTTCAGATTATGTCGCCATACATACTTTTTCATTTACTTTATGTGTATTGTTCCGGTTGTCAACAAAGCTATTTTTAAACGACTTCCCAAAAAGGAGAAGGTTCTCAATTCGGCCGGTATGTTTTTAGTAATCGTAATATTTCTTTTTGTTTCATTAAGAGTTTGTTTGATAATTTCGACCATCCCGTCATCAGTCAGGATGGCCGAGCGGTCTAAGGCGCCAGACTCAAGGTTTCCTTGCTCACTAATCGTGAGTCCGAGTTGTTCTGGTCCTCTCTGAGGGCGTGGGTTCGAATCCCACTTCTGACAAAACTTTTTGCCCTGTTTTTTATTTCTTTTGCAGCGCTCTGAAATAATTTTTAAATAGGTATATGCTTACTAAAAAAACCAACGAGGTAGTTATGTAAAACAGCAGGACTTGGTAATATTTTTGATATTGTGTACTGCACAGAGAGCAAAAAGGTACTTTCCCGTACCGGGAATCGAACCCGAGCCTCCTGGGTGAAAGCCAGGTATCCTAGCCACTAGACCATACGGGACTTGAGAGATTAGATAAAATATCGGTTCAGAAACAGCTGCTTATGATGATACTAAAATGTTTAAATTAAAATTGGACAGTGAATACATTTTAGAAGTTGCCTTATTGCTATGTAGCATAAAGTTCAATTTTTATAAAAGTATCGTCTACTACTATTTTTATACTTGGATGTTTATATCATGTACCATATCTCAGTCACGGTTGTAGGCAGTCAGACTCACCGTACTCAGTTACGGTGCGGCGATTCTGGGTTCATAATGTTGACTTAAGGACACTAATATGTTTTACATTATTTTTAAATTTTATGCTTTTGTTATCATCGCTTGCACTTTCTTATGTTTAAAAACTTTCCTTTCCAGCCGAGGAAAATAACATGAGTAGTTAAGGAAGGAGGTAAGTAATCATTTAGGAGATTTAAATTATCAATTCTGCATCTCAAACTTATCCAAAAACATTTAAGTAAAAACCCAAGCATGTTTAGTATTTACTTCGTCGATTACATCCTATTTATATGTTTTGAACCCTTACAATAAAATGTTAATCAAGGTCATACATTTATTTTCGTGACATTTTATTCAAAGGATCTCCATTAATTTTTTAACACTTCAAAAAAAAAGGAAGAGATTCTCAAATCGTTTGTATTTTTTAATGTTTTTTCATGCATCGTCTAGCTTTTCTCTCCAGCCTAATGCCTACCCTACCTATATCTGCTTTATGCTTCACAAAACAGCTTTATCAATTTTATTGCTACACGTTCTATGCTAAGTCTGTAAAATTATTTATTGCTTATAATTTCGCTTGTTTGCTGATAAAAATGCTTTTATGTTTGTCGCGTATACAGTGTTTTTAACCGACTTCAGAAAAAGGAGTTTTTTGTATGTTTGTCACGGAATTTATTTTTAAAATTAAAAAAAAAAAAAAAAATTTTTTATACTCGAAAGGGTTTCAGCGATTATAAAAATAATTTCCCATAAGATTTATATTTATTGCTTGGGTAATTGATGAGTTATCTTAAACATATATTTTCTTGTAATGTATATGGACGACATGCTAATGTTTTTAAGCAGCAATGAAAAATTAATACTTGAAACGAATTAGTGTGAGGTACTTACCTTGTTAAAAAAAGGTTGTTGTCACCATTTTTACCTTGGTTCTGTGAGCGTTAGAGAAAGGCAGTAAGTACGTCTTGTATAGCTCCGTCGAACTATGCAAGAGGTAGCTGCCTGTAGTGCCTCTTTTTTACTTTGATGAAAACAATAAAAGTGCTAGCGACCTGAAATCACAGAGTAATTAAATTATTTTATAGCTTTCCCCGAGATATAAGCACCGCAGTGTTTGGTACCCCTCTTCATTAACCTTTTATGTTTTTTTGTGTTTCTAATGCCGTCAACTATTTCACGCCTCCCACCACGGCCTCCGTGGCGCAATTGGCTAGCGCGTTCGGCTGTTAACCGAAAGGTTGGTGGTTCGAGCCCACCCGGGGGCGGCCTTCTTTTTGTGCCGTTATTACCAGTTTTTATTTTATTTTATGCTCATTTTAGTCTTTTCAGTCTTATTAAATAAACACCTTACTTAATCCGCTTCAATTTTGTTTTTCTAAATATGCGTACCTATTTTTTTTATTAACAGCCTACTAGTACCTACACAAATGATAATTAATACCAATCGATGTAATTTCGTCAAGATACAATCAAATTGAATGATTTTACGGCTTTTCTGTCGAATAAGGATGACAATTCGACATTATTTAATCCCTAAATTGATTATCTATTCACAATTTTCAGATAGTTTGTAGGATTACTTACCAAAATAATATTATAAATTATTATTTTAGGTTAATTGGTTACAGTATTGATAGTGATGATGGATGGAGACATCGAGTCGTATTTCGTTCTAGTAGTCTATGCCGCTAATATTATACATGCGAAAGTTTGTGAGTATGGATGTTTGCTTGATCCTCTTTGACGAAAAGGTACTGAACGGATCTTGATGAAATTTGGCACAGGTAGATTGTAGTCTAGACTAACACAATAAAAAAGTATCCTGACTTTTTTACCGAAATCACGCGAGTGAAACCCCGGGCCTATTATATTTTCTAAACAAACTTTCATTAGAAAATTACGTTACTTGACATTTAAAAAAGTATTGTCACAGTACGTACAACATTTCGGGACAATCGGTTGAGGGGAACTTGTGTGAAATTCATTTGCATTATTAACTAACCAATTGCCAACCATACATAAAAGCAAATTATTTTTATTTAAAAACTCAAAGCCTGTTTTCTGTAATTCCTGAATTCATACTTTAAATACAAATCGCAGTTCTATTTTGAACGGTTGGCTTAGCGCTGAGAGTTGAAATTCCAATATTTGCAATAATATTGTATTTGTCGTGAGTGAGTCTGATGCAATTTGTTTTGCTCATTAAAGTGAGTGTTATAGCCCCAATTGCTTATCGTGTCCCTCAATTTTAGGACCATGAATAAAATATAACAACATTCAAATATCAAGATAAGAACAATTCATATGAAAATATTGTTGATATTGCATCTGTTTTTATGATAAATCTGTTTCTTAATGATAGGGAATCTGTTTTAATGTGTCTGTGTACGTCTAACAATATTATATTAATTTTCTATGGGTCTATGCCACCCGAAATAAAGTTTATTCATTCATTCATTGTGTGACATTATACATGCTACATCATCAACAACTGAATGAAATGCACATAAAGCGCCCACTAAATAAGCCTTCGCCGCGAAGATGACGCGGCGACGCGCGCCCAGCGCGGATTAGGAAGTATTCGAATTTACAATGCATAATCTTACAAGGATAAGATTAGCTTAGTACAAGTACCAGTATTTCATCTGAAACGTCAGTGGGGATATAGCTCAGTGGTAGAGCATTCGACTGCAGATCGAGAGGTCCCCGGTTCAAACCCGGGTGTCCCCTGAGATTCTCTTTTGAATTTTTGTTTTTAGCATCTTAAATCATATTTTTAGTAGCTTTGCCATATTTTTTGTCTCACTCTCTCAAATCGTCTTCATAAAACATAATGCAGTTTAAGTAACATTATATATTTATGATGCAATATCTATATTATTTAAATGCGATTTCGAACTATGTATTCATATGTTAGTTTGTATGTTGGTATTATCCATACAAATAAAAGTTTTTTTTTTAAAGAGAAATATCAATGTTATCGTTGTTAACTAAACGGAGCAACATTTAAGATTTTGCTTTGGACAATGCATATTACATGGTTTCACATTGTTTTGTTTTTTAATTTTATTAAATAATGGCCTTAAAAGTGCATGATGGCATTTTATGCAAAGGCAATGTCCAGTTGCAAAGTTTTATAATCATTTAATAGTTACTTGTCAGAAAGCAAATTAGGTAGGTACTTACAGATGTACAATGCATGATTTGTCATAACATATTTATGACTGCTTTTATAATGCCCAATAAAACTTGCACTATTTCGGAACCATGCAACTATGAATAATTTCTATTCTATTGAGATGCGGCAACACTTATTTGTCTAACACCCAGTAAGTAAAGGGTTAAGAAAATGATTATAATTTTCGGCCCGTTGTCATGTAGCAGTCGTGGCCGAGTGGTTAAGGCGTCTGACTCGAAATCAGATTCCCTCTGGGAGCGTAGGTTCGAATCCTACCGGCTGCGGATCTTTTTGGTTCTTTTTCAAATGTCTTTTGTTTAATTAGCGACACGTTTTACTTTTTTATGCCATAGGTTAAAGAGGAAGGAGTTTTTAAATCGCACTCCTGGGTAAAAAATTCATTACCTCTATACTACCACGAAGTAATCTTACTACAAATAAGTACCTATAATATTTAATGTTTATAACGTAACGTGTGCGTATAATTAGTATGTTAAAGTTATGTAAGAATTTGTGTGAGATACCCTACATACTACAACTAAAAACGATGAAATAATCATCTGTTTTCCAAAAGAAATCCGACTTCCCAAACAACATTAAAAAGACGGAAAATCATTTACTCTCAGAAGTCGTTGATAATGAATCGCTGAATCACATAAAAGTCTCCGAGTTCAGGAAGAAAACTTATTTTCCGCCTTTTAATACTGTTTAGGTGCCAATTATTATAAGAAAAGTATTGTGTAATTGCACTAACTACTATTATAATTAAAACTTTAATTAAGTATTACAAACTTTTTATTTTTATTTAATTCTATAATATATGAACTGTTATTTTGTTAGCTTATAGTTAATTGTATTGTGCATGCTGTGGTCTCCTGTAAGTGAAGGAGTGCACCTACGTGATACTATTGTCGTCCATAATTTAAGTTAAATGATCTGTGTACATCTTTTGTTGGAGATCCTTAATAAATAAATAAATAAATAAATAAACTTGAAACGGGATATTTACCATGTTTCAAGTGTTAATTATAATATTAGTAATCATGTCAGTTAATGCAACCAGGCTTGCATTAACTCTTACCAGGCATGGCGTCTTTAAGTAAAATTGCATTGATGTCAGTCTAGTGTGAAAAAGAGACCGACAGGATGTCTAGCACTAAATCACCAACTCTGTCCTACACTAGAATAAGATTAAAACCACATGGTTATCAAACGTCTTGGTAACCCCAGTCTGATGAGAATTAGTTAAAGTATCTGCTACATCATTGTTTCTACCGAGTATTAGCTAACATCGTAAAGGAGAGCGTAGTTATCTAAATTATTTTATTTAATTATCTTGTGGGCAACACGTCTCGTGTCTGTGATAGACCCATGTTATAACAACAACAACGATAAGAGAGTTATTATGTTATATGTTATATGACCACATGGACATAACAGTGATTTGGCAAATCTTTGAGGCAGCTTATTTAAATGTTATAATTGCAAAGCGACTCTCGTTATTTTTAATTATTTCAGGAGGTTATATGTTAATTTTTTATGTATGTTTACCGGTTACTCCGCCAACTGTGGACCGATTTTCGAAAGAATATACTTCCGAGGTGGTCTCGTATAATTTTTTTTTTTATATTGCTTGGGTGATTTATGAGTTATCGTTATCCTTACTAAGTACTTAATATTATAAAAGCGAAAGTGAGTTTGTTTGTTACCTCTTCACGCTTTAATGGCTAAACCGATTTTGATGAATTAAAGAGATAGTTGGGAACCAGGAGACGGACATAAGCTATTTTAAAGTGGGATTGTTGAGAACAGGATAATTTTAGAGAGCAATGAAACCACAAGTTCAGCTTTTCATATATTGCAGCACATGTTTTTTTTTACAGACTGACTTTTTCTTAAAACAAAACATAAAACAATGACAGTCAAAAAGAAGAAATATAAAATTATTAAAAAGTTTGGTAGCTGGTCGCCAACATGGCCCCCGACGGTGTGAAGCACCAATTTACTGGCCGGCGACCAACAATACCACCTTTCGAGTGGGTCGTCGCAGCACGCCCCCCTTCGTGGTGACGTCCACAACTCTGACGATGCCGTCTTTCCCCGGGTGCACTGCCGCGATTCGCCCTCGGGGCCATTGGTTCCTGGGTAGCGTGCCATCTGCAATGAGGACTAGATCGCCCACCCTTAACGGACGAGTCTCCTGCAACCGCCTTCTAGGTGTGAGCGTGGGTAGGTACTCGAGCACGAAGCGCTGCCAGAAGTGGTCTGCCAGCCTCTGCGCTTTCCTCCAGTTAGCACGTCGAAACAAGTCGGCGTCGTCGAAGACATTAATGTCTGGCTCACTGCTTGGGCTTCCGATCAAAAAAGTGAATGGAGTCAGGGCGTACTCTGCGTCTGCATCCACAGAGACGTGCGTCAGTGGTCTTGAGTTGATAGTGCACTCGGCCTCTAAGAGCAGGGTGTTTAACACATCTTCCTTTGGAGTCCGCTGCTTCAATGTGACTGCGATAGCATTTTTCACCGAGCGGACTAGCCGCTCCCAACAGCCCCCCATAAAAGGCGCGGACGGGGGTATGAATCGCCATTCGATTCTTTTATTGGCGCAGAAGTTGAACAGCTCTGGCAGCATTTTTGCTGCGCCAATGAATGACGTTCCGTTGTCAGAGTATATCCTAGTCGGGCATCCCCTTCTCGCAATAAACCGCCTGAGTGCCATCAGGGCGGAGTCCGATGATAATGTCTCCACAATCTCTAAATGCAGAGCTCGCACTGTCAAACATGTAAAAAGGGCAATCCATCTCTTGGCAGTGCGTCTGCCAATAGCAACGTTCAGAGGGCCAAAATAATCCAGCCCTACGTATGTGAAGGGGCGCTGGTGATGTGCTAATCTGGTTTTTGGCAAGTCTCCCTCTGGTGGTGATTCCGGCTTAGCTTTCCGGTTGCGGCAAAACTGGCATCTTTGTGAAGTTCCTCTGACGGCTGGTCTGAGGCTTAGAACGTAGAACCTCTGGCGCAGTTCATTAACCACTAGCTCGTTATGTCCGTGGGCGTATCTGGCATGATAGGAGTGTATCAGTAGCTTGAGGATAGGATGTCGGCCATCCAGGACAATCGGGCGTGGCTCTACATACTCTGCGACGGCAGTGCGGCCAGAAAGGCGTAGGAGCCCATCTTCACCGAACAAAAGCGACAGGTTCCGAAGCCTACTATCATTCGAAACGGGACGTGCTGTTTGAACGTGCATCAAATCTTCGTGAAAAGAATCTATTTGGACTTTACGAAATAAGTGAACCTCCGCAACGTTGAGGTCTACAACGGAAAGGGCAAAAAGGTTACGAGCATCTCGAAGTGCTTCTTGAGTGAATTTGGAATTTGGGTGCAAAATTGATCGAAACTTGTCAATACACTGATGGGTTCGCGCTGTGGCACGAAGTAACCGGGTCCAACTGCTAAAGCGTTGGTGATCCGCTACTACCGGTGAAGGTAGTTGTCGCGGTGAGGCAACTATCAGTCCCACCGATTCCGAAGCTCGTTTAAGTTCTTCGGTTACCGGAGGGATGGCACACGTCGGTTCACATGGCCATTCAGAGGGTGGAGACAAGAGAAATGCGGGTCCTGTGAACCAACGTGAAGAAGTCGTGAAATTGTGAATGTCTCGCGTAGCGTCGTCTGCGACATTTAAAGCCGTGGGGACGTATCTCCAACTGTGGATGTTTGTTGTTTCAGCTATCTCTCCCAATCGAAACGAAACAAAGGCTTTAAACGTGCAAACGTCGCTACGAAGCCACTTTAGAACGGTTAGAGAATCCGTCCAAAAATGAACTTCATTTGGTGGTCGTCTGTGAGCTTCAGTGATGTACGTGCTGAAACGCGAAGCGATTAGGGCAGCCTGGAGCTCCAATTTTGGGATTGAAACGGGTTTTAGTGGCGCCAGCCTACCGGGATCCCAGACGTGACCATCAAACTTAGTTATATTACAAACCTTTATTGTCTTCTTCCCTGTGTCTCTAATTGCGTCGACCAGCTGATTAAATGATGTACTTAGATCTTGGCAATGATTTTTATTTTTGTAGCAACAATTTTCATCATTAGTAAGTGTGCCTAAACCTAGTGCATGTTGTGTATGTTCAGCTGGCTCAACTGATGAGTACGCGCCCACAGGGAGCGTACAGACACAGGGAAACGGGTGCGTCAACGTGCCGGCTGGGGCCGGATGCGATGGCGGGTGAGCGGGGGCCTGACGAGGTGGCGCGCAGGTGAGGACAGGGCGTGTCTCGTGGGTACGGTCCAGTACATCAAAGGGAGGATGTGTCACTGTCACTGGACCATTTCCGTAGGCTGTGGCGGGCGTCGAACGCGGACGGTCCTGCGGTACAACGTTAGAAAACTTCGGCTTGTCTGTCCTGTCAACAAATGAATGCGCTTTGTTATCTCGCTTCGGAAACATAGAAAATGATTCAGCTAACCAATCTTCGACTCTGCGCTGTGGTCTCGTGTAGTGGGACTTGTCGGAATGGCGGGATCCTGCACTTATAGAGTTGGCCTGGATAACGGCCAGCTTCGCCTGCAATTCCAACTCCGCAACGGCGGTTTCACGTTCCGCTTGGCTGCGGTCACGTTCCGCTTGGCTGCGGTCACGTTCCGCTTGGCTGCGGTCACGTTCCGCTTGTAGGTTCGCGAGCCGACGAGCGTGCTCCGCCTTTGCAGTCAGGATTTGTGCTTTTAATGTGCTGCTAGAATGACCTGACCGTGCACTCTGAGGCACGATGCTTGACGAGGTCCTGCTGGCGGGTGGTAAGGTCTCGTTAGGGTTGGTACAGGGCGGCGCCGGCGCGATGGCACCGAATGTGGAAGCACCACCCTCTTGAAGAGCACCTGTTGAAACGATACCTGCTGTACCAGTCTCCGCCATTGCTGCCTTTGTCTGCGATCTTGTGGTGGGCATTTAACCGTTCACTTCTGACACCAATGTTGAGAACAGGATAATTTTAGAGAGCAATGAAACCACAAGTTCAGCTTTTCATATATTGCAGCACATGTTTTTTTTTACAGACTGACTTTTTCTTAAAACAAAACATAAAACAATGACAGTCAAAAAGAAGAAATATAAAATTATTAAAAAGTTTGGTAGCTGGTCGCCAACAGGGATATGAGGGAGAACGAGGGAAGAAAAGGGAAAACTTAGCGTTGCTATTACTATTATTATGAAATCAATAAGGCGCAAGAGCAAAAACTGCAGGTACCTAGCATAGCAGGTGCTGTGTTATACCGAATTTAACGCGGGCGAAGCCGCGGGCAAAAGCTAATCGTCTATAATAAAAAAAAACAGCTAATCTTTAAGTACCTAACACTGGAAAATTAATACTCGTTAAAAAATATGTGAATATCAACACACCATAACAAAAACGCTGAAATAAAAAACTGTTTTTGCTAAAATAAAACTGACTACCAAAAAAAAATAACTTAAAGTGTAAGATAACTTTACTTCCGGAAGTCGGTGGCAAAAATTCACCGAAATCAACAAAAGTCACCGAGTTCCGGAAGTGAAGGTTTTTTTGGCATTATGTTTTTTTTTTCTAAGTGTGGTTAATGCCTAACCTGTTGTCAGAGTTGGGTAAGCCGCCCATGAGCCATGCACACTTGGTGAAATTCTATCATTAGCTATTTATTTTTATCAATACCTGTATTGACGTACGTACCTAATTGTAAAACGAGTTTTAAATTGGCACTTTATTTTAAATTGTTTTAGGGTTCCGTACCCAAAGGATGATAACGGGACCTTATTACTATAGCTTCCCTGTCTGTCTGTCTGTCTGTCTCAGATCCTAATAAGTAGACACTTACTATAGAAAACAATAAAGTAAAGTTAAAAATCAAAGGAGTTCTCAAACAAAGACACGTTAAGTAATTACGTATTAATTATTGTTTCTGATAGTATTGTACAGTGGTACGGAACCTTTTGTGTGTGAGCCAGACTCGCATTCAGTTTTTTTTTTTTCCACCAAGAATTAGACTTCTGTAGATTGTCTGTCAAACCAACAATGTTAAAAAGGATACGTAATGAAGAGCAGCGTTTAATTAAAGTACACGCAAGGTCGATATCGTCTATTACATAGAACATCATTTATTTCAGCAAAATAATGAATTGATCAGTTCGGTTGATGTTCTCACAAAACACCGTCGTGTTTGGCTAAAATTACGAAAATAAAGTTATAAGATCGTTAATTAATCGGGTAAGTACCTAGTCATAGAGTTATTATAAAATAGTTCATCCTCTCGCGTTCTTGGTGTAATTTATCTATGCTTCTATACTGATAGTATAAAGGAGAAAGTTTGTAGGGCTGTAAGGGTAATTTGTCGATCTACTGAACCGATTTTGAAAATTCGTTTACCCGATAGAAAACCACGTTATTTGTTAGGGTAAGTGATCATGCGAAGGCGGGTGAAACCGGGCGGGGAAAAGCTAGTATTGTTATAAAATGATTTATTTATTAGGTGTAGGTTTCTCTTTGCATTATAGACGCTATATAATGATGATTTATTAATGAGAATACTGTTATTCAATTGCATCCAGCTAGCAGCTAGCTAGAAAACTGACCTTAATAAGTTCCGAAAGTGACTAAGGAGGATTTTGATGATCCATGACTACTCGAGAGACTACTACAACAAATGGCGGACGAATACTTATAATCACCCTTATGTCCTAAGGGATAAGGTTGAAAAGTCGTCGACCAATAGTGTGCAATTACAAAGTAATATTCATTTCTTAGTTGTTATTGAAAATAAAATGAACATGAAAATATTGAAACATCTTTATTGTTTAAAAAACTACCATCAAAACAATCGCTTTGTATTTCGTACTTAGTTTAAACTAATTTATTGTGCAAAAACGATTTAAAATACTCAAAAGATATACCAGAAAGTATAGATAGATTGGTAGTGTATTATATTATATAAACAATTCAAACGCAAAAAGATCTTTATGGCCCATGAGGGGATCGAACCCGCGACCTTCGCGTTATTAGCACGACGCTCTAACCAACTGAGCTAATGGGCCGACGAGAGCTCCCTCGAAATAGATCACTACGTCTATTTTACATCAATATGCACATTATTGTTATTTTAGTTTGTGTTCTCTCTAAATATACATATAACTTATTATATGGCGTTGTCTAAGTACGAAAAATAATACATTATGTAAGCTATGAGATTTTACTAGGTATAATAGAGAATCTTTACATAATAATTATGGCATTGTGATGATAAAAAATAGTAAAAGAATAAAAGCGACTTCTAAAAAAAACCTAAAAACTGGAAAATAACTTTATTTACGGAAATCGGTGGCTTTTGTTGGTTTCGTTGACTTTATTTGCCAGTTTTTAAAGTTTTTATTTCAGGATTTTTAGTTATAGTATTATGATAAAATACGCAAACACGGTTAATAAGTTTTTATTTTTAGCTTTAGTCCCGTATTAGATACAAGTTTTAGTTCCACATCAAGCTATAGATTAAATACTAAGTATCTATATTATGCTTTAGTATTAAACCAATTCAGAAATCATATGCATCATCCCCTAGGGGATATGGTCACCCTGCTCCCACATGCCTGCCTACCCTGGCGAAACCCATACTTATACATGTGATTGCAGCAATCACGGCAGATTTGCTGTCATTTATTAAAGAGTGCCGTTGTATATCACTGAAGATCTATCACCAAATTAAAATACAATCACCTCAAAAAACTGCGATGACCTTCCAAACCATAGTAGTACATAGCATTTTTTGATTATTTGTCTTCGACAACTTCTAAAATATAATCGACGAATGAGTATATCATCAACGTACACGAAGTCAATCTAATACGCATTATTAAAGATAACTCAAAAACTACTTGTCGGATCTTGATATTTTTTATGGGACCAAACGACAACCACCAGTTTTCGAATAAAAAAAGAATCATCAAAATCGGTTCACTCAGACCTGAGTTATGAGGTAACAAACACAAAAAAAATAAAAAAAGACATACAGTCGAATTGAGAACCTCCTCCTTTTTTTGAAGTCGGTTAAAAATTGACATTTAGAGAAAATTATTAACTTCAGCCTAGGATTTTTTTTAAAGTTGGGATGGGCTTCCAATCTAACCAGATGCACCTGAATACATGTGACGACTGCTAATTTGACCGTAATGATCATGAATGGTATGAAATAGAGAATTTTTAAACATCAAAGAATATTTATTGTTATATGAATAAAGATTACATTGTTTTTTACCTGAATGTAGTACAAAATGTCTTCTTCTTCTAGCCTCAAAAATGCTATGGCAGCCGCTGAACCTGACAGAAGTGTGTCCTGTCAACACGCAACTGTCAGCTTGCTCTCACTTCGCCTTCGTCTACTTGAACTTGTTAGTGCGACTGTACGGCCAGTCCCGCGACCGGAGAGAGCAGCAATGCCGTGGAGAAGAACGGAGAATCGTGGAGAAAGAGGAGTATGACTTTATTGTAGTGGGGGCTGGCGCAGCTGGATGTGTGGTCGCGAATCGACTGTCAGCTTTCAGCAAGTGGAAGGTGGGTTTGTATACAATACTAGATGTGCCCAGAAATTTCACCCGCTGCTCAACTCCTTGGTGTCGTAGTATGATTTTATATTGTCTATTAATTTTGTGAATGATTGCATCATGCAGTTAGCGTTCTCCCATACACAACCTGTTTAGGGGTTGAATTTTGCAAACTCTCGTCTGATTTGATTTAGACTTCAAATTTTGGATAGGCATTCTTTCACGAAATAAATTAGTGAAACAGCCGGGTAAATCTAGTATGTTGATAACTTTTTTGATTATTTTTAACATAGTAACAATTTTCATATTATAAGAAGAGAAACCATAGCCTTCAAACAATGTGCCCTAAATTAAAAAAATAATAAGTAGCATTAAAGTTATATTTTATGCTTGCTTCGTAGCAATAGCAAAATTTTGCGTTTAAATAATAATCAAGCAATCATGAACATAACATCGATCATTTATTTATTATTATTTAACAACTAGCGAATAATCGCTGGTTTCCTCTATAAAGTACACATTACTACTCGTCGAAATACCACCAATTTCATGAACCAGTTACAAGGTCATTATTTTTCCAATTAATCCACAATGTGATTCAAACACAAACGAACCAAACGCCTAATTAAGTTACCTTTAATTTATGAAGTAATTACTTTTTGATTATGTTCATCAGCTTATTTAAAACATACATAAGAATAATGTGTGCACAAAACATCATTATTCTTTCTTTTAGTTATCTGTGTCGACTAACGTTGGTGAAAACGGGCATTAGGCATCAACTTAACTAATCATGATGCAAAATGTCATTTAGAAACCTTGTTCTAAAGTGGGTTAGTTACATATGCACGTGAAGTTACTAGGTTACGTGTTTAAAAAAAAAGACTATGGCATGTTACATTTATTTGCATGGGCATGTGCAAGTCGGACTCTCAGACCGAGGGTTCAGTACAAACTTGCGACATAAATGACATTATCTTTTCACTGCGTAGACTAAGGTTGAATTTTTTACAGCTTCAAGGGACCACAGTTTTCAGTTTACGGTTTTAATCAACTTGATACTCCAGGCGTCCCCGAGGTAAAATATCTTGACAGAAAGACAGACAGACGACAGTGATTAAAAAAAAACGGATTTTTTCTTTTTGAGGCATGGAACCTTAAAAAAACGCCTTTTCATATTTGTGATACCCTTTGGATACTACCGTGATATCATGGGAATGTATTAAAAATATCTAGTCCGCCATATGGGATTTGAGATGGCGCCACTTTGCTAACGAAGCATTCATAATCATCCAAACTAATTACAGCAAAATTTCAACTTGGGATGTGGGTTAAACTCATCTTCAAAAAAAAAAAAATGGTTTTCTAGTTAGTTATAGATCTGGGTGTTCCGCCTTGTTGGATTTAGATTGACGTAAGTGATCTAAACCAAAAATAAATCAGACTTTAATGACTAAAATCCATCCTTCATTTCTCCTTTCCTTTTCCGATGCCGCGGTATCTTACGAACGACCCGCATCCCCGACAGATAGCATAAGACATCTATCAACCAAAATTTGCATCCGCATTACATCTACAGTACATCATCGTGTAAATTGTAAATCCAGGTGCTGCTGCTAGAAGCAGGGATGGAACAGCCAGATGTGACGCTGGTGCCTGCGCTGTCAACTGCTCTTCTCGGCTCCAACATCGACTGGGCTTACACCACTGAACCTGATGGACAGAGTTGTTTGGCACGACGGGACCAACGCTGTGGATGGCCCAGGTAAATAAGCCATTTAGAATTGGTCTTTAATATTACTAAGTCTAGGCTCCTGTCGTCTATAACTAATACGGTGTTTAGAGTTCTTAGGGTCTTAGCTACTCAAGGAGTTATTTAGCAAACGAACGCTGTTGTGAGTCATTGCTATAACTGGGAGAAACTTGAAATCGGGCTTTTATTTTCTACATTAATTCTATTCACTTGCATATACAAAAGATTGAATAACACATGGTTACAATGATGCCTATAATAGGGTCATTATAATTAATGCAATACTGCACATTTGGTTGCAATCTCTGCTCTTTAAAACTTTCCATCAATTCTTCTGAGGGATCATCAAATATTTCATATCTCCCAAATGCATTCCCACCTGATTTAATAGCCGATCCGCGTCATAAAGCGCCGATAACCAATAGATTGGGATCACCCATTCCAATCTCATTTTTACGCAATATTTATTCGTTATCCACAAGCATCAGATAGTCGTTCGAACTCAGTCAGTTCGACAAGCGGCGCCTGTCCTTGTCTATTATCAGGGTAAACATTCCACGTAGCACACGTTTCACTAATCTTATCATATACTGGTTGATACTAGTCATAAATGTTACTATGCTCTTCAACTACGTCTGATTTCCCTTCAGTTGTACATACTATAACTAATTGGTGATTGCTTATCTGTTATCGTTGACAGTATTTTGCAGTCTGAGTCTTATGCCTATTTCAGTTTAGCTAAGTATAGTTTTGTTTAGTTATAATCAATTATTTAATATACTCTAAACGGAAGTAACTGATAATGCCGTTCTTTCTTACTAAGTCAACGTTAACGTTAGTTTCTTAGTCATTCAACTGCAACACACTTTCGAATTGATAACAAATTAAAATTAAACTTTCTACTTCGGTAGTTTTACCGTATTGTATTTAGTGACATTTTTATTGCACCATCGTCTTGTATTTATCTACTCGTATTCTATTTATAAATTGGCGTGTATATCTGCCATCTACCTTTTATCAACCACACCAACTTACCTAAGTTACACCTAAGATACAAAGTTTAAGTTGTATTTCGTTAATTTCTTGTAAGCTTCAAAACACGTTTCCTTTCAGTCTGGCTTGGTGACTAGTTGTCTATAGATGGCGTTGCAGCAAGTTACAAATTGCTATGGTGCCGTAATAGGGGTTTCACTAGATTTTTTCTAGTAAAGATTATTGTAGCTGGTTGTGACATGTCTGTGCGACTAATTACAGGCATTCAGTCCTCTTTAATCTCCGTTGTAAGTCATGATGACAAGAGCTTTATTAATCGGTTCTGTTATACAAGCAGACCTTAAGTGTGGGTCTGCCGGTCTAATCTTCTTTCACATAATATGAGGCTTATTGAGCTATGTGCTATTGGATCTATGTAAAAATATAAGGTTTAAGGCTAGACAAATACAGGCATGAATTCTATGAAGGAGAAATTGGTTGAAATTACCTACTTTCTGTGGTAAATCTGTGGCAAAGTCATCATTCTGTAAACATTGAGTGGGGCTGTAAAATCAAGGTAAGAAGCTATTTGGAAATCCAAATGCTACTTACCAAAGTTTGACTATTTGCAGTTATAGTTTTATAAATCCCTTAACCTTCTATTTCTAGTCTACTGACCCTGTTTTCATTGCCAACGCCGTCTGACTTGCATATTTGTGCGATAAATGGGTATCAACAGTGGCGTCCCATTATCTGAATGCGTGATTTTTATTTACATTCAAAATATGTGACTGATAAAGCACAATATCTGCCTGAGAAGATATCAAGTTTTCGCAATATTTCACAACCTATGTTTATTTTTAACTTTATTTTTCTTTGTAGATGTCATGTGATAGACAATTTTAAATACTATTTTCCTTCGATTTATATTTTTACAGCTTCCCCTGTAACTGTATGGAAATTAGGAAAACAAATTCAAACTTGTTCAAATTTTAGTCAAAAGTTGCAAAACATTGTTGTAGCAACTTGTTTTGTGTTGCTGTACATATAACGTACATAATAATATGGAGAACGTTCAAATTTACTGTAAATGATAAATGATGTTTATTTTGCAAGTAGGTTTTCAAGAACACTTTTACACGTCTTTTTTTTAAACTAGATATTGCGGTTTGTCCGAAAGAAATATCGCGGGCAGAACAAGTCTGACACTCCCCCCTGCTCAGCCCGAGCGGGGGAAGTTATTTGATGATTTTCCACCCCAAAAAAAGGCCGGTGTTTCGAACCCAACTACTCTGAGAAGAAACCGGCGAAACAAACTCAGAGGTCATAAGTCTCTTTTAAAATCCAGACAAAAAATGTTAATTAACTTACATGAGGACTATGCAGATTATTGTCTGAAATGGTCTTTTTCTTATACTGTCTTACCTTATTAACGTACTTACCCTGTTGTTTATGTAATGCTGTGATCAAAAACTGACCCCTCTCTGACTAAGCTGCATGGATCTTAGTGAATTAGCATCAGCATTATAGTTTTTTTGGTTGGTTTGCATGTTCAGCGCGCTGGCGAATGCTAAGGGTGAAAGGTTCTAAGAAGCAAAACGGTCTGATACCCTTACTTACCGACTAACACTTGGTAGGGGCACCAAAATTCTTTAGCAATGCCTAAGAAGGATTATTCTTCAGGTTCAAGCTCGATTTTCACAAACGTAACGAGAATTCTTGTAACTTCAATAACAGAAAATCATACACAATACTTTTAGAGGCAAAGTGATGGGCGGCTCGAGCTCCATCAACTCCATGGCATATATCCGAGGAAACAAGCTGGATTACGACACATGGGCCGCCATGGGGAACGATGGCTGGAGCTTCAAAGATGTGAGGGAAACTGATTCTAATGCACCCTGCTTCTTGCACTATAATCCTTTGCCGAGAAGATCGTCTTGGTTGATTGACTCGGTTTTAATGTGAGAATAATTGTGAGATAAAGAAAAGCAAATTGTAACGCACCCTGCACATTGATTTTCGAAAGCTCTTATGCAATTAGATTACTGAAACACTATTGCTATTGAAATATGCACATTTAGAAAGATACATGAAGCACAATTACAATATAAAAGAATCCAATTCTACTAAACGATTCAATTTTCTTAACTAAGGTGCTGCCATACTTCAAGAAATCAGAAAAGAATTTGAACATTGAAGGACTAAACCGCAAATACCATGGCGTTGACGGAGAGCAGTCTATTTCCAGGTTCCCTTACATTGATAGACCATCCATCATGATGACGAATGCGTTCCATGAGAGAGGACTGCCTATTGCGGATTATAATGGGGCCTACCAACTAACCACGATGCAAGCCCAGGCAGTAGCGCAGGATGGGGAGCGCGTCTCCACTAATAATGCATTCATACAACCAATCAGACATAAAAGGAAAAACTTGACCGTCAAAAGCAACGCTGAAGTTTTTAAAATACTCATAAATAAACAAAACGTTGCTTATGGAGTGAAATACATTCGACATGGTCAAGTTTATACAGCTTACGCCAAGAAAGAGGTAATAGTCAGTGGCGGTAGTATCAACTCTCCGAAACTACTCATGTTGTCTGGTGTAGGTCCTAAAGATCATCTGAATAAATTGAAGATTCGCGTCAAAAAAGATTTAGCTGTTGGAGAGAACTTACACGATCATGTTACTTTTAACGGTATCATAGTGGCTCTGCCGAATAGGACATCAACTCGAATTAGTAACGAAGAAGTTCTACAAGAAGTTTATGACTACAGTCAAATGAAGCTCAAGCATGGACCTATGGCTTCAAACGGACCAGTAAACTCTATTGCATTTATAAAGACTGATCCTGATCTACCTGCACCTGACATTCAATACCAAGTAGACCATGCGTTTATGAAGGAATACATTCGTGAACCAGAAATCTACGACGAGATTTCAATATTCCCCAAAGCGTTTTACGATGCTTTGCTTCCGAGAACCATGAATTTGGTGCCAAAAAGCAGAGGAAAATTGCTGCTGAATCCTCAGAACCCACATGGCAAACCGTTGTTGTTCGCCAACTACTTCGGAGATCCAAGTGATCTTATACCCTTAGTCAAGGGAGTAAGGTTCCTTCTTACTCTGGAAAATACAAAAGCATTTAGAGACCTCGGTGCATACTTTGAGAAGACACCTCTAAAGGCTTGTAGAGACTATCCGTGGGGTACTGACGAATACATCGTGTGTTTGGCTAGACACTATACTTCAACCACCTACCACCCTGTAGGTACTTGTAAAATGGGTCCGAAATGGGATGAAAAAGCTGTTGTAGATTCCAAGTTGCGAGTGTATGGTGTATCGGGTTTGAGAGTTATAGACTCTTCTATAATGCCTGTTGTGAACCGTGGAAACACTAATGCACCATCTATTATGATTGGGGAAAGAGGCGTGGCTTTTGTCATCGAAGACTGGTCGAAGAAGCCTCAATGTTAACTTAGAAATCAACAGTCAAATGCTTGACTGTGTTTGTGTTTTATCTATTCCGTAATAGATGGCATCACTTGTATCATTTCGTGTTTGTTTATACTTGTAAATTACACCTGCTTTTGTTTTTAATGAATCATTTGGTATGTCATGTCTTCCTAGTTTGGGGGTGTGTTCAGGGACATATCGGAATTAAAAAAATATTTTTTATGATCATATTATAATATATTTATTCTATTCAAATTTCATTTTTCTCATATTCACATAAAAAAATATAAAATCCAACAATATATCTCCTCACGAACGTCTCAATATTTTACGTAGACATTTTTTTCACCACCTTCATGCAAATCCTATAATAAGCCAACACGGAAAATGACTATTGACAATTTACAATCAGAACTTTTTCTTTTGTACATTTTTTGGCGGGATCGCCCCAAGTCTATACATTACAACAGACAAATTAACAACAAGTTACAGTTCAAACTTCACAAGTCAGAAAGAACTGGAATTTACTACAGTAAGCTCACTTGGTAAATGTTTAGATACAATACAAAATCCTCTAACAGACGTAATTGTAACTACTAGACAAAAGATGGCGCTAAACGCCGAAGCCGCAACCAACATGGCTGATAAGGCAAACGAACCTGACAATGGTCGTGTAATTTTTTTTTCCAAGAACATGACGTTTCTACGTTTTCACTTCTCGGGCAGCTTAATAACGGGGGTCTGAGAACATCCCCAGTTCATCTCACAGTGCTCAATGAGATCTCTCTCCGAGTCTGTCAATGCTGAGAAGTCAAACTCTTGACTGTCGCTGAAGGGGTCTGTGTACGGGTAGTGCACCAGGACGCAGCTGTAATCCATAGAAGATCCGCAGAAGCCGAGCAATTTCCGCAACTTAGTCTCAGAGTCAACCTGTAGATAAAAAACAGAAATTGTTAATACCAATGTTCGTAAATGAAATAGAACTTTTTCAAACATTACAGATAAATAAAACCAACAACTTTATTTTGGGGCAACAATGAAGATTCAAATAGTTATTATTGCATTATTCTAAAACTACGTCAAAGATGTTTTTGTTGATCACAACCGCAGTAATTGAAGGAGGAAAATGTGCAAATAAATGTTGATGCAAAGTTGCACAACCTTTACGGAGCGGTCAAAAACAAGTTTAGAGAGAGTGTAGTATGTAGGAACAGTTAAGATATTTACCTTAATGACGTAGATATCGTTCTCCACGCAGAAGGCTTGGAGCAGCACTTCTTGCATGTGCGTAGCGCTGTCTCCTGGGGGCGCCTCTGCCGTCACACAGAAGAGAGCCCGGTTGCTGTTTTTCGACAGATACTGGATAGCAGGCAGGAGGCCGACAGTTAGTCGTTTCTCCACACATGCTCGTCGCAGCACCGTTTTGATGCATTGACTTATTGGGCTGCGAGAAAAAGAACACATTGTAAGACACTTTGAAAATTTTAATAACACTGAACTGGATTCCACTAGAGTTCACTAGAGTTCTTTTACCGCCGAAGTTCTTTTTTTCTTGAATATTTTAATGAGTCTTAATTATTTCATAAGTGATACTAATTTGGATCTTCAAGCAAACAATTGGATCATTTACTAATGTTGTAAAACCACTATCACCAAATCGAGAATCATCAATTTCTAATTTCACCAGAAAAATAATTTAAAGAGTCAAAAGTGGATAATATTGCACAATAATAATAATTACCTTTTGGCAGCCATGCCACTGAACGTTTCAGCTTTAACGGGAACAACTGAATCTTTGTACATTATGTTGGACAGCTTGATGCTTTTCAATTTTAACTCGTCACAAATTTTAAACACTGTGTATTCCTTGTCAGGAATTGTCACAAAACACTTCACTCAAATCCAAAAAATCCGTAGGTATTATGCAATCCAATAGAGTTCACAAACTGTTGCAGTTGAACTTATCGAAGTTTATGTCACAATGATTTCACAACTTTGCCACTCAAACTTGCGTGGTGTCGCTCTGAATGCTCTGTGCAGAATGTGGCTTAGTGACGCCGCAGCCCCCTTTTATAGAGGTAAACACGCATGCGCACTATTTTGCCAGTGTGCGTGTGGCGGTCGGCCGATATCGACGGAGATTCTTCGAAAATTGCTAGTAAATTTCTTAGTGTGTGAAAAGTGTTGTAGTGTGTGTTACTACAAGCGTGTCTAGACGAGTGGTGAGTTCTGTGTGCGTAACTCTTCTCTGTACAAACTAGTAGCTGGCTGGTCGTAACGTGTTCGTAAAATTGCCAGCATATTGAAAGCTCCTTCGCCCCCCGCTGTGTTTGAAATGTGGGTGCCCGAGGGGAGATTTGACTGATACTATGATTCTTTATTAGTTAGGTTATCAAGTGCAAGGTGTTTGTGTGCCAGCGTTTTATCCGCCGAGTTCGGAATTCCCGATAGCTTGGGTTTTATTCGTTGGAGGAAACGCGGTTGATTGCGACTGTTTTGTGTAATTGGGTTTGCGACTGCGGATACTGAAATTTCACGGGGATTGTCGGTTTTAGCTCCGGTCTGAAAGTTATCTTAACATCATTGCATGTAATTAGAATTCAACATAAGCTCTACTATCTACTTGTTATCTTATCTCAAAGATTGTAATTGTGTAGATATTCCTGATAATTGAGTAACCTTAGGTGAACACTGAACAGTCTGATATTCTGCAATGCTGCGTTCCTCAATTACTAATGGAACTCTATTAATAGTTTCGAAAGGAGGACAAATCAATAACTTTACGCAACTATACTAGGACATCTTTTCAGCATCATTCAGTTTAGATTTTACCGATAATTTCCAAATAACAGTTCTCCGCAGTTAACATTGGAAGTCCTCATTACTTTCTGCTATTGTCACACTTCTACAACGTAAATGTCAATCTTTATTCACTTAGGTACGTTTGTTTTTCAAAACAGTTTCGCATGTTGTCCTTATTTCTCTAACCTTCACTATCTTCTCTATAAATAACAATATTGATAATATTTATTATTGGAATTCGTCCTGAATTTAATGAGGTAATTAATTCTAATGACGTAGGAAAAGCCTGGACGCCCTATCGTCGTCACGGAATTTAAACTGGTTTTCAAATTACTCTGTTATATTGACAATGATGTCGCACGCGTTCACTTATCTGTTTTAGACATCATTAGAGCATCGGAAATTGTTGAGTTAATTAATTAAATGACGTATTTGATGCTGAGGATTACCGTTGGTCTTGTTATAATATATTTATTGTCTATAGCTTTTTTGTAGGTATTATGAGTAATGTTATCTATGTCAAGAAGTTGGATTGGCTTTTTTACCTACTTCAAAAAAAGGAGGAGGTTCTCAATTCGACTGTTTGTTTTTTTTTTGTTTGTTACCTCATAACTTTTGACTGGGTGAACCGATTTTGATGATTCTTTTTTTATTAAAAAGCTGTCCCTTCCCATGTGGCCATTTCTATTTTATTTATATTGCTTAGGTAGTTTATGAGTTATCGTCTATAATACTTTTTGAAGTTATTTTTCTCTATGTCTATATGGATGATCTGCTAATTTTTTAGTCACAATGGAAAATGAATACTTGGTAAAATTGCAAAAATAAGAGATATGACATAATACCGTAACTAAAAATGCTGAAATGAAAAACTTTTGGAAAATATAAAACCGACTTCCAAAAGAAAAAACTAAAAAGTGGAAAATAACTTTATTTCCGTCTCTTTAAGTCCGTGAATTGTTGGTTTCGTTGACTTCTTGCCACCGACTTCCGGAAATAAAGTTATTTTCCGCTTTTTAGTTTTTTATTTTGGAAGTCGGTTTTATTTTTTACAAAAAGCTTTTAGTAGATTTTTTTATGATATAATCATACCTATTAGCCAAATCAATATCTTTATTTTTTACATCAAATTTTCCTCTATTTTGCCACTAAAAATAGCATGATGAATAAAAGTTACAAAGTTATTTTTGGTATTATCACTGATAATACAAATTGTTGTGTTGAAAAACCCTAAATTAAATAGATTGATTGTACATATTAATCCGATATTTATCAGTTTGTTTTGGTCGATAAGTAACACTGACTCATAGCGAATGCAGTGTAGCGATTTTATTTGTCAAGGCATGTGGTCTTTTTCGACCTTACTGATTGTAATAAAGGTGAACAACTAGACAAAAGTGTTAAGAATTTTATTGTGCTGTACACTGTTCCTTTACGACAAATCATTACGGACATAAATTCAAAATGAACTTTGCTCAGGCCGCGTAAAAGACTAAAACCATTTTGGTCTAAGGCTAAACCTTGGTCCATGTCTTTTTTCCCAAAACTAAATTTTTGTGATTTTTTTCTAATTTAAATTTTTACATATTTCGTTGAAGAATTAACTAACTTATATCTTAAACGTATTCTCAGAAGACTTATACGTGACAAATTAAACACAAGATGCGATTGAACTCTTCTTCAGTCGTACATCTTAAACTCAGTAAAGGATATTAAACCTTCACCGGTGTCAGTCGTTCATTGACTTATCGTTCGTTGTACTTGCACCATTTCAGACAATATGCCCTTTACATTTTAATTAGATACTAAATTATAATCCTCTTGTATCTTCAAAAACATTAATCAGTCGCATTATATTTTTTTCATATTATTATATTCTATTAGCACGATCATGACAACTGGATGCTGACCTATTTATCAATAAAAAGTTTTGAGTTCATAATAAACCTTTTTGAAGAACGCTATATCACGCATTATGTAATCACGCGCGAACATTGACCCTTGTCTTTGGTACGATCTTAGTAATCTACGTATTCTGTCATTGTCACTATTCTCCAGCATGTGGTATTACTGTTTGCATAATTATCTTATCTCCCTATATTAATGTCTATTTACTCACAGATACGCACCTTTATGATGCGCAACAAATTAATGAGATAGAATCGGAAAAATTGAGGTTATCATCAAACAAACATCGGAAAATTAGCGCGCAAATACTACAAACCTTTTTAGAAGCGTTGTTTCTTTTTTTATTGAAATTATTTTGTTTGTAAATTCTGGGAAAATACAAATGACAAGGATAGTTAAATATACTTAACTGTTATCATTTATTGTTTCGTATTAATGTTATTGTATTTTGTTGTCTTGCGGTTTCAATGTTTGTCCTGAAAACCGTGCTACTGTTTTAAATATTTTAATATTTATTTTATAGATATTCTCTCATTTGTTACTAGATAACGATACCGTTTTATTGCGAAATGTTTTGGAATTAATAAAGGGAATTAAATGCAAGGGGGTCAAAAAAGAAAAAGGACAACTAGTTTTAGGGTCGACGTTAGGCCCCTAAAAATAAATTGTACCTTTATCCTTTTTATTCAAGATTTTTTTGGATTAAGTAGTTTTATTATCTTTGGACAGTTAACGTCAGTTGCAGACGGTGCGCGGTGTGCTGAATGTAATTTTAATTACATATTTATTCATTCGAATTTTAAAGAAAAAGAGAATCCCGTTTTCTGTTTTAATTTAACAGTTGAATAACGATCTCACAATTTATTTTAAGGAGGAAAATGATTTTATTTTCCTGTTTGACCAAATTGTTCACCTGGAAAAAAGAATCAGTGTAAAATAATTCTAGTTGAACTTGTTATTTTATGCCATTCGGGATGTTTGGCTAAAAATTGGTTGGATTAACAGCAAGTAAAATTAATCGTGCCGGTAATTCCACCTATACCTATTTCCCGCTTAGATAAAACACATAATAATTAAAGCGTGTATAATCCAACTTTGTTACTAGGCCATTATTATTATCAGTATTCCGCGTTACTGGCACAAATGTATCATAATATTTTCACTATGCATTATTTCTCATAACTTGTTGATAAACATGTGAAAAACCCGGCGGGCATGACAATAACAAATACATAATTATTAGAGCATTAAAAAAAAAACAAAATAATGAGTTGTTTGCGTGGTGGATATGCACAACACAGTCAAAGGTTATCAAATCAAAACACAAAGCTCCTCTCAGGAAGAATCCGCGGACCCGGAACGTAAAGGGCAATAGAAGGAACATGGGTGGGTTTTAGTCAGTAAAAGTCTGACATGCCCTCCCGCTCCGCCCAGAGCGGGGGAAGTTATTTGATGATTTCCCACCCCAAAAAAAAATAAGCTCTGCTCAGGAATAGACAGAATTTTATTTACTAAATGCGACTGTGGACCCTGACCTACTCTTTGGGCAACTCCTTATACACTTTGAAGGAAACGCAATTAATGAGCATGATGTTCGATTACCGGGTCGGGTAAGTATTATAGGGTTTTTTAGCCACGGAGGATTGTGTAAAAGGATTTGCATTTGTACCCAATGGGATACAAATAATGGCGTACAAATCCTCTTACAACACACTTAAAACATATCTATCGAAATATAGGTCATATTAGGTACATCTCTAGCCTTTCGGGATAACGAGATTATATGTTATGTCACATTAAAACATGATTTTAGTTAGTTCCATCAGACCCGCAAAATCGCTTCTGTGAGCACAAAATGAGTTGATATTCCCCTTAATATGTAGGCTTTTGCAATGTTGTCTACAATTATCACGATAATCCTGCTCCCATTTTCCCTTTTTGAGGCCCATGAACAACTCATTATGTAGGTATGTATCAATCGTCGTCTTATTCTTTCTCGACGTTCATTCATTAATTTTCTTTAAATTCAATCGCGATCTTGATATCCCGTTATTTTTCGAGAACAATCCCGAAGCATAATTTGACGAGATCTCGCTCGAGATTGGGTGGCTGTAGTCAGCGACGCTACCACTGTGATGCTCGGGCGAAGCGCTGACGGCCAGGATTTCCGGGCGGATAAAGCGAAATATACCGACAATTAGAGACAGATTTAATAGTTCAATAAAATTTTAGAATACATTTTAAGACAAAAGATTTAATGGTGTGGAGTGAGTGAACGAGAGATATCCTATTAACTTTTTACAGTTCACTTATAAGAAATGGAAGCATCAGGAAGGGCATTTTCAGCTACTAAAATAAAATGCCGTTTATCAGACAGCATGCTCAATACTCTTTGTTTTTAAGAAGTTTTTTTTCACAATTAATTTTTACCGCTTTTTAGTAATCTGAATTAAAAATGTTTTTTTTTTTAAATTGAACGAAATTTACGATATCGAAGCAATGATTGATTTCCCTAGACTCCACGTATTCTTATACCAATCGACAACATTTGCAACGAAACAGCAAAATACCTAGTTAGATCTTCTAGAAGTAATCAACAAGCAACAAAGAATCAAAGAAACCATAATATTACTTTCATACCGATATAACATTTTCCCCTCAACAATCTAAACATTCAAATTATTCTTCATGATTAACAAGTTTCGTATTACATTTCAATAAAACTTCTAGAACGAACATAAATACTTACAGGAGAAGTTGTTTACTTTTCCCGACAGCTGTTATGGCGACTCTATTTCATATTTTTTCTGGTCATTCTTTTGCTTCTAGACTTTCTTAGAATCTTGCTAACTTGATTATGTATTTAGTGGTGCTTAGAACTGACTAGCAAACATTACGCAGTGTTTAATCTTATTACATAGATCGTCAACATGTACTTAATCCTTTCTGGTTGTATGTTTCATCATAATATCATGTTGAAGACTTCCACTGCTTGTATGGGTTTCCTAATCAAGTGATAGAAGTCTATCAAATTTTAACTAGTATTTTTATTGAAATCACCTGAAAAATCATCAAATAACTTGCCCGCTCCGGGCGGAGCGAGGGAAAGTTTCAGAACTTTACTGACTAAAACCCACCTATGTTCCTTCTTTGCCCTTTGTGTCGGGGTCACGGTATATCTTTCGAATACCCTGCAACCCCGGCAGGCAGTGGCCCTGCTATTTCATTCTCCCCTATCAATCGTGACGCTATCGTTTACTCCTTTTTCCTTCATATTATTCCTCACACGATCGTACGGCGCGGCGCGGCGTACTATCTTATTCATATTCATATTCATATTCATATCTTTATTGCATTCCATAATGTCTGAGGATCTTAAAATAGGCTTAAAGCTAAGGTACAATTATGGACCCTGTAGGGCACAGCAAACAAATTAAACAAATTCTTAATATGAATTACCAAATTATAAATAAATTATTCATATTGAAGTTAACAAAAAATATACTTATGCTAATATAATATTAAAAAAACTAAATTATAACAAAATAAAATAAAAATTGAGATCAATGGGAACATATTGTTAAAATTTAAATTACAATTTATTCGTATTTATTAAATACTTTACAATAATAGTAATCTATCTATCGGCTAATAATGTTTTCTTTGGTCTTCCTTTCCCTCTCCACCCATCAACATTTATAAACAGTAATCGGTACCACAATAATAAATGCTTTACATTAACTCTTATACTAGCTAAGATTGGCACCTAGGTGAACAATAACAAACATTTACTTATGTAATAATTTCAGCGAAGGAATACAACTGCGCTGTAGTAGCTAACAGAACTTATTGCGAATTTATAAATAGAAAAGCTCCCTGCGAACAGAATTGTTTTGATTCGTAATATTGCATATTATGGTCATATAACAAAAACTTCTAGAAACAGTTTCGGTTTTTTTAATCGGAGCGTCTGTTAAAACGTTGGACATCGGCTTACTGGGGAAATGGGGTGTAATCCACCACGCGACCCAGTGTCTAATGTTCTAGGTGTAAACTCTTCATGAAACTGTCGACCAAACATTCTGTTCGTCAAACTAAGCAGCTCTAAGAAAAAAAAATTGCTTGCAGGCTACCGTTATACGTGATTTCTAATCACGTAGGTATAACGGTAGCACTCAACCTGCCGGGGGTTGCGAGTTGTTCGAAAGAGATACCGCGACCCCGCAACATAAAGGACAAAAGAAGAAACATGGTTGGGTTTTAGCCAGTAAAAGTTAGACACGCGCTCCCCGCTCCTCCAGAGCGAGGGAAGTTATTTGAGGATTTCCCATCCGCAAAAAAGAGGGTATTTCAATGCAACGCACTCACAACATTATTCCGAGGAATGCTTTCAATAATACGGGGCTCGTGGAGGCATTTAAAATAGATAAAGTTTAAACATTAAAAACTTGAATGACGTTGGAACTTTGAATCCAATATCCTTGTAACTAGAAAGTTCAGGTATGGTCTAGAACTCTAGAACAACTAGGGAAATGTCGGAGACAACACGTGTCATTCCGCTCATATAAGATTACTTTGACACCTATTAAATGTGACAATATTTTTCTTAAATTTGCACTAGATGAACAGATAAAAATCTATATTTACACGTCTGTATTATCTTTCATCAAACAAAGTAATCTTACAAACAACTGAACGATTCAGCTACGACTTAACTTAATCTGGTCATTGACTCCGTAGCGATAAGGCATAGACAAGCGCATGCGACCTTCGACCTTCATCGATTGCTTCCCGCGTGGAACAGGTCAAGGGCTCCTGACCTCACACCGATCAGTACTGTTATTTCACGTTTAGTTTACCTCGCTGTCAAAATCACAGTGATCTTTAAAGGTGTAGCAATAAGGTCGTTATTAGGTTGTTATCACTGAGAAGTTTCAAACCATAGTGATCGTTATATTTGTGACCATATGGTTTCGGTTGGACTGCAACTGTTAGAGGTAAAACAAACTGTGATAGAACTGTAACCTCACTCCGATCGCTAATCACGCATGTTTCATGAAATTCCGTAAAACTAAAACATTTCACATTTACTGACTGAACTTTTTTGTTCATGGAATCCAGTGATTCAACTTTCTAGCTAACAGTATACCTAGTTATCGTTTAATATAATCAAATTGTTTAGGATTTCGAGAAGTAGTTAAATAATTATATTAAAATCAATATTTGTGCCCAATTGTAGTTGACACACATTTTGTGACTGCGAAAAAAGTTGTCATGGAAATCTGTAGAATTGCCTGACATGGAACACTCAACTGAAAAAGAAAAACATAGGCAATGCAATATGGCAGTGACAGCTCCTCTATCGCCCACGATCATCATAACAATCCATTGACATTAAAGCTCCCACAGAACTTACGTAAGATTTCTAAAGGGATGTAGGTTGCTAGACCGATAGAAGCACCAGAGTCGTCTCAAGTTCGAGCCGGTTACTGAAGTATGCTGTAATCGTTCGTTCGGCAGGTGGACGGGACTGTTTCATGATATAACAAAATAATATAACCTTTATTTCCAGAGGAAAACAACCCTCTTTACAGATGATGTAATTTTAGAACTTTCTCCTAACAAAATCTTACGGAATAAACCCTTCGAGTTTTCCTATAAAAGATTGCAAGAAGTTTCGAAACTTTTTCTCTCGGATACAAGGAAGCCAAAAAAATGAAGATTATATTTTTGTGAACGAAAAGTTTATTGCATGGAAATTAAGAAAAACAACCAGGGAAATTGCTGCTACATTTTTAAGGTGTCCATGGTGTCTAAAGAGTTCGAAAGTTCTTAGGGAAATGTACACACTTACTTAATAGGCAAAATTAACAAGCACACACACACACATTTAACTTAACGAAATTGTAACAGTAACACAGGTCTCACGTGAGTACCTACTTAAATTTTATTTAAAGAATAATTATATTCTCACTTAAATAATTATAAATAATAAATTATCTTATATTATTATCTTTATCCACGTTTAATACTTATGTTTTACATTTAAATATTTCTTTAAAAAGCATTTAAAAATATAAAAAATGTTTCCGGCGGTATCGGGAGCAGGGTCTAAGCTACCGGTAGTTAATAATAATAATAATAGATGTAGTCGCAGTGGACAAGGGACTCACCCCGTTGTCCATGGCTAAAGAGAATTGGCGCAAACCTGTAGTACTTACTACCGATGACCGCAAGGAAGTATGGCAAGGTAAGGAGCTTCACGGGCGCTTCTACAAGGCTCTTCATGGGCCCGATGTAGATTTTCTGGCGTCCGTGTCCTGGCTACGATTCGGTGACTTATTTGGGGAAACTGAAGGTTTTGTCTGTGCGATTATGGACGAAGTTATGTTGACGAACAACTACCGGAAATATATTATGAAGGATGGGACGGTTGACGTGTGTCGGGCATGCCATCGTCCTGGTGAGTCCATCAGACATATTATTTCTGGTTGTTCTCGTCTAGCTAACAGCGAGTACTTGCATAGACACAACCAAGTAGCTAGGATTATTCATCAGCAACTTGCCTTGAAATATAATCTTGTTGAATCTGAGGTACCGTACTACAAGTATGTGCCCGACCCAGTTCTCGAGAAAGACCATGTCACGCTGTACTGGGATCGGTCTATCATTACTGACAGGACTATTGTCGCCAATAAGCCTGACATAGTGGTGATAGACCGATCAGCGCGCCGCGTAATGATAATCGATGTTACCATCCCACATGACGAAAACCTCGTGAAAGCTGAGAAAGAAAAACAACTAAAATATCTTGACTTGGCACACGAGGTTGTTGACATGTGGAATGTAAACTCGGCTATCATTGTGCCGATTGTCATAACGGCCAATGGCTTAATTGCCAAGAGCTTCGACGAACATCTGTCGAAGCTCTCCTTAGGTGGTTGGATCAAGGGCCTGATTCAGAAGGCAGTACTCCTCGATACGGCCCGTATTGTGAGGAGGTTCCTGTCTCTGGAGCCCTAACCACCGGTAGCTTGGACCCTGCTCCCGCTACCGGCGGAAACCTATTTTTATATTTTTAAATGTTTTTTTTTTTATTTGTTTACTAAGAAATATTTAAAAATGTAATCTTAAGAATGTAATGTTAATAAAGGTGAAAATAATAATAATATATAGGGTTCGAGACAGGCACTCATCAGAAGGCGGGCCGTCACGAGGAGTAGGTACTATTTTCTGAATCAGGCCCTTGAATTATTTATACAAACGCGTAGCCTGTTTTTCTCGTCAATTATTTTCATTTTGTTTAAAGTGAACTGGGTTATCGTCCGAGATTGAAATCAAACTCAGTTCACTGATTTTGTTACCTAATTCTTTGTTTTGTTTACTTCCTAAATCGAATGTTTTGATCTACAAATTGCATCGGATCGTGTATCGAGATAGCTGGTATCGAATCGATTCTAATCAATAAAGTGCTCGATTAACAAGTTTCCTAGTAGTAACATAGGTACTACACCAGTTTGTTGGAACTCGGGTTATCAATAGATCTTTACTATTTAATAAATAAAGTTAGTGGAACGAATATAGTAAGTAGATTATAATGGATTGTGATTAGAAATACAGTTTATTTGGATACCTAACCAAGAATATTATGGTATGGTTCTGGTTCTTACTTAAAATGTAAAGCGATACATGCTATAAGGGTTATAAAGTCTCTGATACAAAACGACTTAGAACTTTGACGATACGATTAGCGCAGTGGCTGAACGATCGACTGCTGCGCTGCGTGTCGCGGATTCGACCCCGCACTGAACAAATACTTGTATAGCTTACAGATAGTTGTTATGGGTTTATGTATGTGAGATAGTAAATGTAAACGCACCCATAATGCAGAAGAAATTCCTTGAAAAAAAAACCTAGCAATATAAATGTATACTTCCTAAGGGGGGCTATAGTAATTTTGTCTATAATGCTTGGATGGTTTATGATTATGAATTATCTTCTAAAATACTTAATGTAAGTATATAGACGATAAGCTAACATCTTTTAATGGGAAATAAAAACTCGAAAAGAATTTGTGTAAGATACCATAATATCACAACTGAAATGGGTGAAATAAAATATGTATTTTTTGGTAAAAATGTCGTTTTTTAAAAACATTCGCTTAACTGATTGGATTTTCCAGGTCATTGCTAAGAGCAGAATGCCAACCTGTAACCTCCTTTGTCAAATAGTCGCTAGTTAGGAAATAATGCAAGTACATACAAAATTTTATGGTGAGGTTGTTTCGGAAAAATTTCAGCCCCTGCAGCTAGGTTACGGGTCCAAAGGGGGCTGTGAGGCTGCCGTACACGCTTTATCGACCTACCTAAATTCTGGTAAAGGTGAGGTCATCCTGAAGGTTGATATTAAGAATGCCTTCAATTCAGTCAATAGGGATACCTTGTTAACAGCAATTAAACAAGAATTACCCCAAATTTACAGTTTCCTTTGGCAATGTTACAGACACCCAACTAAATTATTATATCGGGACAACCTCTTAAAATCTGCTGTTGGCTGTCAACAAGGTGACCCACTTGGGCCAGTGATTTTTAGTTTAGCTATCCACCCAATCATTAGACGGCTAAATTCCAAATTTAACGTTTGGTACCTCGATGATGGAACCTTGGGCGGCGATGTAGATACAGTCTTAAGAGACCTAATTTATTTAAAAAAGGAACTTCATTCTATTGGCCTTGATCTCAATCTTTCCAAATGTGAATTATATTTAGCAGACAGCACCGACAAAGGACTGACTTTATCCAAATTCAACACAATAGCCCCTGACATCAAAATTATTGACAAAAGTTCTCTTCGTCTCCTTGGGTCTCCTATCTTCGAGAATTCCTTTCGAGATTTTATCGATGAAAAAATCCAAAAATTTAATGATGTCTCAGAAAGATTGCTCCAAATTAACATGCATTCGGCTATTACTATAATTCGTTACTGCTGTTTTGGCCCTAAATTAACATATTTCCTACGTGCTTCCCCATTATGGAAGCACACTAATCTTTTGGATAAAATGGATCAAATTATCAGACATACCTTATCTTTAATTTTAAATGTGGCTCTGGACGACCGAGCTTGGACTCAAGCCACTCTTCCCATTCGTTTGGGAGGACTCGGCGTCCGCAAAATTTCTAGTATTAGTCTACCAGCTTTCTTATCCTCGGTCCACGGTACTGAGAAATTAATCAGGAATATCCTGGCTTCCACACTGATTGATTTTGATGTGCCATGCTTCTCCGAGGCTAAGGATGCTTGGAAAGTCGCTTGCCCGAACACTGAACAACCCGACAAACCATTTTCCCAGAGACAGTGGGACGAGCCGCTCTGCAGAGTAGTTCAGAATAATCTACTGAACACGTCTGCTACTACTGCTGAGCGTGCGCGCCTTTTGGCTGTGGGCAAGTGGGAGTCGGGTCTTTGGCTTTACGCACTACCGTCGTCGAGCATAGGCACTTTGTTCGACGACACTACTTTCCGCCTCGCTGCTTCCTTACGTTTAGGTGCTCCTTGTTGTTCTCCTCATCGCTGTCATTGTGGTGAAGTAGTCAACAGCCTTGGACACCACGGCCTATCATGCAGCCGAAGTGCGGGCCGTTTTGCGCGGCACGCGAATATTAATGACATCATCCGTCGAGCTCTTGTCACCGTCGGCGTTCCAGCTGTTTTAGAACCCAATGGCTTGGCACGCGACGATGGCAAAAGACCGGACGGCATGTCTTTGTTTCCTTGGAAGTTGGGTAGGCCTTTAGTGTGGGACGCAACGTGCGTCGATACTCTTGCGCCATCCCATCTTCCTAGCTCTTCGTGCTGCGCTGGCGCTGCTGCTGCGGCTGCAGAGAACCTCAAGCGGCGTAAATATAGTAACCTTATTGGGAACTATATTTTCGAGCCGTTTGGGGTTGAAACTCTGGGACCGTGGGGTCCTTGTGCTCACAGCCTTTTTAAGGCAATATCAAAACGTTTGGTTGACACTTCCCGTGACCCAAGGGCTGGCTTTTACTTTGGCCAGAGGCTTAGCGTTGCCATACAACGTGGCAACGCGGCCAGTCTCTTGGGAACATTGCCAATTGACAGCGTTGAGGACGAATTTTTTGACGCTATTTTTTAATTTCTTTATAAGTTTAGTTTAGTTTAATAATTTTAGTACATACATCTTTTTGTTCGCGGAAATTGCCCATAAAATATTGGGTTTTCTTGCTCACATACGTACATAGAAACCTACAATATCTAAAAAGATGCACAAGGAAAACGTATCATTAAAGAAATTGCAAACGTTTTGTTATTTTACCGCCATATTTTATTTAAATTTTTATGTATTGCTATAGTCTCCGCCAGATAAGAAAAAATTAAAAGTCATTGACCCGACTTGTACCAAAAAACTCCACAAAACTTCATTAGCGATCGCTCGCCATTCAAAACTGTCGGCCATACTGCACCGGTCGAGTTTCATAATACCAAACACTCATCCCAACGGAAATAAGTAGAAATACGTAAATTTGAAGAATAAATTGTGGTATTTTTTTAAGCTTCAAAAAATACATTGAAATATGTAATTGCTGTGGTCTATGCATTTCAAAAATAATTTTCTTGGTGTATTTTTATTTTTCGATATTTCTTATGTTTTGAACTTATATTTCAATAACAGAACATGCAATAATTGGATTTATTTATCCAGCTTTAACTCATACTCATAGAAGTATACAATGAATTTAAATAACCGAATTTTAAAGTTCATACCAAAATATCAAATTTTTTAGGTTATGCCCTCATACTCATGCGCTGAGTGTGACGTCAGAGCAAGTCAGGGGTGCATTACCTATCCACCATTTTGTAATTAAGTACCTATCGTGTCCTTCGTCTCGAGTGTCATTCCAAATTGGTTTGCGCATGGGATTGACTGAGCGAACTCATACTCGAAAACTTTGCATTTGTTATCTTGCTGTTAATCGTTCTAGTGTTTTGTTTTGTTAGTTTGATACTGTTTTGTTTTATTTTTGTTATCATTATTTATCAAGAGTGAGGAAGTGAGTATGAATCCACGAACAACCCAAAAAGGCGACGACAGAGAATCGTTGAACCTCAAGCAGGTTGGTTAATTTATTTTTAATGTACCTATGCAATTTACCTATGAAATGATAGACCAATTTAAGTAATTGAGTTACTAAAGGTCGAGGAACGATTTTTTCAAGGTCAAAGTTATTGCTAGACCCTTATGAACTTGGAGGATTGTATTGATGCTTTGGATGATTATAATTCTATAACTACATACATTCTTATATTATCACGGATGAAATGAAGTAATTGCGGGTGGATGTTTATGTGCAGGCGAAACGGTCTACCCTCTTTCTTGTTCGTTTTTTGCGATCAATGCCACACAATTCCATTCCAAAACCATATGATTTTAAAAGAGTAACAATGGAGTTTCTTGCCGGTTCTTCTCCATAGGAAACGACCAACCCGAACCGTGCATCTTTTCTCGACGTTTTATAAGTGCCCATGTAGGCCTATGTGATATAAAAATATTTTGATTTTGATTAAGTTGGGCCCGAAATGGAAAGTGCTAGAGTGACTGTTGTGTGTTCCATTATTATTAAAAAATATGTAATTCGTTACGACACTATGTGCCTATTTTTGCTTTTATTTGAAATAAATGATTCGAATTTGAATTTGGTTTAAGGGTTTCATTAAGTACTACATATTAGGTACCATCCAAAATAAATATGATTGAATAATAATTATGGTTTTGGCCAAAAGGTTTGTAATTCATGTCATCAAGGACGCCCCGTACCGCGATACGTTTGTTTACATCGTGCGGCGACACTTTTTACTACTACACTTTACAATTGTTCGTATCGTTTGAATACATTGGTACACGGGGGTTAACGACCTTTATTTTTTTCTTATCTGGCGGCGACTATAGCTGGCGCCCGCGGCTGCGCCCGCATTATTTCGAAAAAAAAAAATCCTTGAAGAATTGTGTTATTCCAGACCATACACATTCACTCCATACATACTCGTTTTGACGTGAAAAAGTAACAAACATACATCCATACATTCTCACAAACATTCGCATTTATAATATTAGTAGGATGTAGGTAGGTAATAATGTGCATAGATGTGAATAAACTCAATAATATACATCTTCAAACAAAAAATGGTGATATTTACCTGTTACTTTTTCGGGTTCCGTGCCCCTAAAGGAAAAAAACGGAACCCTTATAGGATCACTTTGTTATCCGTATATCTGTCTGTCAGTCAAGACCATTTATCTCGGGAACTCGTGAGGTTATCAAGTTGAAATTAAAACCGTTTACTCAAGTCTGTGGTCCCTAAGAGTTGTGGAAAAACCATAATATCTCTAAGACTACACAGTCAAAAGATATGGCCGTTTATGTCGCAAGTTTGTAAGGAACCCTTGCTGTGCAAATCCCACTCACACTTGCCCGGTTTTTATCACTCAATTTCTAAATTTTTACAAATTAAATACCTTTATACCCAGTACTAAATGGGTTGTGGAAGTAAAATAGGCAGTCGCTCAATATATTTTTTTCTTGTAAAATCCACGTTTTCCTCCAATAAGTATTTACCTAGAATTTGATCAATGGAGGTCAAAACATTATTCCTGTTGCATATTTGTTCTAGGTAGTTTGTCAAAACACGTTCCGATTCACCACACAGGCAGGTTGTCCCTGAAATCTAAATTCATTTCTCTGGAAGTTAAATTAGGTCAAGATTTGAAACTTAGAGCTAAACAGGATAAATGTAAACAATGCAACGAACACAATAACAACACAATGGCGGTTGTTTACAAACATACCGTGATTTGCATTATCTTGATCTATGACCCCGATAGATACAAAATGAAAATATACGGCAGTAGTGACACAAACATGTAGGGACATGTGCGCAGCTTTTAGCAGTTTTATGATTACCGACTAGGCATTTATTTATTTACTAGCTTTTGCCCGCGGCTTTGCTCATGTTAAATTCGGGGTAACACAGTTCCCTTTTCCTTTTTCAGTGCTACCTGTAGTTTTTGCCCTTGCGCCTTATTTATTTTAATAGCAAAGCTTAGTTTTCCCTTTTCTTCCCTCTTTCTCCCTCATATCTTTTTTTTTAAACAGCCTATGTCCGTCTCCAGGGTCCCAACTATCTCTGTACCAAAATTCATCAAAATCGGTTTAGCCATTTAGGCGTGAAGACGTAACAAACAAACAAACTCACTTTCGCTTTTATAATATTAAGTAAGGATTCTGATGGATACACCAGTCAGGAAGGATTCAGTCATGATAAACACCCGTTTCTCATGAACTGTCTCATGGATCAAGTTTAATCAGCGTAGTTAGGATAGTAATATAGGTGAAATAGTTGAGATTAAAATAAATTCAAGATTTATAGCTACAAAACTTTAAAACAGTGCAAAACAATGAAAAATTGATATTACAAACTAAGGGACACATTTCGCTGTTCACATAAAGATCAATTGATTTTATAACTAGTACTTTATAAACATCACTTCAGCAAAAAAGTTGGTTAACAAAGTTTTGTACCTACTTTAAAACTAGTGTCTGTGTACATGCAAATCGATCGTGGATATCGGCGAGTGTTATGATTATTGTGATAACAAAGGCTTAAAGCGAACATAATCACAATTAATGATTAAAAGATAATGATTTTCCTTAACAGTTACTCAGCATATGGGCTTAGGTATCTAATCTAGCAGTAGAAAGACAGATAGTACAAAGTCCAAGGATGATAACCGATTTACTGTAAGGTTGAATATTGTTCTTTTGGACTTTGGCTTTCACTGTCCACATACGACAAGTGTACAACCTCCAATGCATTACAAACCATGTACAACTTACATGTCATCTTTATGATCCGCTTTTTTTTGGGGTGGGAAACCATCAAATAACTTCCCCCTCTCTGGGTGGAGCGGGGGGGGAGTTTCAGACTTTTACTGACTAAGACCCACAATGTTCCTTCTATTGCCCTTTACCTTCCGGGGCCGCAGTATCTCTTTCAAACAACCCGCGACCCCGGCAGGCGGAGGCCCTGGTAGGCTCCTCAGCTTTGCTGACATCCCTTGAGGCGCGCGTGAAACACTAACGCGCCGTCGACACGGCCTGTCATCAATAGATGGACGAACGGTGAGCTACCCTTTATGATCCGCTCAGACGGTCTTTTGAGTAGCTATACTTCATCATCATAGATGCCTAGCTTTTCCCAACTCGGACCTGCGTGTTGGTTTGAAAGAGATACCGCGGCCTCAGAACACAAAGAGCAAAAGAAGGAGGATTTTTTTATTAGTACAAGTCTGACACTTGCTTCTGCTCCTCCGACAGGGAGAAGTCATTTGGGATATCCCATATGAAAATAATGTAAAATGCCTTTCCCACCTCTAAAGCAGACAAATATCAATATTTTACATGGAGTGACTGTATATCTGACTGGCCTCAATAATCTAGTCATTACTGGGTAACACCCCGTTTATAAGACTGGTTATCAAGACATCCACGGCTAGATAAACGCCTCCTATAGACTCCCTTAATGGATTTTCCTCAAACATTTCAAGAGCACCTTATCTTTTAGTTATCAAAACAGTAGCGGTATTAATAAAATAGTCGCACTATGATTCATTTGACTGACTCCATCCGCTATCTTTGTCAAACAGTTTGTCCCTCCGCATCGCGACACACCTCTTTTATCTTATCTGATAACCCTTCCCAATCTAAACTAAACCTTGTTGTGAGTAAAATAGCATTGAAGTTACTTCAATTTTCGTTTACTACGCCATATGATTGAGTGATGGTGTTCTGACTAGTATTGGAGTGCGATAACTAATGCACTTGTGTAAGGTTAAAGAACTAGATCATATTCAGTACAACAAGTTCAGTACTGATAGTGGAAATATTCCCATTATCAGGGTTAACATTGTGGAAAATTTGGTCATAGAAGTCCCCTTGATGTTGCCTTATTCCATACTAGTAGAGGTTGACATGTAATTGAAAACCAATTGCAATTGAAAAATTGTGTTCTAATGTAGCTAGACTTAAACCGTTTGTAGAATCTAATGTGATGATCAGAAACTGATCTAGACATTAAAAATATTGAGGCTTTTTTTGACGGATGACAAAAAGAAACAGAGTTTTGCTGCTCTGATGGGCCTCTCTGCTAGCTTTAATTTTACTTAAAAATCCTATAAAAGACTTCGGTGAAGATTAAAAAGCTTTTTTCTTCCCTCACACATCAGCATCTTCTTGCTCTTGTCCCATGTTACACGGATCGGCGCAAAACGTTTTTTAATTATCTCATGAAAACAGTTACGGTTGTACGAAGAATCAATAACTAGGTTTTTTTGCGTCGCAAATAGAGTCAGTCAAGTGTTATTGTTTTTCTTCTTTTATCAACTGTTTTAGCAACTCTATCATTAATTTCATCAGCCTTTCACTGATATCGCCTATTACACGATTTGCTATCTGCTAATGTTTTTACGATAACTGTGGCTCGTGTTACTAGCCTACCACCCACATTATTGTTTTGATTCTTGTTCTCATTCGAATTTAAGTCTTCTTATATAAGTTGTATCCGTTCCAGGCGATGTTTTTCCTCATCTTACATAAAATATTTTAAGTTTGTGACTAATTTCACCTTTAAAATAAATTCTTATCGTATCGTTATCAAAATCAATTGATAGTCTTCCTCTCCTTTATTACTCATCCTTCCCCATTTCCTTTACACTTACTCATTCATCTCATACCTAACGCAAACTTCATCCAAACGATCGATCAAAATTATCAATTCATTGCAAGTCGCACAAACACTAGTAATATGTAATATTCTTGTGTAACTTATTCCTTTGAACTGTACATAATACCTACTTAAAATAACAGTATACATAATTGTCCCGACCATCCACAACCCGTGTGTCATCGAACTATGATTAATCCTGCGTCCCTATAATATTACTTAATGCGGTTGACCAGTATTTCTAGACACATGAATATATTAAACTACAATAATTATCAAGACTGAATTTTTGCTAGTATTATCGACAGGACCGACCAAGATTTACTGGATATTCTATAAACAAGTGTCTTCAGCAACGTCATTTTAATACAAGCGGAGAAAACGACGTGGTGTCTGCAGAATGGGCCGCAGTTCGCCATGCCACGAAGTCCGAGCCGCGTTGGAACTTAATGATGAAACCTTTTTACATCCGTCGCGACGTCCTGACTGTGTGTACTAAGTGCACTGATTATAAAATATGTGGCGCAAATAATGATGAAACTGTTGTACAAGTTGAATGAGCGGTGGAAGCTAAAAATAAAACAGTACATAGAAATGATCTTGTATACGATTCTTGACTCAGTGCAGTAGCGATGTCAGAATACATCTACGCTACTACAAAACTAAATTAGTAAAACATGAAAGAGATCATGTATAATATTATAATAGTAATTGTGAATGTGATTCACGACTTGTGAAAATATATTTATTTCCACTATAATTTGTAGTTCATCATTAGTGATCGTGATGGTGATAATCACGTTACTAACTGGTAAACTCAATTATTGAGACAAGATATATAAGAATTGTCCTTGCACGAACTAAGCTGATGATTAACTCCAAGATTTCAGACTTTCATCATACTAAAAATAAAACCCTAATAATAAGCCTAGGTAGTCGAGAAAGATAAGCAAATTAAGTATATTGACTTGGCTCGCGAGGTTGTCGACATGTGGGATGTGGACTCAGCGATCATTGTGCCGATAGTCGTATCTGCCAATGGCTTAATTGCCAAGAGCCTCGACCAATACCTGAGGAGGCTCTCGTTAGGCAGCTGGATCAAGGGCTTGATACAGAAAGCGGTACTCCTGGACACGGCTCGTATTGTTAGGAGGTTCCTTTCTCTGGAGCCCTGACCGCCGGTAGCTTGGACCCTGTTCCCGATACCGGTGGGCTACTATTTTTATATTTTTAAATGTTTTTTTTTATGATTTTTAGAAATATTTAAAAATGTAATTATGTGTATGTAAAAATAAATAAATGTACGAAGCCTAGGTAGAAGCCTTGATAAAATTCCTTCAGTTAAAGCTTTCCAAATAACTCGTGCAAACGAAGAGAATGTTAAGGTTCATCAAAAACCCCAAGATTGCGAACTAATAGTCGTCAGTAAACTACGTCAATGCTCGAACGAAATCTTGTAGAAACAGGGTCATGGCGCAGGCGACGACGTATCGGACGGGTGGGGCGCGGCGACGCGTGCGCATGTGGTCTCAACAAGTTTGCATTTTTATTAACTCTTTTCCCCACTAGTTTTGTAACGTATATAGCGGATTTCCTAGCGTCTTACTTTCGAGTCTTTCGACTGAATCACGGATTTTATATGTATTTCAAGGCTTTGCAAACGTCATTAGTCTTATTGACGTATGTGTTGGATTTTTGGGATCCTTTTCGTCTACTCCAGTTTTCACTATATCTATACTAATATTATAAAGCTGAAGAGTTTGTTTGTTTGTTTGAATGCGCTAATCTCAGGGACTACTGGTTGGAATTGGAAAATTCTTTTAGTGTTGGATAGTCCATTTCTTGAGAAAGGCTATAGGCTATATAACATCACGCTACGACCAACAGGTGCTGAGCAGCGTGGGTGAAACCGCGTGGAACAGCTAGTCAGAAGATAATGCTATAATTTGCAACAGAGTTTATACATACATTATACAAGCTATGGTTATGAGATGAGGTACATAATGGTATTAGCATTTTAGTAAGGACTTTGCCAAATTATTTGTGCTGTATCTTGCTTGCCGTCAATTATAATCAGGGTCAACAACCTCTTACTTTTTGAAACTGGCTAGATGAACTTTGGCCAAACTAGTTTTAGGTAATATCGAACTGTGGATATTACAAAATAAGTGCTTTGTGCAGTAGCCTGATTCTACGATTTTAGATCCGCTAAAAAGTAGAAGTAACAAACCGAGGTTACTGTGGCAAGGCTGTCAATTATTATCAAAATTTGGGAGATACCATGTTTTACTTAACATTTACAGTGGCACTGAGATCCCGGATCTATAGACTTAGCGAGTTTGCGTAAAGTAGCCTCACGTACCGAGAGTTCCATACAGACATGTGACATAAACGGCCATAATATGTTTTGACTAGAGAGACTAGTAGAGTTAGAGGGTTGATTTTTTCACAGCACAAAAAGACCATAGACTTGGGAATATAGTTTTATATATTTCAAGTCGACAACTCCACGTGTTCCCAAGATAAAGGGTCTTCAGACAGACAGACGGAAAACATAATAATCCAATAAGGGTTCCGTATTTTTCTTTTGAAGTACGGAACCCTATTAAGAAAAAAATAAGTGTGTGTTATCATGTTAGAAATAACATAAAGATTCATAACAATCGAAAAATATTAACACGTGAAGCGGGGAAATGAAATATTTAGTATGAATTTGGAACCTACGAGTAGAAGACACCAAAGGAATTATGGCTGAACTATGTGAAGGTTGATGTGGCTAGGACGGAGGTGAGATGACAAGTAATAGATAAGTGTGGAACACAAGCTACGCCGACCCCAAATAAATTGGTATAAAGGAGAATAATAAGGATCAACAATCGAAGAAAAATAACCGTTAGCAAGTATATAAATAACAGAATTATTCCACAGTAAGTGCCGTCCGTTGTCAAGACGTTAACAAAGAGACTGTGCATCAGTGAGTCACTAAACTCTTCACTAAAGATAATTGTAATGAGCTGGTATTACCCGGGATAGAAGGGACAGCCCGGGTTCAGGACGGAAGCGGTGGGCGCCGTTTTATTTCTGTTGTCAAGTGATTAAATTAAAATTGCTCGTTTAATCTGAAACAAATATGATTGTAGTTCTATTTTATGAAACGTTGCCGTTGTTTTTGCGTTTTAGCAATGCCATTGTGCGACTGCCTCGTAGTGATCGTAAGTGCTGCTTCTGAGGGTGTGATTTTAGCTTCAATTCCCAGATAAGGCAAAGTGTTATATTGAGTTTTCCCTTAGGAATTTCTTAGTAGTACCGACAGAATCATGTGACCGTTAATGGCAAAAAACTTCAGTACCCTCGTTCGAGTCTCCTTTGTTACGTTTTACTTGTTTCTGCTTCTTAAGAGTCCTCTAATAATAACATACTACGCAGTTCTGTATTACAACATTCTCATAGATGCGTTAATAACAAATTTATTTTCGCATATCCCCATAGTGTTTATCTCTATATAACTGTTCATAATGAATCAGACGCTTATCTTGACAAAAAAGGCTGAACGAGTTAAAACCAGTTTAAAAACTCGCGAACATTAGCAGATCACTTTTGTTAACTTATCATGACTTGGAGTTTTTGTCGGATTAGCATTAGATGAAGCAATAGGGCTCACTTATGTATAATATCATGACTGTTAAATATTATGTCTGCTTAAATAATTACTAGGTATGCATGTAAGTACTTTATTAAAAGGTTATGCATATCAGTTGTAAAAGGAGGCCTAAATGTTCAGAGGTGGATGTTTTCGGGAAAATGCACTGCGAAGGTTTTCATGTCTGTCTGACCACTTCTCCGGTTTTTGTCTAGTTCATTCACGAATTCATTATCCGTGACTTAAAAGTGATAAATTTTTCAAAAGCCAAAATTTTATTTATTTATTTAACACTTCAAGCACGAAGTAGAGAGGCGGACTTAATGCCATAGGCATTATGTGGGTGATGCAGAGACATACAGTGGTAGGTGTAAAACAGAAGAAAATATTGATTGCCTATTAATTTATACTATAACTAGCTGTGCCCAGCGGTTTCAACCGCTGCTCACTTAGGGGTATGAAAAATAGATGCTGGCCGATTCTCAGACCTACCCGATATGTACACAAAATTTCGTTTAAATAGGACCAGCCGTTTCGGAGGAGTATGGGAACGAAAACTGTGACACGAGAATTTTATATATTAGATACTAGCTGTGCCCAGCAGTATCAGTGGCTGCTCAGTTAGGGCTATGAAAAATAGATGTTGGCAGATTCTCAGACCTACCCCATATGTACACAAAATTTCGTTTAAATCGGTCCAGCCCTTTTGGAGGAGTATGGCAACGAAAACTGTGACACGAGAATTTTAATTATATTAGATATAATAATATATAATGCCATAAATAAATATCAAAATTTTACCGCTTCTGTGACTCAACTAGACTTTTAATTTATTGATCAGCGAGGTCACTAACTAAACTTCTTCTTACTGAGTCATAGAAAAAGATTTTCGTCATTAATGCCGAATGGCAATAATTTAATGAATGGAGATTAAAGACTTTTTTAATGTTAATAAAACACGTAACACTGGCACATTTTCCTCAAAACATTGCGCAGATGCCATTTAAAAATAATGATTTTTATTTTTAAGATAAAATTAATGGCCATACCATAATTTTGTGACGTCAAGTGGCCAGCTTTTCCTACTTGTTTTATCACCCTAAGCAAAAAGTTTTGATAACATATATTAGTCCTTTAGAAGCATTCATTAGCTTGCGATAACGTCTTTTACGTCATTCTATTATTTATCCACATTGTTAGAAACAATATTTTTTAATGTGCTGCGTCGGAATATTCGTGAAATGTGGAGGATGTTGCGATGTAGCAGCAAAATTAAAAAAAAAAAAAACAAAAAAAATAACCATTTCAAAACGTTATTAAGTTAAGTATTATGGTAATATTAAGATTGGCAAATGCTGTATTTTGCTTTGACTGAAAAAAAGGAGGACGTTCTTAATTCGACGATTTATTTTTACTGTGTACCTAATGTTTGTTGTAAAACAAACAAACTTCAAAGTCTATTCATTAAATATTATAAGAATAATACAGGTAAATAGTGCCGTTCCGTAGAATACGGTATTACACCCATTTTTAAAAAGTATTTCATTTTGATCCTAGGGTCCTAATAAACCACCAAAAAAAACAAAAAAATAATATTCAAACGATAAGTGCCATAAAACTGCATTTCAATTTTACAATTTCTATGTTCGCGCGTAAAATCACAAAAACGCTTGACGCCATGTTACTCTGTGGTCATGATGACCAACTGACGTCATGACCTGAGTAAACAAATGCGCTGTTATTAGTCTTTCTGTTTAGTTGTATTTTTCACTATAGTTTATGGTATTATTATATGGTAGTATTTATGTCTTCCATGGTATGATTACTATTATTTCAATAAAAATTAAAATGTAAAGTTTTAAAATACTAAAATAGTAATAGTTGCTCAGTTGACAGTTGTCACTTTTTGTTCTCATGACCATATGACGTAATAATCATGGCGGACACTGTTCCGCGTAGTAAAAGAACAGACTAAAAAAAGTGAAAACTTTGAAATCAATTTAAAAATTTATTTAGTTATTTTATTAACTAAATTTAACATTTTCCGACTGCTTGTTGCCTAAACTATCTGAATTGTATATTTTTAGAATTTCTTTCATATAGAGTAAAATACCCTATTGCTAAAGCTAAAACGTCACAATCATTTGTTCCGCTGTTTGTTTAGTTGTCCGTATTCCAAGGTACAGAAGTTAGAATTAATTATTATCTCCAGGTACTTGATTTCCTCATAGATTTTCCGCTTCCATGCGCTAATTCCCAGTAATTCTAATAATACAATTATTATGGATGTATTTCTGGCGGCCAAACGATATTGGCAAGCTAAATAAGTACTTAGTATTTTGAGGATATACATACTATGAAATCGTCCTATTTTTGTTTTGACTAAAGTTGAAATCAGAATCTACATATATATATAAGTCAAGACTTAATAGGTTTATTTTACGTTGTATTATCGTCAACCTCATCTCTGACAAGACAAGATTGAGGTTAATAGTAACTGAAAAAACAAAATATACAGCTAATCTAAGTGTAATCATGTAACTTCCATTGATTTCGACTATCAAAATCAATATGTTATGTGTACATGCATAACATTAAATTTGCAATCCCCAAGGCTCAGGCATTCCATGTGTCAGTTATGTGTTAAAGTTCCATGCACTGGCTATGTTATATCTCAGGTCTCCAGCTACCAAACAAGGATAGAACGGAGATTAAGTTGACACAGGTAGCGCCGGACATATCGACACACGTGCACATTGGCCACGTTTCGATTAAAGTGTGCTCAGCGCCGCCGCCGCCGCGCCGCACGTGCCCTGTCTCGACACATCACTGCACGGTGTTTGTAATGCTAATCCCAAATCCAACAAATACATTGGTTAATATGTTGAAATTATGAAAACCCAAAACTGAGAGTAGTGACTAATATGGCTGCATATTCATATCATCTTCTCAATAAAAAATAAACAATCAGTTTTCGTTAGCAGTTCAAGGCGTTTATTTAAAAAAACATTTTTTTTTCTGACAAAAAGCTAAAAGTAAGTTAAAGTAGCCACACATAGTAACTGTGAGCCAACTGTAGGTACCCATATCCAAGTATCTGAACGACATTCTAAAAATCTTTCGCTACAATACTTCTCAAATTATAAAGACAGTATTGTGAGATTAAACACAGACTACAGCCTATAAGTATTTTCAATCATCTCACTGAGTATATCGATATCGCGCATTCCCAGTCGTGTCACCGTCTTCCACAAGCCCGCGTTACGTCACGTCCACACTTTGCAATGCAAGCCTTCCATTCATACGTTTCACTTTCATTCGCAGCTCCGGGTGTCGTTCGGAGGTCATCGGTCTAACATCGCAAGACTAGACATAATTTATCGTATCTTCTCTAGGCGGATCCGGAGACGGAAGATTGAACAGCACTGGCCGAGGTGAGATCAGTCCATAAGTTGGTGACAATCCATTACATACCGAATAACCTCCATGCATAGGAAAGCATGTTAATCCGTTGGTCCTGGCTGTCGTTTTTATTATCTATACAGGTAGTGAAGGGCTGACAGCCAGACATACCAAGGGTTATCGTATTATCCGGGAGGATCTAAATTTACGGTGTCCGCAGGATGGCCGGAAAATGCGGGTGGATGACCTGCATTTTTCAATCGTTCCGCTAATATAGCACTTGCAACAGCGTTGAAATATCGGGACCTGGAAATAAGTGACAATATAAATGGATAGTGGTATACAGCTGCATCCAGTGACACTGGATGCCGACCCCAACATGTTGGTAAATGCTAGACAGATGATGATTTGTAAGAAAATCTTGACAAATCCGTGACATGAGTCGCGTTTAAGCACAATCTTGCGGAGTGTCCCGCGTGATTAGCCACACGATCTGACCTTACGTTAGGTCTTGCGGAAGGCTGCTGCGGTTTTGTAATAGATACGTCTTGAATATCGATGATTACGACGCGGTTTGGTAAACAAACATTGCGTTGCCAGGTTGGTAAAACGTAACCAGGATGTACCTAAAGCTACTTATTTATTTGATTTCTGTAACATTTAAAGGAAGGAAGGTTTTAACATGAAGCAAGCAGTCATTTCATGCTTATACCTTCGTTCGCTAAATGAAGTGCGATTGTAGAGATCTACGTTAATGATAGTGACGAACCATGCTCACCTGTTACTAAGGAGTAAGGTGAACCCCCTTTCCATTATCCTGTTTTAGAAACCACAAAATGAATATTTTTTCGAATGAATATGATTATTTTTTCTTTAAATCGGACATTCACTTGAGGAAATTCAATGAAGTAAGTAACAAGTTATTTATTTATTCAAATATTGAAATATTTAGAGACTCATTTATTATTTTTTATCCTACAAAACGTACATAGACTTACTACTTTTTCCCAATGGGGTTTGGTAGCCTGAAACTATAAAATGCTGCTTAATAAAATCCTTACAAACTCCTCTTGTTTCGTCCACGTTCATTCAGATCATACGCTAACACAAAATGCGAATAATATGCACCTGACCTTATTGAATAACCTTATTGATGAGTTTATGCAAAGCAAGCTTGAATACTAAGTATCTCAAAAGTCCTAGGAATTCTTTTACAAAAAAGCCATTCATAACAATGGCAACATTCTAGAATTCGTGACATTATAGATGAAAACAAACAATTTCAGATGAAAAACCCACGCAAACAAAAAATACAAATGCGTCGTAAAAATACGCGAGTGATATTCTATCAGCACTTTACGCAGAAACGTGAAATCCATTCAATTAATTGTGGGAGCAGAGTATCGGGTTCGCAGATTTCCCGGCACTATCAGCAGTTAGAGTGAATCCGTTATCTCTGGTGGATGGTGGTGTCGGTCGCCGATGTCTCGTGCTAGCACCGCGTCTGTTTGCTGGTCGCCTACTGTTCCGATTGAATTTCATGATCCACCCACTTCAGTTGAAAGTCCGTCTTTCCTGTTGGTGTTTGTTGATTATGCGTCGCATTTGGAATGGGGTGGATATGTCAAGGTTGAATTGTCTTTGTTGCCATTAAATCAGTCTGTGTGCACCTTATATCTTGTGGAAAGTATGCATACAGGGTTTCCAGTCTAGCCGGATTCGGCTGAATACCAGTACCTAGTTACCAGACTTGGTTATACGATACCCCTTGAGAAAACTAAAACACTCTAGCTTAAAAATCTTAAAAGATTATTTTATGGTCCTTGGTTTCATTATTTTCCATGGCTATGCTGTCTTACCACTTACTGTGGACCTATTAATCCTCATTGCTATCACTGATAAAAAGAAAGCCGTGACCTTATGACTTACATTCGTATAAACTAACACAGTTGTAGGCATGTTTGTCAAATGTTTAGGAAACACATTGCACCTTATCTTGCATTTAATTCGGAACAATGCGTGTAATTGACGTGTTTTCATAACAAGTGTGGCGCAGTTGAATGAGAGTAACTGGACACTGCCATGTTTTGGACACCGGCGTCACAACACGATCCTCCCACTAAATTACTACTGTCAAAACAAATGATGATTTATTATGAGAGTAACTGATAAGTATTGTTGTTTTCAACAGAAACAAATGATATCGAATCTCGTAACTTTCAAAATATCATCTTTGTTTTGAATCCTTCTTAAATCATAAGAACTCAGCTTTGCGGTGTCAGTAAGTACTCGTAAAAAAAGTACGTTTGGTAGCAAAAATAAGCTAGCAGTTTTATTATCTTTGGCCATAAAAAAACGTGCTAATTCTTGAAATCAGTGTGGTGCTAAACTGCCAAGCTTTATAACACAAGTTGGAGACATGATTGCAGTCATTAGTAGGGAGCAAAGAAGCAGAGCTATAAAATGTTAAATTTTCTGTCATTATAGAAGAAAATAATAAGAGAGTAGATAATAGAGTAAGTTTAAAGAAAGATCAAAAAAACAAGGGAGGTACTGTGCGAAAGAGAATAACTATTGCTGGAAAGGAGGTGACCTCTGAGTACTGAGTTGTCGAGTAATCATAGAGAAGAATGGAAGAATAGGACATTCATTCCCTTAATGAATTAGGATAGAGTTTGGAGAATTAAAATGATTGTATGTTGGTACCTAATTGAAAAAACTGATGGACGTCAACGTGACGGCCAGTTCCAAATCCCATATATCGTAAATTTCAAAAATAAAATCGTATGATTTCCTAAAGTTTTCTCTAAGTAGATTTTATAGGTACCTAACCAAAACATTTATTTTCCTCAAAATACCAGTTCTTTGGTTGACAAAGTTTTCCTGTTAACCAAATACGTCTTGAGTTTTTCCAAAATCCCCAATTGCTTCCTTTGTATCAAATGTAAATGCTAATCAACCTCATTGCAGGACATGATCGGAATCATTAGAAGTCCTTGAGTACGGAGTATTTATTCTAATTACTAAGACCATATTGATACAAACAATACGGAGTTATGTTGCATTCTCAGAAGTTAGCTCTGCTCTTTATGAATGGAAGTGTGTATTAATATGTTAATTTGATTGGGAGGTAAAACCCGCAGCTTTTAAAATTTCCGAGCAGATTTATCAGAAATATCGTTTCTTGGCAAATAAACGATCTACGTCAAGTCGTTGAACGGATGATTTACATAGATTCAAGATACAGGGAATTGATGTGAACATGTGAGTCGTCCATTGGTGAGAACTTTTTCTATATTTCATAAATACTACCTACATGTAACTCATTTCTTTAAATAATAAGTCATTGTTTTCTTTCACATCTCGAATTCTATATGATAAATAAATGATGTTCTGATTATAGCAATATTTTTAGTATTTTCGACCTAGACAGTTTTGATAGTCGTAAGTTTATAACCTGTCACAACTCTCACAATATCTCTGTCGTTAACAGTCCCCAAAAGATTAGTCCTTTTAATTGGAATCCGTGACCTTAGTAAAATTCCACTTCTTGTTTTCTATTTTAAGCCGAGAAAAATATTTGTGGTTATCAATTTCATTTGGGTTTTCAAACCGTTCGGTTTTTTATACAATGTCTAAAAATATCTCTACTAACGCATATAAAAACATGGAATAAATTGAGCTTGTTTATGAGTGACGCACCTGTATGATACCCAAACATGTAATGGATTCATAATTCTGTTCGGTGACGTTGTCTCCATAAGTCTCTACGCGTTGGACCGAAGTTTTTTATTCAACAACTGTCAATGGAAGAACTCGTAATACCGGTTTCAACGGATCTAATCGGACACACGCGTCGGTACAATTATGTATCGCGTCATCCAGAATTTCGTAATACGTGTTGCCTTTTGCCAATTTGTTTATTTCAATAATGTTTTGTTGCATTTTAATCGTGACATCCACAATTCTGGTATTTGCCTATCTATGCTGCGGTTATCTTGCAAATACTTTTCATCGATAAGTTTTCAAAATATTATTGAAATTGCAGGCGGTGCAATAATACTATTGTGTTGTGAAAGTGGATCATGTCCAATCTCGACTACTTGAGCTGACATTGACTGTTCTAACTCTGAATTATCGTAAATAGTGTCTATCCATATCTTGTGATTGCGTATGGATAGATATTTCATTTTCGAAAGAAACAGAAATATGATTTCGATATTTGAGAGCTGGAAATCAGAAATCAGTAGGGATATTGAGGGATATCGTTTTCTTCTTTACTCTAGAAGCCGAATTCTAGATTGAAAAAAGGCTAAGCAGATGTGAGGATTGTTTTCATGAGTACTTTCTGTCGCTTAAAGGACGCAAGAATTAAAAATTCTGAATATTAGTCGTTTTTGAAAAAACAAAATCTACTGGTATACCAGCTGAATCTCTTGTAACAAGCAAAACATTGCAACATTTTCAATACAATTGCAAACATTTGCCGGCCTCTAACGACTGTGTCGCGGACTCGCGGTGACCGTGTGATCATGCTATGGCAACTTAGAACAAAACTAAAATTCCATTTTTTTATTGAAAACAGTGCCATCTATAAAAAAGTTAAGGGAAACAAAATTGTGGTGTTGCTACAGTTAAATATACTATTTTATGCTGGGAGTTACTTTATAACATTAATCAAGAAAAAAGAAAGAAAAACCTGAATCTTCTTATAATTATAAATATAAGAATAAATAAATTAGTACATAAATAGGTTTTTGTTATCAACTTACTTCTAGAAGTTATATTTGGTTTTTTAAACGAGCTAAAGTTGGTTTTTGTATGGCCACACTTTAATTGCAAATGGCTGCGTGAGAGTGTAAACTACTCGTTGCTACTCGTGCGCATTTATTTTCCTTTTGCAAATTAAGTTCTTGTTGTTTCGCTAGTGCATCTGCATGTTGACTTGAGCTTTTGTTCCTCCATGTTATTAAGCTGCGTTACAATCCGTTCGTGTTGAGTTGTGTATGCACTACCTAAATCATAAAGGAAGAAAAACGCGAACACAAAATTTTATTGTAAATGTGTGATGTGATGTGCTAATAAAAATGTTTTATTATACAATTCTGTAGTTTTTTTTCGTTAATATAGTACGTATGCATGTTGTATATAGCGGACACACTAGTCTCTCATACAATTTAATTATCTTACGCTCGTTTTCAATAATCTATCTGCAGATTTGCCTACTAGAAATGGGATTATCAGTCATGTCAAACTCCTAACTAGTAGGCAAATAAACAGATAGATTATTGAAACTGAGCGAAAGGGATCGTATAACCGACTGTACCTATACACCTAGGTTTATAAATTAGTTCCCTTAACGAAAAACTAGATGGCGCTAAATTCACCAACTTCATAATACAGAAGAGTTGCCTGTCTATACCCAGTATACTATAGTAGTCTTTGCGTGTGATTGAACTTGGACAAGGCCGCGATTGCACAAGAGCATGCGGCGAGTCGGCGCCCGCGCCAATAGTATCGACCTACTACAACTGTGACGCAACACCAAGTAACTGTGGAGACACCGATCCTGTTACATTGAATTCAATTCAGTTAATTCTCATATTTAGGTAAGGTAATGTTTTCTATCCCATATAGGTCTCTAGTATTATTACTTTAATAAACCTTTGGTGTTTGCGGCAGGACAAGGGCTCTTTCTCTCTCCTTTCTCATTTTAAACCTAACGCTATACCTTTCCGGGTCTGCCAGTCAAGTAAAGTTTGGGAATCTACATCAACAGTATATGAATCTGATCTCATTCTCTACCGTGCATAACGTACTGAGCATCAACACTAATGACAAGTATCATCACATTCATCTTTGCAACTCACACGGATTATCGAACAAACCACGCCCCTCTCATTGTTGACAACTTGAAGAGCTATAGAGGCTCGTCTTTGCAATCAACCAACCAGTATCTATGTACATACACAACCTCCTTGTAACGCTCTGTCTGGCCCATCAACTGGTGCTGATGATTGATGATAATACTGGCAGGAACGTGATGTAAACATAAATATTATGCTCAATGATGTAACGTTATCTTATCTAGTTTTAATTTAAACTCTGTGACGTCAACCAATATTACGTTGACCAAATGACGCAGAAGAATTAATTGAACTGTATCAGTTTCGCAAAAGGTGGAATTCGAAGGATGTCCTTATTGTAATAGGATATAATAATTGTTGAAATAGTAAAGACGTATTGTTTATTTCAGAAGATACTCAAGAATATACACGGCGCCCCCTAGAAAAGCTACGCTTCTCATGTTTAACCAACGGGAGCTATTGTCACAAACTCGTAGTTCATTCTTTGTGTTTTCATATGTGCATATTATATGAGCACATAAAGAAGAATATATATCTACGTATTACAAAAGTTAACTCATAAACAATTATATAAATGTATAAAAACAGCCTAAAATTGTCGGAGAAACGAGTAACAAACCGCCTCCTTTTTTTTTGAAGCCGGTGAAAACACTTTCTTTTACCTAGAATTCGTCGTCAGTTATTTTACTAACGATGTTATGATGCTCTAACGAAAACAATAGTAAAACGACACACCCACGAATCAAAACAGTAAATATTATCGTGATCTATTTGTCCAATATCGTGTTGTTGGCACTTCGTGATCTGCGCCGTAGCACCTCATTGCTCGGCAAGTGATTTAATGAGGTTCTATTACCTATGACGTTGTATCACAGTAGTGACGTGCAATGGAAGAAACCTCTTGAACTTATGTTTACCTAGTACATTAGCATTTTGACGTTCTTTTCCTACAAGTGTTTTTAATGGAATTGATTGGATTTGTTCGATTTATGTAGGTATTCAATGGAAATTGTATCATCATCATTTTCCTGCCCTTGTCCCATTCTATTTGGGGTCGGCGCAACACGTTTTCTTCTTCCATTCTCCCCTATCAGACGTCATGGCATCATTTACTCCTTTCTCCTTCATATCATTTCTTACACAATCCATCCATCTTTTCTTTGGCCTTCCTCTCGCTCTCCGTCCATCAACATTCAGATCCATTACTCTTTTAGTCACATGTCCTTCATCCCTCCTCATTACATGTCCATACCAAGACAAACGACTTCCTTTCATCTTTTCTGTAACAGGCGCAACTTTCAAACTTCCTCGAATATATTCATTCCTTACTTTATCCATTCTTGTCACTCCACACATCCACCTCAACATTCTCATCTCCGCTACATGCAATCGTTTTTCATCGACCTTTTTTACAGCCCAGCATTCTGACCCATACAGTACAACAGGTCTAATCACGGACTTATATATTTTCCCCTTTAACTTGAGGGGCATCCGTGGGTCGCAAGTTGTTCCAGTGACCTGTCGCCATTTCATCCATCCTGCGTTGATCCGGTGCGTTATGTCTCGGTCTACTTCGCCGTCCCCTTGGACAAGCGACCCGAGGTACCGGAAGTTGGAGCAGATCGGTATAGGCGTTCCGGCAAGGGTTATAGGCACAGGACTGGAGAGACCGCCGAAATCGCAGAACAGGTATTCTGTTTTAGTTCTGCTTAATTTCAGGCCAACGTTCTCCAGTCTTTGCCACCACACTTCCAATCTGCTCTGGACCTCTTGGCCGCTCTCGGCAACCAATACGATGTCGTCGGCAAACAGCATGCACCAGGGAGCCTCTTCCTGGATGTCCGACGTGAGAGCGTCCATTATCACCAGGAAGAGGTAAGGGCTAAGAGCCGACCCTTGGTGCAGACCGACAGCCACATTGAAGGTGCCGGTAGTGCCCGCTGTGGACCGGACTTGGGTACTGCATCTACTGTACATCGCACGGATCAACTGCACATACTTCCCAGGCACACCTTTCTCCTTAAGAGCCCACCACAAAACCGCACGCGGTACCCGGTCGTATGCCTTTTCGAGGTCGATGAACACCATGTGCAAGTTCTTGTGTGCACTTCTGTATTTTTCGCACAATTGGCGGATAGCGAAAATGGCGTCCGTCGTTCCCCGACCAGGCATAAAACCGAATTGGCTCTGTGTGATTTCGCTCTCTTCTCTTAGTCGCCTTTCAATAACTTTCTCCCAAACTTTCATACTGTGTGACATTAGCTTTATTCCTCTATAATTGTTGCACTCCAGCACATCACCTTTGTTTTTAAAGATGGGCACCAGCGAACTGTTACACCATTCGTCAGGTATGGCCTCTTCCAGCAACAGTTTATTGAAGAATAAAGCTAACCACGTCCATCCGTCCATCCGCAATAACTTCCATACTTCAACCGGTATTCCGTCCGGTCCTAATGCCTTACCATTCTTCATTCCATTCACGGCAATCCTCACTTCATCCATACTAACATTTCTTACTAGTCCCTCATTCACTGGCTTATTTTCAAGCACACTATTCCAGTCATTCTCTTCATTCATCAGTCTTTCAAAGTAACCTTTCCACCTATCCTTAATTTTCTCATCATCTGATATAACCATTCCAGCTTCGTCTTTCACGCATTTTATCCGACAAACATCCTTCGACTTTCTCTCTCTAGCTCTAGCAAGCCGGTAAAGGTTTTTTTGGCCTGCTGGACTATCCAGTGTGTCATAGAGTTGGTTCTGGGCTTTCGCTCTCGCTATGGCCACAGCTCTTTTGGCTTTTTTCTTGAGAGCATCATACTCACTCTTCCTTACAGCTTTCAAATTAACACTCTCATTTCCAACACTCTGCCATTCTTTGAACTTCTTCTTTTTTTCCTTCAGCACATTCTGTATCTCTGTCGACCACCACCACGTATCCCTTTCTATTGTGCCCTTTCCTTTCGTCTCTCCCAAAATACTTTTTGCTGCGCTCCTAATACACCTTGCCATCTCATTCCAACATTCATTTACACTTAGGTCATTCAAATCACCCATCTCTACCATTTTGTCCACCACTCGCTCAATAAATTCCCTCGCACAATCAGGCTTCTCTAGCATATGCCATTTGATTTTAGGAGGGGGTCGCTCTTTTTGTTTGGAAAGCCTCATTTGTAAAACTACTTCCATAACCAGGAGTCTATGCTGTGAGACCAAGTCTTCTCCTGGCAGCACTTTGCAGTCTTTGATGTGCTTTAAATTGTTGCGTCTTACGAGGAAGTAATCAATTTGCGTGTTATGCATACCACTTTTATAAGTTATTAGGTGTCCATCGGCTTTTTGGAACCAAGTGTTGGCTACTGCTAGATCGAATGCAGTAGCTGATTGTAATAAAGTTTCCCCCTCGTTATTTAATCTACCAAAACCCCATCCCCCGTGTACTCTTTCATAACATCCTTTTGTTCTTCCCACATGTCCATTAAAATCACCTCCAACTATCAATTCCTCCTGCACCGGGATGGTCATCAAAACCGTATCAAAATCCTCCCAAAACTTCTCTTTCACTCTTTCTTCACATCCTACCTGTGGGGCATACGCACTAATCACATTCAAGACCATATTCTCTAACATTACTTTCACAACTATTAACCTATCATTAATCCTTTTTACATCTAAGACACTTTCTTTCAAATTACTATCAAGGACTATTCCCACGCCATTTCTTTTCCCATCACTTCCACAATAGAAAAACTTGTATCCTTCACCGATTTCTCTTGCTTTTGTACCCTTCCATTTAGTTTCTTGTAAACACGCCACATTTATTCTTCTTCTTTTAAGCACATCCGCTAATTCTCTGGCTCTTCCAGTCATTGTCCCAACATTCCAACTAGCATACCTCAATCTCACTTCCCGAGCTCGCTTCTTACGTCGCACCCGCCCGGGATGATGCAACAACCCTTGTCCATTTCCCGCGGGGGCCGGGTGCTGCCCCTGCGCGTCGCCTGCGGGGTACGCCCTAACCCTATTGCGCATCTCATTCTGTCCATCCATGTTGCTTTAGGTTTTAGCAAAAATTTTATAGTCGGCCGCCTACCTGACACTAACCCTCCTTGGGAATGCTTTTGTTGGTGAATTACCCGTCACCATTCGGGTGACCCAATGTGCTCGATAGTCTGCACTGGGTCATAAGTTCCCTTAGTCGCCTTTTACGACACCCACGGGATGAGATGGGGTGGCCGTATTCTTAAACTCCGAGACCACACGGAACTTTCAATGGAAATTGTATGTAAACTTGTAATTGATTGATTAAGTATAATATGGAGTGTTTAAACTTAACTTCTTAGAACTAAGTGATTACATTGATTAAACACCAATGGAAAATCTTAGCAAGCATTTCGCAAATGTATTAAGTACGATGAAAAGTCTATCTTATAACTTCACATTGTTCTTGACCGACATACCTATATGTTATACGCCGAAGAGGTTTGCAGTCAATATGAGTGTGACCTACAAACACCATTTCTTTTGCTTATTATTATTTTGATGCAATCTTGCGCAACAATTTATTTAGAAACCTAGAATTATACAAATCAAATAAGTATTTTTAGAACAGAAGTTTATCGAACTGTCGTGATTTTAGAATTTCCAACCTATTTGTCCAAAACAGAGTATTGTTAACATTGCAAAGTGTGAATGTCCTTCGGGACAGCGAACCGGCTAAACGTAGTCAATGAATTCACAGCAATGTGCGCACCACATGAAAGTCTCCTCTCAGATATACATGGCCCCATTTATCAAGATATTACAAGATGTAGAAATACATAGTTACTATATGTTTCTTGTATCAATTTTTCCGTTCATACCTTGGAACAAACGGTACACGTTTATAGCACCCTTTTTTCCGGATACGAAATTACTTCTCTCGCTCTGCGCGGAGCGAAAGGGACTGACTGACAAAAACCCATCCATGTTTCTTCTTTTCAAAATGATGCTTCATTAACTGATTGACATAATTATTGAATGGTTGACAATTTTTTGACATTATAAAGATTTTTTTATTTTTATTACTTTGACATACAAATTCTTTTTGTAATTCCAATAATCTGCCACTTCGTTTAAATTTAGAATTGTAAACATTTATTGACCTTAAAAAATGGAGAACTTTATTATAAAAAAAAAACACCTTAGCCAGCTAAACAGCTTAGCCTCCTAACACAAGCATTATCTGCTTAAAAGGAAGCTCTAATCATAAATATTGTTAAACGGAATTTACTTTACCAATAAACTATTATCATTATTATTATACCTATTTACTATTTCCATGTTTGGAAGATATAAATGGTTTGATTTGCCCTTTATGTTCCGGGGCTGCGGTATGTCCTTCGAGAAACGCGCAACCCGGTTAGGCAGTGGCCCTCTGCTTTGCTGACATGTGATTTTATGCGTTGTTTCTTCGACAGTCGAGGAACTCGTGTTATAATAAAAACAGCCGCAAGGCTCCGCAGATGGGTGGCGGTCTATTACTGACAAAAACCCGTCCGTGTATCGACAAGCACGCTGATCCTTTAATTATTTATTCTGTGCTCTTACTATCATCATTTCGATTAGGTGGTATCAGATAGGTTAATAATAATTATTGGTATCCGGCTGCATCCACTTCGACTTGACTGATGAGGAAGTTTATTTTTTTGTTATATCTTAGTTTGTGGTTGGTGCATTTAGAAATGTAAATAGAAGACAAGTAAGCTGATTTGTCATTGATTTACAAACGTAATAAATCAAAGCGGAAAATAGCAAGTATAATATTTCTGACTTCCTAACAATTGTCGAGCTCGCGACAGTAGCGACCTCGCCGGGTCCTGTATGCCGTGCCGCCGACGTCACAGCTTCTCAGATACAGTGCATTTACAATAACAACTAGCGTCACTGATTTCTGTAATATATTGCAACAATTGTTATGTGACAAATGTGTAGGGTTTACCTCAGAATTTCTTATTTCTTTGTAACATACAAGCAAGCAAGCAAGCACGTGTAGGTCATTCCATTTTCACCGGTTTGATTACAAATTATGTAACGGAACAAGAACAAAACTTGTTTGCAAAAAAAGTCGGTGGCAAATAAGACAACAAAACAAACAAAAAGTTGTTCCACCCTTTAGTATTTTTTAGGAGTTGTCACACATTTTTTGTATCGAATATTCATGTTCAAAGTTGAAACGTACGAAACGAACCTATAAGCATCAACCGATTAGAAATCGAGACTCCTGCTCTAGAGTAATTCCTAATGGAAAAACCCAATAACACGCGATCAGTTCTTGAGTACACTTCTAAATTACATGGCCGTAGTAACCATCTTCACTTTCTTCCCAGACAAAATGCTGAAAGAAGCAGCATCTCTAATTCTGAAGCACACGGTGACGACCCGCCGCCACCTGACGCCTGAGCTGGCACTGCGGCTGATCACCCCAGACTGTCCGCTGTGGAGGGCTACGGAGGAACAGGTGCCGTTCAAAGACCCGTTCTGGGCCTTCTACTGGCCAGGAGGTCAGGCTACGGCGAGGTAAGTAGTCGATTTATTGCCATCAAACTCATACGACTTTGGACTTCGATCTGTTATTACACTTTAGTACACTGCGTGCACTTTAGTACAGTTTGTGATCAGACAAACGAGGCAGACGTAGGTGTAACACTGCCGAAATGTGGATGTACTGATTGGTAGCCATCTGTCTAACCCATTGGGGAAATAAAGGCGTGACGTTATGTTTATCAGCAAGTGCAAACTGTGGCATTCTAATTGCAAGGGTTCCGTACCTCAAAAGCAATAAACGGACCCGTATTTGGATCACTTTGTTGGCCATCTCTTTTTTTAGGGTTCCGTAGTCAACTAGGAACCCTTACAGTTTCGCCATGTCTGTCTGTCCGTCCGTCCGTCCGTCCGTCCGTCCGTCCGTCCGTCCTCGCTTAATCTCTGTGACCGTTAGCACTAGAAAGCTGAAATTTGGTACCAATATGTATATTAATCACGCCGACAAAGTGGTAAAATAAAAATTTGAAAAAAATGTTTTATTAGGGTAGCCACCCTATATGTAAAGTGGGATGTGTTTTTTTTTTTAATTTCAACCTTAACGTGTGATATATTGTTGGAAAGGTATTTAAAAATGAATAGGGGTTTACTAAGATCATTTTTTGATAATGTCAATAATTTCGGAAATAATCGCTCCAAAAGTAAAAAACAACGTGTCCCCCCCCCCTCTAACTTTTGAACCATAAGTTTAGAAAATATGAAAAAAATCTGAAAAGTAGAACTTTATAAGGACTTTCTATGAAAATTATTTTGAACAAAAAAGACAAAAAGTTTTACAAAATAATTTCTGGTCTAAGTTTGTAGTATAATCGTATATGCAAGCATTTTTTTAACTTTGTTTACATATTTTATTATCCTGAACGTAGGTATCTTTAAAAAAAAAAAAGAATTATTGAAATCGGTCCTCACAATCCAAAAGTATTAATTAGTAACCCAATTCCCCGAGAGATGGCGCTGTAGGTACTTATCACATTGGATCGGGTATTACCGAATTGTTCCGTTGGTCTCTCCTTGACATTGGCGGTATCTTATAACTACATTAAATTTCTATTAAGAAATGCTAAGGCAATTTAGAACAAAAACTAAAATTCATTTTTTTAACACCATCAAAATGTTAAGGTAAAAACCAGTTCATAAATGGTTCGATAGATGGCGTTGTGTAATGACGTCATTTTTTTAAAAGTCGATGTTAAGATTTTCCGTGCTTTCCACCTTTAAACTCATAAGTGGGAACATTTACATTTATTGTGACGGACAGACGAACCCTACACTGAGCGTGGCCCGACACGCTCTTGGCCGGTTTTTAGTCTGTCTGTCAAGACCTTTTATCTCCAAAACCCGTGAACGTATCGAGCTAAACTTACAACGATAATACCAAAGTCTGTGGTCCCTTGGAATTGTTAATAAATCATATCTATCAAGTCTACGCAGTCAAAAGATATCGCCGTTTATGTCGCAAGTTTGTACGGAATCCTTGGTGTGTGAGTCAGACTCGCACTTTATACCTGTTTTTTTTTTGACATGACATTATTTTATCCGAGTTGAGGATCCTCTTAGTTCAGGTTCGTTATGTTTTGTTTTGTCTGAAACTTTTATATTGCAGGTAATTAGGAACGTACCAAAATTAAACACGTTTTCATAGAATTTTCGAGGCTTTTTATATTTTCTTTTAACAGAAGTTTCATAGCGCTATTACTAATGAAACAAAATCAAATACCATGAAAGACATTTTTATTCACGTTTTCGTTGAAAGCAGTTTATTTAAACAAATGTTTCCAACTTTCTCTCAAAGGGCTCACTTTGGCAGCTCATACAAAAACAGGCCGGTTCCTTGAAGTATGAGTCACAGTAACTTTGTCCTGAAAACATGACTCACGATGCGCCCTCCTTTTCGGGAATAACTCCGTCCCGCTCTAGTGTTGCCCCTGAACTTACAAGGACGAAGTGTGTCAGAGGATCAGGGAGGATGGAGGGGGGCAACGGGAGGCTCGTTCGTTTCAGTTACAGGATTATTAGTTCGGATAAGGATGACTCACGTTTGGACTTACATTTATTTGCTCCTCTTGTCTGACTCATGTTGCTTCACTAAATGAGATCCATCAACAACGTGATCTACTGAACCAGTATTCAGCAGATCTGGTTAACCGAAAGCCATCATTCGGTTTTTTACACAAAGCATCATCTATACAATACTAGCTGGCGCTCGCGGCTTTGCCCGCATAATATCGAAAAAGCCGTATAAAAAAGTCTAAGTCTAGACAGCCATACAAACGGAATTTTGTACAAAGTAATAATAACAAACAATATAGACATCTCATTGGGTAACGCACACACTTACCTTGAGTATTTACTACTAAGAAGTTATTTTTCCTTGAGGGCTGTGGCAACTAAATAGTACACGTTAAAGGAAAAACCGTTGATCAAAGACGTTAGGACTTGCATAATTTTGTAAACAAGTAATATTCATTAGAAGGACAATTAATGAAAAATGATGTAAATTGTGGCAATACTCAACTATAATATTCTAGTATTTCTGGTCTTCCCCTGATCATTTCTGAACACGCCTTAACTGATTATATTTTTGTAAATTCGTTCTAATTTTTATTTAAAACAAATAATTATCTGCTGTCCTCATTCTAATGGCACAGGAAAACGCGATAAGATTAAAACCCCAGCTATAAACATTTATTTATGTGGGCAACACTGCAGTGTGCGCGGGAGTTTACCTCTTCGCAAAGTAACCCTAGTGTGGATGCGAGTGCGTATACGATGTATAATACGGGGGAATTACGCACAGTTGAATAAACTGTCGTGAAGGAATGATTATAGTAAGAATTGTACAAAGTTGTCCTTATCTCGGCCTTGTTGGAGACCAGTAAAACGTGCTTGTAATTCTATATGAAATAACCAAGAACTGAGAGAGCTATGCTTATTGCTTATTATGCTTTTTTTTTTGTTAGGGAATTGGGTTTATACCACAATCATTGTTACAAATCAACTTACATACGCTGTCTGTTCGCTTAGATCTTTAAAACTATTCAACGGATTTTAATGCAGTTTTTCAGCAATAGATTTACTATTTTTTGGTTACGTTTAGGAGCCAGCAAAATATCCTGGCTGCTTCCAATAGAGCTAGAACAGTTATTAATACTGAAATGTGCGCTGATTCAAAAATTTGAAGAACTTTTTGAAATACGTTAAAAAAATATATGAAATGAAATACAAATTGGGAAATGTGCAAGAGGATTACGATGCACAACCACAAAGTAAAGCTTTAAATAGGACCTAAAAGGATAATGCGAAAGAATGACTAATTACATATTAGTACTTCTCAATCACGACTAGTTGTTTATTTGCGTCCTGTGGTGTGGGTAATTTCAACGGGGACTTTGCAAACAGTTCCGTTTGTTGATTGCGAAAGGGGATATTTTTTTAACTTGATATTGTTCTGCGAAGGGGCTGATGTGTAATGTGGGGAATACCAACGAATTTATACCACAGAGTTCTATGGTATAATAGTACGATCCGGATTTGTTTAGTCGACTTGGAAAAACGTGGGAGAGGAACGTCAAGGAAAAGATGGATAGTTGTTTTTTTGTTAGATATGAAGGAGAAAGGAGTAAATGATACCGTGGCGTCTAACAATCGAGCATGGATGGATGGAGGTGTTGCGTCGACCTTAAGTGGGATAGACATGGGCAGGAAGATAATTATCTGTAAACACCAGCTACACCGCCGGGACTGTCAAGTCAAAATGCTGGTCCATCAATAAACTTTTGAATATGTAGTAATGAGATGGAATTTATTGCATAAGAGTTAACATAATAACATAACGCCTGTATCTTCGAAGAGTCAGGCATTTGTATACCTAAAGGGTGCGAGCCCATTGCTATCAACCATGCACAAAATAAAAATCATATATTTCAAGTAGGCCAGTTACAGGCACTTTTGAACTGTCGAAAGATTGACAACAATAAAATGAAGAGCTACAGTCCCAGTCACAAGGCACAAAAACTGTGGAAGTACTGTAGTTGCTCATGCTCATTCCAAAGCGTGGATCAAATCTTTGTATTTCACAAATCCAGACTCAATAATACGACGACGTAACACTTTGCACGAACCAGGACTCGAACGTAGAACATCAGGCAGTCGCACTTGCTTAAAACATAACTGGTGAAGTAAGGGTGGCACTACTGGCACTATACATACACCCAATATCCAGGAACTAGCGCCGTAATGATATGTTATGTCTAGCTACATAGAATTCCGCAGTTAACTAATAAACAGTAATTTGTTCTTGTACTATGGAGTTTGGTCACGGCAACATTGTCGATGAATCATTTTTAATTTCTATGTCAACTGTCTTTCGTGGTAAAACAAGTATATTTGATTAAATTGTTTTATTATTGATTGATTAGTAAGCACAATTGGTTACAATTAGACAATAGACTTAATATTGGTTAAATCAATCAATTGCCCGATTGTCGAATGTTTTGGCAAATATGGTTCATCATCGGTCTAGCCTTTTCAAAACTATGTTGGAGTCGGCTTCCAGTCTTATCGGATTCAGCTGAGTCCCAGTATTTTTGACCTCCACCACCCATTTAACAACTTGGTAATACGATACTTGATAAGGCTGGTTGTAAACTTTCAAGCCACTGGCTACCTGTAACGACTGTCAAAGATCTACAAATGACAGTCGGGACCAACGAGGACGCCTTTCGAGGCACGCCATCACGGAGGAAATAATGTAATGGGTGGTCATCCATCCACAAACAGACGAAGGTAAGCATTGCTTAAGATTCACCCGAGCGGCAGTTATCAACTAGCCACTTTTGGTAAATATGGTTGATAACAGCTATATTGAGGCGGGTTACGTATATGAATAATAGTTATTTGTTATACAAGAGTGCAAAGTTGCTTTTTAACCGCGTGTTCAATTTTGCTGACCGAGCAAGCGAAGGATTCTAAAATTGAATCACGAGCGCAGCGAGTGATTCAAAATTGGAATCCTGAGCGTTAGCGAGGGAATCAAAAGAGCACGAGGTGAAAAATCTTTGCTCTCGAGTGCAACACGTAACTTTTCATTCTACCTCAGCGAGGAAATGACTAAATGCAAAAAAAAGACGTTTACAATCACAAGACAGTCAGAAGGTATTAATTACTACATTATGACAGGTAAGTATTACAGAATAATCTTTAAATTATAACAAAACTAGCTTTCGCCCGCGGCTTCGCCCGCGTTAAATTTGAGGTAACACAGTTCCCCTTGCGCCTTATTGATTTGTAATAGCAACGCTAAGTTTTCCCTTTTCTTCCCTATTTCTCCCTCACATCCCACTTTTTTCAAAAAAATATTAGCCTATGTCCGTCTCCTGGTTCCCAACTATCTCTGTACCAAAATTCATCAAAATCGGTTTAGCCATTAAAGCGTGAAGAGGTAACTAACAAACAAACTCACTTTCGCTTTTATAATATTATAGTAAGGAAATAGTAAGGATAATATTTTTTACTTGTTTTCAAGTTTCTTGTTTTTAATATGGTTTAACAATGACGTGAAAAAATGCCGCGTAAAGGACCGCGTACAAAGCAAATTGAAAAAACACCAAGAAGGTTCCGAGTCTGAGTTTTTAACAAATTAAGAAAAAGTTGTATGATATATTCGGCACCATAGAGGTAGCAGTAAATCGGTTTAATGTTTTTTTTTTATTCACAAACTTAGTGCACACGATGTTCTAAATTCAATTTACTTTATCCTCTAGAGAATAAAAACGGCTTTTCCACTCAGATATTGAAGATTAAAAATACTCTTTCCGAGATGGTGGGATGAAAATTCATTTACATTCTTACAGAGATGACCTTAAAATAAAACTGTAATTATATTTAATCTGTTTGAACGGTGGTCTCTAGACCAAGTCTTAATCTGTATTTTGTGGGTCTGAATTGCATTGCATGCTGAAAATTATTATTATAGTAAAAATAAACAATCCTGAAAACCGATTTTAGGGCAATATACATGTATACTTCTTCTACTTATGACAATAGACAACAAAATCAACATGTTTATTAATAAATATTTTTCTCATTTTCTTGAAAAACCCAGGGATTTTTCCTAAAAGCACATTGATATTTTGTTTGACGTTATCAATGAGAAAACCGATACTATGTATGTGCATAACCATTGAAAGAATTCAATGAATGAAACTGTTATAAGCTGCATTGAAAAATGTATCTTAATGTGATAGCATAAATGTTGTTTAACTTTAATACTTGAGCCGCCAATTTATTATTCAAGACATGATTGTTCTGCGAACTACGACCTTAACATAATAGTTTTAAAGATTACTTTAAACACAACATTTTGGGTAAGAGTGACTCACGCAAAGGGTTTTTCTGGTCTATTCATAGTGCAGACATTGTCTACATTTCTGCCACGAGGTATTTTTTTAGGTTTTTTTTGTAGTTTTAAGTTATTCCTATTTTCATTAAGCAGTTTTTAACAAAAGGAGATTGTTGTTACTTTCTCTATCCATGAATTTTCGAACCAAATTTTTGTGTTATCTACTACTGTGTCGCTGTGGCACTGACCACAAGGCCTAAAGCAGAAAAAAAAACCGTAAAAAGAATTACCTAATCCATATTCTATTATAGGTAGTTAAATAGTATATTTTTTGGGTAATTTAAAAGTGTAACTGAATTTATAGCATTCATACATAACAGTCCCAAAATAGGCCATTTAGGCGTGAAAACGTAACAAACAAACTCACTTTCGCTTTTATAACATTAGTCAGGATTATCTGCTTAGCATTTTTCCTGCTATGTTGGGGTTGGCTTCCAAATCCTATCTATTGGCTGTGGAGGAGCTGTGGGCTGTAAAGGTCAGATAGGCAGTCGCTCCATGTAAAATTCTGGTATTCAGCTGCACCCCAATCAAAACTGTCAAAACTGTGGAAGGTATTATTATACAAGGTTACTATAAAATCCCTTGAAGTTACGGTTCCCTCTATAGATTCTACTAGCTGTTCCCCGCGGTTTCACCCACGCTGCTCAGCACCTGTTGGTCGTAGCGTGATGTTATATAGCCTATAGCCTTCCTCAAGAAATGGACTATCCAACACTAAAAGAATTTTCCAATTCCAACCAGTAGTCCCTGAGATTAGCGCGTTCAAACAAACAAACAAACTCTTCAGCTTTATAATATTAATGATAATAACTAGCTGTTCCTCGCGGTTTCACCCACGCTGCTCAGCACCTGTTGGTCGTAGCGTGATGTTATATAGCCTATAGCCTTCCTCAAGAAATGGACTATCCAACAGTAAAAGTATTTTTCAATTCGAACCAGTACTTCCTGAGATTAGCGCGTTCAAACAAACAAACAAACTCTTCAGCTTTATAATATTAATATAAATATAATATAATAATATATAGATTCTATTACTGATAATAATTTGTCACTGGTTCAACTTAATAATACCACTTTACAAACAATAGAACAAAAGAGACAGCACGTGCCTTTCGGTTATGGTGAGAACCATAATTATAATGATGAATTGCTTTTCAATTGTAATAACTTACGATCAGTTTCCTGTCGTGAAGTTTAATGCAGAGTGAAAGGTCACTGATAGAATACCAAACAAAATATGTAAGAAGATTAAACTATCAAACCTGACCTACCGTTTTTACAACTTAACATATTTATATTATACTAGCTGTGCCCAGCGGTTTCACCCGCTCCTCACTTAGGGCTATGAAAAATAGATGTTGACCGATTCTCAGACCTACCCCATATGTACACAAAATTTCGTTTAAATCGGTCCAGCCGTTTTGGAGGAGTATGGCAACGAAAACTGTAACACGAGAATTTTATATATTAGATGTTGTTTACGCCGATTGCCTTTGCTCCCGCTGACTTCAGTTACGAACTATTAGGAACTAGCTGTACCCGGCATGCGTTACAATACATTTTTCTCGCCCTAAAAACCATCCTTGGAGTTGAACGAACATTTTAAAAAAAGAATTGGTAAAATTGGACCAGGCGTTGTTGAGTTATGCGCTTACCAACACATTTTGCGATTCATTTTTATATTATAGATAGATTTTCAATTTTCTTTCATAAAAATGAAGACAATGTGTCGCAAACACTGTGGTATTATCCCACAATTGCCCACAAAAACAACAAAATGGGACAAAGTCGTTTTTTTTCAATTGGTTTACTGCTTGTTAGTGTATTTTTTTCTTTTTCAAGAAAACAACAAAGTAAAAATATTACATAAAGTCATTTTTAGTAGGGGCCAAAATTCCAATCCGTTTACCATCAATACTCCAGGTAAAAACATTCTAAAGAGCTCGACTATAGATAAGACCGAAAGGAAGAAAGCCCATTCAGAATATTAAACCGCATTGCACGAGGAAACGAGACGGATAGGCAACTTCAAACGTCAGAGCGAGACATAGTACAATAGCCAATATGAATGGAGGGAGATAGCGATATAACTCCAGGTTAAAAGACAAGGATAGGGCACGATGATTCATACGGAGGATTTTTTCAGGATAGTGTTGCGGTGAGTCATAATATTTCGGAGTACGGTATTGTTATGAACATGTATTTGATTGATAAAATTAGGGCAGCTGATATTGAATTGGCTTTCCCTATTATAACGATACCGCAGTATCCGTGAATATAAATACTCAATACTAAGAATCACCTTCTATTTAATACCTGTAATAATTCAATTTTCTGATTAGTTAGTAGGTAAATATTTAGAAAAAAACATGAACTTTGGACGTTAATTGTTTTTTTATCGTACTTTGAACAGCTACTGTTTACACAAACGAACAATCAATGTACCCTCTGTACATCTTTAACAATATCCGATTAACATGTTTACAAGCTACAATTGTTAATTGAACACAGCCTTAGGTATGTCATGGTTAATTAACTTTTATCCTACACACATTCCATCCATCGTTTCTTCAGTCTTCTTCTACTCTTATACTTATAATTCACTAGCTGGCGCCCGCGGCTTCGCCCGCGTGATAATCGAAAAAAGTATCCTAAGTGTTATTCCAAACTATAGTCTACCTCTGTGCCCAATTTCATCAAGATCCGTTCAGCCGTTTCATCCATCCATCCATCCTCAAAAACATGCGCATTTATAATATTAGTAGGATTCTTCCACACCACACACATATTAACTTAACTAAAAAAAAATCTAATTGAGTTTTTGCATATATGTTGTATTTGGATGACAATGCATGGTTAGCTAAGTACCGCCATTCTTAAGCTAATATGGCGAACCCCCAAAAACCTCTAAATAAAACAACAACGTCACACAAATCGTGTCTACTTAACAGTTTTTTTTTAAATCTTTATTTATTTACCGGGCTTTTTCTACTTAACAAATTTTGTAATCTATAATATTATTGTCAAAAAAAAACTTTCTTGAACCTTACGTTTAATGATTAACCGCCTCGTCTTTTCATCTGTCAATATGATCGCCTACTACACGTGGGACACAAAACATATTTCATGAAATGTGGATGAGGCATACTTCTACCTAACCTTTCGGGAGTTACAACTGTGATGATATGTTCCTAATGCACTGTTATCGATAACGGTAATAACCGCAATCAAATGGCACACTCAGTGAGTGGTCCAGGTCATATTCACGGCTTAGTGCTATCTTTGGTAAAAAACCTTTTGGGAATGTGACACGTCGCTATTGGGTAGACTTGAATGGCCGTCACAGTTAGTTTATGGTTCTGTCGTTATCATCCACCACTATTAAGGCTTCTGCACACACGCGCGGCGCGGCAAGCGGCGACAAAGCTGTGCCGCAGAGCCTCACACACTGGCGCGGCGCGGCAGGCGTTATTTACTCGATCTTAAGCTATCGAAAAATTCTAACCTATCCTCGAGTGGATGCCGCAGCGCGCGGCGTCGCGCGGCCGTTCACACAGAGCGGCGCGACAGAGTAAGTTTCATACAAAATGTTCTAGGCGTCTTTTGTTTTTCTGCCGCAGAGTTGTCGCGGCGTGTCGCAGCCCGTCGCGCGGATCGAGTTTGCCGCTCGATAGCGAGAGTTGCCGCAAGGCGCGGCGCGCGACAGAAAAACAAAAGACGCCTAGAACATTTTGTATGAAGTGGGCTCTGTCGCAGCTTGCCGCAACTTGCCGCAGCCGCGACAGAGCCGCGGCTCCGCCGCGGCGATCGAGTACTCGATCCTCTATATATCGAAAAGGGGTAGGTTAGGATCCCAACCTAGCCATATTCTCGCTATAAAAACCCTTAATAGGTGTCCGCCACCCTGGGGAGCGCCTGGGCAGAGCAGAGAGGTCTAATAGAATCGTACTAAGGTGTCGTCCTAACTGACTATCGATCGTACGATGACACGATGCGTTAAACCAGAAGACTGTTTATCCTGTTCACAAGTATGGCAAGATTTAGGGCAAAAAAAATCACTTAGATAATCTCGTAATTTTAAAATGCACTTTTTTATTTCTTGACATATTTTCACAAAATTGATTTCAAATTGCAGGTATAGGTATAAAACGTATATTTAAGTTTGTTTCAATTACCTGAGACTAAGCGTTTTCTAGTTATAATGATAAATTGTTCTGTGTTTAGTAGTCACTTCAGTAAATGATTAAATTTGTTAGCTTTTGTTGTAGAATATTTATATTGTTTAGGTTAGGTATAATATTATTAGTAGTATAATATTATAGTGTGTCGTATAGAGTAAAAAATTACAATGCAGAAATGTTTTTTTAGTAAGTGTTTTCATAGTTTTAATAAGAGATACACGGCTTCAAAATTTTCAATCGTAATCAAATTTGCGACGAAAAACTCACTTTAAATCTTCGAATGTACGTTATATGTCCGAAAAATTGCAATTCTTAAATTCAGTTTGACAAAAACTAGCAAGTCATTTCTAATAAACAGTAAACGCTTTCACAACAAGTTACCAATCCCAGTTTCAGAACTGACCGATGGAAAGTTAGTAACTACATTGAATATGCTTTTTTAATAAAGACACGCTAAGTGTCATTATTTAAAAAAGCATATTCAAAATTGAGCTCATAAACGGCACAAAGTGGATGTCTCTACGTTTACTCAATCTTATTTTTTCAAATCTATATAATCAGTTTTTTTTTTAACATTATCTATCAAATCACAAATTTATACAACCTTTGTACAGATGGCAACATCTGCGTCACTTGTTTCATATAGTGTTTTATTTCATGAAAAAAATATTTTAAAGAATTATTTGTGAATGAGTCGACATTGTTGACCGTATAGATTCCTAGACGCTTGTTAACTTCTTATACTATTTTACGTTTTGTAAAGTAAGCAATGACTTATTGTCAGGCTAACGCTCTCCTCCATACTTAGGTACCTACTAACGCTGTAACAACTGCATTATAAAACCAAATGATTTCAAAAGAATCATACGCGGCTGCTATGTCCCATTATTTTCCAAAAGAGAAATGATTTTAATACGGAACAGTACAAAAAGCAATACAAAAAATAAATACGTATCTACATAAGTCATAGTTGGTAACCTCAATAACATAACTATCCAATGGATTAAAGGACACAGCGATACCCGAGGCAACGACGACGCTGTGGAAGAGCTTGCTAGAACCGGATCGAACATGGTACCGGTCGGACCCGCACCTATCGTGCCATTACTATTCTGGCAACTAATTAAACTGGTAAGGAAATGCACCAGAGCAACACCACATTCGTAGTTCCTGGATAGCTATAAAATATATGTAGACACCTTTTTGTCATAGGTATCACAGACAACCGTGGAACATTTAGAAAAAAATATTTAGTACTTATTAGTTCCACGATTATTTACAGTTGACAAGTCTGGTCATTAAACAAAAAATGGCAGCATGAGTCAAAAAATTGTCCAAGTGCGTTCCACGTCCAGTGGATGGTTCCGTAGATGTTATGCAGAATATTGTGTCCCCATTTAACTTCTCACTCAGCCGGTGAAGTGGGCCAAAACCAGTCCGAATAACAGAAGTCACATCGAGATACCGCTGTGACTTCTGTTCTGCAGACCCTAAAACGCAGTAACAGCCTTTTTGTAATTTTTTCGTTGAATATTGAACCCATATCAGATTTTTGTTGGGATGCTTTAAACGGTTTAAAAATCAAATTTGTGAAAGCAGTAACTTAACTTTGCATGTCTAAATATATTACAATAGCAACTAAAATACAGTAATAGCAGTTACGTCTACCACGATCCGTCACTTTACCAAGTCAAACGCAGTAAATATCTAAATTACCACAAAAAAACTGTATTCTACACCCAAAAAAATATTGAGGGGTAAAAATTAAAACGCAGTAAGTAGTTTTTGTACCAACAGTGTTAAAACTGCATGGTTGATCACTAGTTTATTTCATATTATGAACTAACCATTTAAACTGCAGTATGCTCATTATTTAATGCAGTATAATCGATATTTTTCAAAAGATGAAAATAAGATATATGCTAATTAAAACGCAGTATGACACTCTGTTACTGCATTATAATTGGTAACTTGAACGATTTTACTAATTTCACTGCAGTAAAGGTCATATTTTACTGTGTTCTAGTCAGAACTTGTCGCTATCTCTCTCGTTCAATCAGTCGTGCTTGTTTGTCGATTACTGCCCAGGAAGGAAGACGTCTGCGCCACGCCAGTGTAGGCAGCGAAGGCTCGTTGAGGCTCTCCCCCAGTCTGATCTAACGGATTTAGCTACGACTGAAATAGCTTCTGAACATTCATTCAATGATCTTGTGACATAAGAAGATTTATAATGTTCTGAGGTTTTGCCAACATCAACACATATTTTTCAAAACGCGACACTATTAGCTAAAACACCAGTTTTTCAACATTCAGACGACTCGGTAGCAGATAAAAAATATATTTCTGTGCCTTTATTAGAAAGTAGTTCATCAGATCATATGCAAGCAGTCGAAAAAGAAATACTAATAAACGAAAAAGTAAAAAAAGAAAAACCAGAAACATACAAAATATACCTAGTAAAAAGTTAAAAAAAGAACCTAGACAAATATTTTATTAGACCACCGTGTCACAATCTCAAATAACTTGCGCGGGGGAAGTTATTTGATGATTTGATTTCTGGGCGGAGCGGGGGAGAGTGTCAGACTTGTACTGACTAAAACCCATCCATGTTCCTTCTATTGCCCTTTACGTTCCGGGGCCGCGGTATCTCTTTCGAACAACCCGCAACCCAGGCGGAGACTCTGACAAGCCCCTCTGCTTTGCTGACATCACATTGAGGCGCGCGTGAAACACGAACGCGCCGTCGACACGGCCAGTCGTCAATAGTCGGACGGACGGTGAGCTACCCATTGCTCACCGTCCCCAGGCCCGCATCTACGGTGGCCGGGAGTCGTTCGCGGCACCCGAGGCGTGTCCCGCGGCAGCTGGGTTGGCTTGATGTTCTCTTCCTCAAACGCCCGGCCACCTCCTTTGCTAGCATTACTCCTTGGCAGAAGGAGGTGACCGCTTCCCAATCCCTCTCGCTCCGGACCATGGACTGAACCAGGGCCGGACGCGAGAGATCGCCGCCGCCGATCGCCTCTACAAGGGCACGGCGGTGCTCCGCCCCGCGCTGGGCAGACCGCCACTGTGTGCTCCACCGTGTCCTCCGGGCGATCGTCATAATGGTGACACCCGGGCGTTTCCTCCCGCCCGATTATGTGCTGGAACCTCCCGAAACTTCCGTGTCCGGTGAAAGAGGGTCCCCTCTTTACCGCCACTATTGTGGCGTGCCCTGCACGGGATCGCGACAGTCGCTCTCTCCATGCCACCACGAGGTCGCACTGGAGGTCTGTCCGCTAAGCGGAAATTTGCCGCGGCAGCGGAGTTTCCCCCCGGTGTAGTGCCTACGCGCGCCACTCAAACAGGCGCGCGAGCACTATCGCCTCCAGATCCCACGGAAAACTTATTTGATCGGAGTTTTTAAAAGTGAGTTACATAGCTGCTTCAAAATTATATTGAAGTATTTCAACACAACTTGGAACAATTTTTAAACAAAATCAAAGATCAAGATCAAAATTACAAATCAAAATCATTCAATTAAATGACACATTTATATAAAACTAATAAATGTGCTATTTAAAGGAAAGATCTCGTGTGTCTTGCGAAACCGAAAAGGTTTATACCATTTATTTTTATCGAAATGCCTTAATAACCACCTGTGTTTAAAGCACCTTAAAACAATTACCTTAGAATAATATAAAAAAAACGACAAATTCTAAACATAATGCACTTTTTTCTGTAAATTCCTACCTAAAACATACCCGTTAGTTGGAAGCAATTGTTATATACTACATGTGCAATTGTCCAAGATACTTACAAATTAAAATGCAGTAAAGAAAGTCTTATGCTGCAAGCTAGTCTGCAAAGTAGCAAAGAACTATCTTAATACTTATCTTATCTTAATTTTGTAGTATCAAGTATTTTTACCGCATTTTAATCTGTATATGTGTAACTTTTTGCGTGCAGTAAAAGCTAAGATTTCAGAAAACTCGATTTTAATTAAAATCTGATAAACAAAACTAACATTTGTTTATCATATATGGAAATACTATCTTTGTTGGCACTTAGTCCTCGTAACAACAAAAATATGCACCATACACATAAATAATCCAAGAAAAACAGTGTTAAAAAGTTTTTAAAGGTTTTCCCGAAACTGCTTTTTTCCTCGTACTGCACTTTAGGGCCTGCACGGCAGTGTTTTAGGCGGCTTTAGGCGTTGTCCTAACATGCAGTGATCGTACAAATACGCAATGCGTTCTCACCGTACGATGGAAATGGTCCATGAAGCATTGCCTATGCCCGCGCGATGACTTGCGAGCTTCGATGAGGACACCGCGGAGTGACAGGCACTTGTAAAAAGGTTGTCAAATGAAAGGCGAAAGGACATTGTTCGTGTTTCATACATCGTTGCCTAAGAATTAAATAATGCGTATCTTGGATTGATACGTAATTCAAATCACTGCCCCTACTGAGAATTGCTGAAATTCAAAACGTTTCTAGAAAAACGTTGTGGTTTTTGTGGGCATAGTCGACGAAACGTTTAAAAAGACGTTCTAGGGCCCGCCTGTTCTATCGCGTATTCGTTAAATCGTTTTTCGTCGCAAACTTTATTACGACTGAGAATTTTGCAGCGGTGTTTGTTTTATTTAAACTATGAAAACACAAAATAAACATTTCTGCATTGTCATTTTTACTCTATACGACACATTTGATAATATTATAACTTACTTAAACAATAAGAATATTCTAGATATTCTAGAACAAATACTAACAAATTTAATCATTTACTGAAGACTACTAAAACACAGAACAAATTTTCATTATAACTAGAAAACGCTTAGTCTCAGGTAATTGAAACAAACTTAAATATACGTTTTATACCTATACCTGCAATTTGAAATCAATTTTGTGAAAATATGTCAAGAAATAAAAAAGTGCATTTTAAAATTACGAGATTATCTAAGTGATTTTTTTGCCCTAAATCTTGCCATACTTGTGAACAGGTTGAACAGTCTTCTGGTTTGTATTGTAAACAGATTATACAGTCTCATCATGCGACAAGAACGCATCGTGTCCTCGTACGATCGATAGTCAGTTAGGACGACACCTTAGTACGATTCTATTAGACCTCTCTGCTCTCCCCAGGCGCTCCCCAGGGTGGCGGACACCTATTAGGGGTTTTTCTAGCGAGAATATGGCTAGGTTGGGATCCTAACCTACCCCTTTTCGAGATATATAGTATCGAGTACTCGATCGCCGCGGCGACGCCGCGGCTCTGTCGCAGCTGCGGCAAGTTGCGGCAAGCTGCGACAGAGCCCACTTCATACAAAATGTTCTAGGCGTCTTTTGTTTTTCTGTCGCGCGCCGCGCCTTGCGGCAAACTCTCGCTATCGAGCGGCAAACTCGATACGCGCGACGGGCTGCGACACGCCGCGACAACTCTGCGGCAGAAAAACAAAAGACGCCTAGAACATTTTGTATGAAACTTACTCTGTCGCGGATCTCTGTGTGAACGGCCGCGCGACGCCGCGCGCTGCGGCATCCACTCGATGATCGAATACATGATCTTAGCCTATCGAAAAGGGGTAGGTTAGGTTAGGTTAGGATCGTGGTCTATTCTTTTCCTCGTAATGGAAATCTGCACTAGATGTCCTCTACCCTGGGGAGAGCTTGCGTGGTTGAGTGTTTCCTCGTGCACTTACGTCGGGGGTCAGCAGTATTATGCTGTACCCTCCGCTGCTCTGGTGTTTTGACCAGCAGACGTCTGCTGCGGAATGGGTAGGCGCTCGTTATCTCAACGTAATCTAACGGCGTGATCCATCCCGATCTTAGTATTTGAGACAGGTAACAAGCCCGCACCTCGCATGCGTGCACTTGCATATCTACCACTCTCCTGATTAGCGGAGCACTATTTTTGCGAACAATCCCGTGATACCCGTCGGTACGTGTTTGCGTAAACATCTTCGATAGTTGACACCATCTTGAACGGATTACTATGCAGGACGCGCCAGAAATCTGGTAACTTTTTGGTCTAATTAACCCAATTCTTTAGGTTCGTACACCGAGCAGCCCTACAAATCAGTATGCTGTACCGATGGCTCCCTTTCTACAAAAATTACAAAATCGAGACACTCGGTTTAGCAATCCTGTATTAATGACGTGAAAATGAAAACATGGTTGTACCCATGTATTTATCTGTGTCTGAGGTGCAAGGTCCTAATGATGGTTTCTGTATTAGATACCTACGACCTTTTGTTGTTAGCAGTAGCCATTGTTGCAAGTAGAACATAATTAACAACTCGCAACTCCGGCAGAAAGTGGCCCTGGCAGACCCCTCTGCTTTGCTGATATCTATTTGAGGCGCGCGTGGAACACGAGCGGCGCGTCTTCCGGGGCAGCTGTGTTGATTTGAGTTTCTTTTCCTCAAGCATGACTGCTTGACAGAAGTAGGTGATTGCTTCCTATTCCCTCTCAGAGCAGGACGTGAAAGACCGCCGCCGACCGAGTTTACGAGGACGCAGCTTTGCTCAGGCCTAGCGGGGAAGCCGTTATCCATTTGCAATAAATAAATTTATTACTCTACTCCTTTAAACTTGACAGACAGATGTGTTTGCATATTCCGCTACTTCTTTTTACCAGCTAATACAATAGAAAATGCCGTAATGCAGTCTTTATGGAGGTCTATTTATTGTTTACTTTGACGTTCAAAACTCGCTGATTATCAGTTTGATTTGATAAATGACTTTTGATTTTGATAATCCAGAAAATAACTTTGTACTACTATCTTGAAACCTGTGATTAGAAAAAAAATAACAGTACGAAAGAAAACGGACGAGAGATGCTTTTTAGGGTTCCATAGCAAATTGGCAAAAGCAGAACCCTTTTAACTAAAAAAGTATTCAATTATTACAAAATCAACTAAATCGTTAGTGGAAACTATTTGTACGAAATAATAAAATTAGATTAGATAAGATTTAGGTGGTTAATTCGATTTTGTTTTTACAATTAACTAAAATTGGTTTAGGAAGTAAGTAAGTTGATATTTTTTAAAGTATGATAGGATTGACATAGTCGCATAACGTGTACAAAAATCAGTTCTTTCATTAATCTTTTCGACGACGAGATTTGTTAAAAAAAAAACACAAATTTTAGTTATTTCCATAGCGTCATGTCCATGTGTATGGTATTCTGCTGTGGGGCAAAGCCGCTGATATCCAGAATGTATTTGTTCTGCAGAAGCGAGCGGTTCGTGCAATTTACCAGCTAGGTGCCCGGGATTCTCTGAGAGATTTTTTTAAAGAGATTGGTATTCTCACTGTGGCTTCTCAATTCATCTTGGCCAACATTTTATATATTAGGCAAAATATCCATCTATATAGTAAAAACAGTAATATTCACAACATTAACACTAGAAATAAGCATAAACTACGTGCTCCCTTCCACCGGCTTCATAAGGTTCATAATTCATTTGTAGGGCTTGGTATAACTTTTTATAACAAGCTACCTTCTTCTTTGCTAGATTTGCCATTTAATGCATTTAAAGCTAAAGTAAAATCTAACCTTTGTTTAAAAGCATACTATTCTATTAACGACTATTTAGACGATAAGCATAGTTGGTCACTGTGTTGAACTCAAGACGATTATTATTTTTTTCTCTTCATGTTCTTTCACCAAATTAGCTTATTGATACGTTACATGTCTTCGTCATGTAATTTTATATTTTTACTTTTTTTTTCTTTATATACTTGTTTCATTTTGTGTGTTTTTATTTATTGACATGTGGTTAACTAGTGACCTCGAGCATTGACTGAATATATATATTTTTTTGATACTGTTATTGGTAAATCTTTTTTATGCTTAGCTTATTTCTTTTGCACTAGTCCTAGTTTATCACCTGACACTTCTTCACTGCACATGTAAGCGGGCACACCCATTAGACTGGTGAATTTATTATTTAGACTTGGGTAATTTTTATTTTTATATATAATGGGTGTTTGCTAGCTGACAAGTGACAATGAATGAATAATTTCTTATTTTTATTTTTTTATAATTTCTTGTGATAAACGGAATTGTATAAAATCTGGTTCTTCTAACCTGACAGACAGATGTGTTGCTGGGGAGTTTGTTCCGCCACTTCTTCTTCCCAGCTAAAACACTAGGAAGTGGCGAAGGGCAGGGCGTTTTTGTGGGACTGTCTCTTGTAATCTGACGTTCAAAAAGTGCTGATTATCAGCCTAATTTGAATAAATGACTTTTGATTTTTTGATTTTGATTTTGAAATATAACCTTTATTTTGAAGTCGATTTTCTGTACCATGTATTAGAAGTCGGTTGTATTTTTGCAAAAAAGCTTAATATTTCTATGAGTTCGTAACAAATTCGTCCGTCTACAGAACGCTTCACTGTATTTGCAACGCACCTGACTGATATTTGATTTTTTACCAAGGAACTTATGAGATAACTTGAATTCCAGTTGTTATGTTAATTTTATCTCAAAAAATGAACTTTATCTCAAAGGCACAAAGTTTATATTATTTTAATTAATTCAAAGGGAAAATATACTAATACCGACTGATAAAGAGTCAAGGTTGGCAGGCGCGTTGTCAGTAAAAAATGATTAAAAAACATTAGTTGTTAATCACTTAGATAACTGGCACAGAATTAAAAACGGGTTATAATAAAATAATAATTTCTCAGAAAATAGTATTCCTTAGTTGCAACTTTTAAAAATGTTGAATTTATATACAGAAACTTTTTATTTATGTTTAGAAACAGTATGATCATAACATTTGAACATCTTTTTAAAATATATTTTCGTATTTTCTGGTTCTAGTGAAAACATCCACTTTCAAAATTGAAAAAATGCGTTAATTATAGAGGTGTAATAGTGAAGATTTTCCTGGATGCGGAATCCTATTTTATTGTTTTTTATTTCTAGTAATTGTAAAACAAAGACAGTGTGTGCACACTAAAAGCTATCTCGCTCGGAACACTCTTTGAGTCACATGTCATCACTGCAGTTTGTTTAAAAGCTCCGTGCTAATTACCTGTCAACCATTTGTCATTCGATGACCAAACTTGTCAAATGTAAAATAATCGCGTAAATAATAAGCACTAAATAACTTGTTCTGCTTTTTTTAATCGATAATAAGTACCAATTATTCCATTTCCATACTCATTCTTAGATCTAATCGGTCTATTAGACAAAATATATATAATATGTAAACGTTGTTTACAAAAAAATTTAGTATGAAACCGGTGTACGTATAACTATCCGTCACTCTTACTGGTTATGTACCAAATTTCAGTCAATAGGATAAACAGAAATCCGACAAAAACTAAATTAAAAGCACTTATTAGTAATCACTTATGAGTATTTAAATTATAAGGCTATCAGATGCCATATTTTTATGAAACATATACAAATATGGTATCTGGTATAGAGAAACATGTCTATAGATAGGTAGGGAGATTCACTGTCCTGACATCGCGACAGGCCGTGTCAACGGCGCGTGAACCACGCGCCTCAAAGAGATGTCAGCAAAGTAGAGGGGCCTGCCAAGTTATTCGAAAAAATACCTTTCCCCGGCATACAAAGGGCAAAAAAGGAAAATGAACATGGATGGGTTTTATTCAGTAAGATACTCCCCATCGTTCCCCCCAGAGCGGGAGAGATTATTTAATGATTTTACTATCCACAAAAAAAACGGTGTGTCGCTGTGTCGTGGACACGGCCGTGGGCTTTACGTGAATACGTAAATATGTATCACACAATAATAAACGTGTGTCACAACATATTTGTGTTCAGTGATGGCAACATTTGTCTTTCATCGGGTTCAGGAAGTAAATCATAGAAACAAAAAGTTACCCTTTTATAACAACTTTATTGATGATAGGTCTGCGAAACGAAAAATAAAGTAAACATTTCTGCATTAATCATTCTTTACTCTATACGACACATTTAATAATATTATAGATAACCTAAACAACTAAACTAAACAAAAACTAACAAAGATAATAATTTACTAAAAATACTTAAACAAACAACAATTTATCGCTATTTCTAGAAAACTCTTAGTTTTAGGAAATTGAAATAAACTGAAATATACGTTTTATACCTACACCTGCAAAGTGAAATCAAGTTTGTGAAAATATCTTAACAAATAAAAAAGGACATTTTTAAATTACGAGATTATCGAAGTGAAAATTTTTCGTCCCAAATTTTGCTATACTTGTATAAAGGTTAAATAGTCTTCTACAGTCTCGTCGCAGACAGAACTCATCATGCGACGAGAACGCATCGTGTCATCGTACGATCGATAAACCGTTAGGACGGCACCTTAGTCAGTACGAGTTAATTAGACCCCTCCGCTCTCCCCAAGCGGTCCCCAGGGTGGCGAACACCTATTTAGGGCTTTTATTGCAAGAAAATGGATAGGTTGGGACCCTAACCTACCCCTTTTCGAGAGAAAGAGGATCGAGTAGTCGATCACCGAGTCGATGCCGCAGGCTTGCCGCACCGCACCGCCGTTCACACAGGCGTTGCGACAGAGCTCGCTTCATACAAAATGTTCTAGGCGTCTTTTGTTTTTCTGCCGCAGAGTTGTCGCGGCGTGTCGCAGCTTCAACTTGCTTATCGAAAGGAAAATCTAAAATCTAAAACGCAACGTGTCGCGCCGCGCCTGTGTGAACGGTAGCATGCGTTTTCATAGTAATTGTTCTACGGAGATTTTGTCGCCGCTTGCCGCGCCGCGCGTGTGTGCAGAAGCCTTTATACCTATATCTGAAGAGTTTGTTTGTTAAACGCGGTAATCTCAGGAACTGGTTTGAAAAATTAAAGACGACAGGCCGTGTCGACGACGCATTAGTGATCCACGCGCGCCTCAAAGAGATGTCAGCAAAGCAGAGGGGCCTGCCAGGGCCACCGCTTGCTGGGGTTGCGGGTTGTTTGCAAGAGATACCACGGCCCCGGAACGTAAAGGGCAGTAGAAGAAACATGGGTGGGTTTGAGTCAATACAAGTCTGACACTCCCCTTCGCTCCGCCCAGAGCGGGTTATTGAACGATTTACCATACGCGAAAAAATAATAAAAACCACTGGTGAAATCGCATACGATCTAATATATAAAATTCTCGTGTCACAGTTTTCGTTCACATACTCCTCCGAAACGGCTGGACCGATTTAAACGAAATTTTGTGTACATATCGGGTAGGTCTGAGAATCGGCCAACATCTATTTTTCATACCCCTAAGTGAGCAGCGGGTGAAACCGCTGGGCACAGCTAGTAAACATATATATGTATGATACAGTAATAATATCAGCATATAACTATCCCACTGCTTTGCAAAGGCCTCTCACATACTCTCATCACTGACTCACTCAGCACTAACTCACAGAAGCTACAAGTATTAAGAGCCTCAAATTATGCATGGGGAATCCTTTCATCTTTAAGGTGCTGCACAGGATGGCAAAGTTTGAATAGGACACCGCGATTCAACTACTTTGCTGGGATGCATAAATTCACTGTAGTGATCATTCTTACAGTTTATTTAACGTACACACGGGCAAAGCCGCGGGCAACAGCTAGTTGATAAATAAATCCCCATCAAATTCAAGTACAAACAATGACACATACACATGTTTAAAACATAATTCTTTAGTTTATAAATAACTCTTTGCCTAATACTCATAATAACATAAAGTAGTTATTTTACTGCTACTGTCAAGTGCATCGTTGACTAACTCCTGGAACAGCGCCACTCGTGGGCCATGTGTGAACCGCGTGGAGCCATCGTGGACAATACTACGAAATTGATGAGTAACTGACTAGATTAGATAAGCTGATTTGCGATTATTATTTTAGATAGTGTACTTAAACGTCTTAGGAGAATGGATTGATAATTTATAAGCATCATAAGCTGTATGCGAGAAGTAGCGGTGGACTCCACGTCCAGCGGTGGGCTTCTTCAACCTACTTCCAATCATCAACTTCCTGTTTCTACTCCAATTCATCTTCAAAACATTATTTCTAGCAGGAAGCAGTCGGTCCTCTTTAGATCAGTTTCATTCGGTTAGATTGGAAACTATCAGTAAGTCAATAAAAAAAAAACAAATTAAAAAATACACTAGAAAGACGGAAATAAATTTACTTCCGGAAGTCTGTGACTTTTGTTTGATTCAATGATTGTTTTCCTTCTTTTAAGTATTTTCTGGAAGTCGTATTTTTGGTAAATTTTCGCTTTTAGTTGTGCTATGATGGTGTCTCGTCTCTTACAAATTCTTATCGAATATTCATTTTTAATAGCTACTAAGAGATTAAAGCATATCGTTCATTTACATTAGAAGAAAAATATGTATTATACATAGAAAGTAACTCATAAACTACGCAAGCAATAAAGATAAAATTCATTTGTGACTCTTTCGAAACTATATCCTTCCGATTATAAAATGATTTTGAAAATCGGTGGAGAAATGGCGTTTCAAAAATCCAATAAAAATATATATCTATATAGTCAAACTAGCTGTTCCACGCGGTTTCACCCACGCTGCTCAGCACCTGTTGGTCGTAGCGTGATGTTATATAGCCTATAGCCTTCCTCAAGAAATGGACTATCCAACACTAAAAGAATTTTCCAATTCCAACCAGTAGTCCCTGAAATTAGCGCGTTCAAACAAACAAACAAACAAACAAACTCTTCAGCTTTATAATATTAGTATAGATTATTGAGAACCTCCTCCATATTTAAAGTGGGTTAAAATATCTACAGAAAACAAAAAAATAACTACGCCAATGCTCTCAACTTAAATAAATTGTTGATTCCCTGAATCACAGTCTAATTGAAGTCCGTTTGATAGTAGACACAATATAAGCTGATTATAAGTATTAAGTAAACACTCTATAATCAATTGTATAACAACGGGCACCTGAGTCATGACTACATCACATGTTTCGCTACCGTATGACTGTAGCGGCTTCTGTAGTGGCTAGTGCTGTTGCCACAACAAACTGATGCCTAAGTGCAGGCTCACATGTGGTTGGATTGACGCATTCATTTATGACAGCTAACATCGTTGTACAACTGTCGTCTTTTAAGAACCGGCCAATTGCGATTCGGACTCAAGACTCACGACTCAACTACTATATTCTATGATATAAAAACCGGCCAAGAGCGTGTCGGGCGACGCTCAGTTTAGGGTTCCGTAGTTTTGAATTGGGTTACTAATTAATACAAAGACGTGCAAGAAGTTTTCGGTGGTAATTTTGGATTGCGAGAACCGATTTCAATAATTATTTTTTTGTTTGAAAAAAGATACGTTCAGGATAATAAAATATGTAAACGAAGTTAAAAAAAAATGCTTGCATATACGATTATACTACAAACTTAGTCAGAAGAAATTATTTTGTACAACTTTTTGTCTTTTTTGTACAAAAACTGTTGTGTCAATCAAGTTCAAAATAATTTTCCTAGAAAATCCTTATAAAGTTCTACTTTTCAGTTTTTTTTCATATTTTCTAAACTTATGATTCAAAAGTTAGAGGGGGAAAGATAATCGCTCCAAAAGTAAAAAAACAATGTGTCCCCCATTGTTTTTTTACTTTTGGAGCGATTATCTATAAAAAAATCACTTCCCACTTTACATTTAGGGTGACTACCCTCATAAAACATTTTTTTCCAATTTTTATTTTACCACTCTGTCGGCGTGATTGATATACATATTGGCACCAAATTTCACCTTTCTAGTGCTAACGGTAACAGAGATTAAGCAAGGACGGACGGACGGACGGACGGACAGACAGACATGGCGAAACTATAAGGGTTCCTAGTTGACTACGGAACCCTAAAAAATGAATCGCAAAATGTGTTGGTAAGCGCATAACTCAACTTAACCTGCACCAATTTTACCATTTTTTTTTTTTATATTCGTTGTCGACCGAGGGTGGTTTTTACGTCGAGAAAAAAAAAGCCTAAAACAGTATAGGATTTTGTGTTGTTTATGTAGGAAGGATTACCAAACTAAAATACAATCTTTCGCCTTTATAATATTAGTGTACAGGAACAGAAAACCATTGAAAAATCTCCCGGCCCGACATAATGTGAACCAGCTCTTAGAGGGTTCAACCCAGATGATTCAACCCTCGAGGTGAGTCACTCGAGGTCGCGACCCCAGGCGGTCGCGTCCTTGACCCGCACCGCCAGACGAGAGGGCGCGGGTTCGCAAGACCTGCAAACAGCTGGGGAAGGTCTTTAAACGACGGTCAAGTAGAGATGAGCCACTGTTGCTATGTTGACACGGTTACCTAAATAATAAATTCACGCCTGAAGCCCTTGTGGGGTATGGCAGAGTTGTACAGTCGCGTCAGTACACTTACATTCATAATGCTTGCTATGTATGAATTAGCCCCATAATAAGGGGTAAGCAAAGAATATCGTATCGCCCAGTAACTAACTGCCTCTCTCGCTATATTTTACATGGAGCGACTGCCTCTCTCACCTCCCAGATCTCACCTAAGCAGATGATGACCTAATATGGGGCAAGGATGTTACCCTCAACTAGCCACAACAGAAACAAACCAATTTTTTTAGGTTTTTATAAAACGTTGCGTCACACTAGGAATTTCTCCTGAATCGCGTTTACAGACATTAAAAACTCAACATGCAGTCGCGCTTTCAAGCACTACACCAACTAATTCGAATTCAAAGTGTTGACCTAAATAACAACAGGAAGGTAAGTGTTCGTCTTCACACGGACTTCGCTATCTATAAATAGGTACGAAAAGATAATCGAAAATTGCGCAATATTATTGCAAAAACTTGTAATCGCGGCGCTATACATATAGGTACCTACTTAGCATGCAGCAATAATGCAAGACTTCATTTATTTGCATGGATAACCTACTGACGCATCATAAAGTTTAATCAGCTAATCCAATGTCTCAAAACAAATAATATTACAAAACATCACGCCTGTAATCTAGAAAGGGCTAGGCAGAGTTGTATCTAATAGAAGAACTACACTTCGGCACATATTTTTTTAGGCTCATGTCATAGGTTCTAATAAGCCAAAATATATAAATCAAGGTGATTAAAGTTGATCCCAAAAAAAGTTTAATAAATTATTTTTAGTATAAGCAGATAACAATAAATAATTGATTAATGGACTTTATTTTAATTCAATTCTTGCTTAAGTGATCCCCATCCACCTTAGAGGGGGAAGCTATTTCTAACTCCATAGTTGCTACTGAGCAATTCTTAATGGAAAACCCAATAACACTTTGACCTGGGACTCAAACCCAAGACCCCACTCCAAGCATAAAACCATAGATATCAGAAAGGAGCAGATATGCCCGTTTGTTGAAAATGTATCGGAACCATGTGTTTGCAGTTCGTCCCTACCACGCGCCTACTACACATGACATGCAGTTCAGTAGGTAAAAGCAATAGATACGATAGAGACATAGAGTCGAGTACTCACCCACATTTTAAAAATCTGAACGTAAGTACTACACAGACAATATAATGCTTTTATTATTTTTATGAGTAAAATCAAACAAATAAAAACCAAATCACAGAACTCGTGACATAACCGTTGTGACAGTAACATTTACATTCGCAGAAAGTATTAAATGAACTCCGGGAATACAAATAATTCGTGGAATTCTCAGAAAACTCAGCCGCAGTTTATCTGTTTTCCTAGGAGCTCCCCTAAGGGGGTGGTGACACTTGTCCCCCCAGCAGGGTGGATTCTTCGTACCTATAACTGGATTAGTCTGAACGTGAACTCTAGAATATACTAATGTGTTTCTAGGAATTTCGCTAGTTTTCAATGTCAGCGCGGGGTTGGAACTGCGCCAGAGATTCGGCTGATGGCCTGCCTACACTTTCTCTGAACTTTCATCAGCTGATAAAGACCGTGGGTTTCCAGATACTATGATGCTGGTATTTTTGGGAGAAAAGTAACATTTGGGACGACAGAGCAGACAAGCATAATCACTTACTAGGAAAGCTATTGAGAAAACTTCAAATAAATCGTGCCAAAAACTGCACGAAAATGCAAGGGAATTTCTTATAGGTAGGTATTTAGATCTTTATGTTAAGAAACACGAGAAAAAGCAGCGGGAAAAAGTACTTATGTGAAACAAACAGTTGTTAAAATGCCAATACAGACATGAACTAGTTAATAACTGCCTATTCTGAAATCATTATCGAATTTCTAAGAACACCGAAACATCGCTTCTTGTTCCAGTTATTGTGAAATTCCTAACACTATTCTAGATTCAAAGAACTTCAAAATTATTCTTCATTACAATCTTAACGTGAAGTTTATAAATTGGCAAAAACTTGCTAAATGATTCCTTGAACCACTCATTGCGCATATTCCTACCTAGTACCTAAATGATTATTTATTCGCTTCCTTAGCCTCGTGCATATAGTATCCATAATGTCTTATTGTTTGTGAGTTTGGGCTAATGACAATACTATTCGATTGTACCTACACGTAACAAACCTGTTTCATTCATTCATAACCGCAATCATTGTTTTGTGTCTAAGTACATAATATATTACGCAACATAGCAAACAAGCAATTATTTTTTGGATTTTCACTCGTGCTAAGAGGCTACTAGCACTCTATATTATTATACTCTTTGGTTACTAGCATCGTTTCGTTGTAGATTGAACTCGGCAGTTACAGCTAAATAACTGAACGAGACAGATTGATTTATCTTATTTAAGCGCCATCTAGTGGTTGGTTACGCTTATTATTAAGCAATCTGACAACTTCATGTTGTAGTTTTTGTACATCCATGTTGTGGTAATCTAGTTTAGTAAGTAGTTACAAATAAAATCAGTAGATGGCAGTGTTTTAAAATTTGAAAACATGTTTCAAAAGAAAATCAATTTGTTGTTCTTCACATTTTGTAGTTTTAACTTTATTTACCTTTGTATATTGTCTATGTATGAATATATAGAATTATCATTTTTTTTTTCTGCCGCATTGCAGCTATGTTTTTGTCTCTCTACATCACCGTAAGGTTGACTGGTTGAAAATGCCCATTTGTACAATGTTTTTTTTACATGTGCTTGAAATTATAATAAATATTACGAAGATTTTGTATATTAAAAGTTCACCTTTTTTTTGTTACAGATTCATCCTAGATAATGGTGAACTAATCAGAAACCGTAAAATCCTGGACGTGGGTTGCGGCTGTGGAGCGGGGAGCATAGCTGCTGCTAAAATGAGAGCCAAGAGAGTGGTAGCAAACGATATTGATGACTGTAAGTTTATCTCGTATAAAATTAATGGATTCTATAAAAAAATTGGCTAACTACAAAACACTCGATAAAAATGATTATGTAATATAGTCTCTGTGTCATGAAGTAGTTACGCGTACTACTAAAGCAGAATGATTACAAAATATTTGATTTGAAATTAAACAAATGGACAAAAATATAACAAAAAAGCTTGGAGATGCCGGGGATCGAACCCGGGGCCTTTCACATGCAAAGCGAACGCTCTACCACTGAGCTACATCCCCGCTTGAAGTGAGTGTTAAAATTACCGTTCACATTCACAGTTGCCGTTTTTGCTACAGAAATGAATGCCAATATCAATGACGTCACGATTGAAACTAGTACTGCGAACTTGATTGGTGATCGCTGTACAGAATTTGATACAATTCTGATTGGTGATATGTTCTACGATGAAGAATTTGCGAATCTATTGTTTGAATGGCTATACACACTTAGCGAAGATGGAAAGACGGTGAGTTTTCTTTCAAGTTTCTAGATCCAAGTATAAGGATCACTATCACCTTCGCCATAGCGGCCAGTGGAGTTGGAAGTCGTCGCTTTATTGGTTTGTTTATAAGTTACGTTTCAATCATTATAGTTGTTTAAAATATAAGTTTAAAGTTCCTCTAAATTAGCCATTTTAGCATAGTTGTTTTAGGATTATAATATGAATTAGTAAAATTGACAAAAGACTTTCAGGTGTACAAACCATTATTTTCAAGCATCAGCTACAGTTAGTCCAAAAAAGGCCAGTAGGCCTACTATGACATGTTAAGGTGAAGATTTCTTGAGAACGGCCAAAAATCAGGTTTTTCAACGCAGTGTATCTCTTAAACCATACATAATTTTATTCACTGAAAAAAATATGATATTTTTAAGGCTTTTTTGCATACATTAATGGAATTCAAATTATAATTAAATATACTAAAATGTGTAAAAAAAATATTCAAACACACCTCTAAATTCTCTTTTAAAGCAGTTTATCTCTTCAATATTAATCGTAATTATAATCAAAAGTATACAATGAAATTTCCAATGCCAAACTGCGTTCAATGATGGATTGTTTTTGATTGAATAGTTAATATTTAATTTTATACAAATTTATTTGTATTTTTACGACAAACGTATGCAGTAAATTCCAACGTCAAAATGTATGAACAAGGTCAACGACATAATACTGCGCCTTAAAGCAGAACTTATTCCACTGAGTGAAAGAGATGGTGCTAGACACCCTGTATAGCTCTGTCCCTTTCACTCAGTGGAATAAGTTCTGCTTTAAGATGTCATAGTAAGTCTAATGATCTCAGTTTTGTTGTGTTTTAAACTAATAGGTAGATATATGCACCTATGTACTTGGGTACTTACAAAATAATCCTAATTGACTTTTTAATTTACCTTACATGCATTTTTGTAGTAGGTACTGTAGGCTATGTCACTGCAGATTCTATCAGTGCCTTTTTAAACATTCAAAATTACTTCTTATTATTTAAAGTGTGTAGAAGTAACCTTAACGAAACCGAAAGGTTCGTTCGTCCGTCCTTGCGATGTTTTTTTTGTCTTTCTAATCACGGAGATATTAGGAGTCAAAGTTCCAATCTTTCCACATGTTGTTTTTTTATGTTTTAAGTTACCTACTTGGAATATACCTCCCAGAGCCCCGTATACAATGAATCTATCAGTACAATGTAGTCCGTAACATTTAATTCTACAGAAAAAAAAATTGTTTCCCAGTAATAATATTTGCATACAGTTAATAGAATGCATGGTTGACAACTTAGTGAAGGCTTAGTTTCCCAGTATAAATACCAAATGGCATTTCAACACAGATTCAGTATCATAAGTGTTGAAATCACTTAGTCCACTTTTATTTCGTGGAAGCAGACCAAGCAAACTAGGTACTAATATTGAGTACCGAATTTAATTACTTATTCGAAGATATGTGCACGTCAAAGTAGCATGTTTCCAAGATATCCTTACATCGTATAGCTACTGATCCTCAATAATCCTGTCTACGATTCTGCTCCAGGTGCTGATCGGCGACCCGGGTCGTCACGGGCTCACAGCGCGGCGCAGACACGCCATGACACTTCTAGCGACGTACCAACTGCCGAAACACAGTTGTATGGAGAACCACGGCTTTACACATAGCACCGTGTGGAGACTGAATAAATCAAAGTAGTTCATGAAATAACTTGTTTTATTGTTTACTCATTTATTTAAAACTAGGTATTCTGTGTTACGACTGCCTCTTTGGCGACTACCCCGCTCTCGTGGGTATTAGTGTGATATTTCATAGCCTATGTTAGTCAGTATTAATGTAGCTTCTAATCTTGAATGAATTTTTCAAATCCGTTATGTAGTATTTTAGTTAAATCATAGCAAACAAACAAAGGAGACATTCAATAAATGTATGAGGCTTGGACATAAAATAATTTTAAATTACGATTAAACCGATTCAACATAACTAAGTATTTACCTTTATTGTTTTATCAGGCACTTTTCCTTGGGATAATTAAAATAATTGCTACATCCTTTATTTAACATATGTTTGAAGATACAACTGAATGTCAGGATGGCTGTACAAAAAAAAAAGCTATTTCTAAATATATATAGTATGTAGCAATTATTTATTTAATGTAGCAAATATAAGCAATTATGTAGGAATTTTAACTCTCATAGACCAAAGCCACAGGCAACCAGCCATTCTGACGCACATCCAGAACGGGAAAGTTATTTGATGATTTTCCATCCATTAAACTCTTGAAAAATGTAAAACAGCAATTCGCTATTCGGTAGTATGGCTTAGTTGGCCAGGGCGCGATCTGCATTGGGTTCACGACTCTCATAAGGAGGAAAGCATATGTAAGATGACTACCTACATGCTATGATTGTACAGTCGACGACTACAGGTAGCTGCAGACATGCCGCGGGTGAAGGTTTTCGTTAAAATAAGTTAACCCAATAGCATCTAAGAAACTTATATATTTATCAAAATAATAACAACATTACATTACGCTTTCTACAAGGCACATTATATCATAAGTCGTTGTCTGTAGAGTCGTTGATATTTCAAGGCACAATATTCGGCATCTATGTACTTATTCAACATTGAATGATTATTACCGGACGGAAAACCTTAATTATTATACATTTTCTATAAAAATAATATTTTAGTACAAAACCATTATGGATATTTACATTTCTACGAAATTATCTTACAAATTAAAAATCTTACATCTAAAATTTGTATTTTTAGAAATAATTTAAAACAACGCCATCTAGTGGCCAGTAGCTGTACTTCTTAGTAAGTATTAAATCAAAAGTGCGTAGATTTACATTAAAACGAGATTACAATTGGTAATTATGCATAGTGTTAGCGTAGATGCCATGTTTCGATCGGGCTGTTCTTCCGGAGTAGTGAGAGTAAGTGTCCATGTCCATGGTAGCGTGAGGGTGCATGATCAGGACAGGTTGCAGGGCGAGAGACTTCCGCGAGCCGGAGACAGATGTCGCGTCGGTGACGTAGCCGTTGTTCACTTCACCTGCAAGGAAACAAGCCACATTGTGTAAATTGATACGCAAACGGTACAAAAGAAAGTGTTTGTCTGACGTATTTGGTAATAAGAGTTAGTCACGACGAGTTTGAAAGGTTTTGTTATTGGTTTGGGTATCTTTAGTAAAGCTCATAACGTTGACGGATACCATCAAAAGAGAGGGTTTCATGTAGGAAGGATTATCAGGAAATATTTAGGTGAATACTAATATTAAGTTGTTCGGTAGACAAATTTATCGGCGAAGTCTTCGAACTGGAAAATTTACTCAAACATAAAACTAATTATATCTTTAGGTAGGTGAAACCAGTTGGCCATGAAATAATGCAAATAAACAAAACATACATTTTACCAGATTGCTTCGTAGGTTTATTTCCATTGATTAATATACTTATATCTTTTAACGTTTTTATTATTTAGGATCATCATGAAACCCACGACCTTTATTTTCATAGCCAACATTTTAAACATCGTGAATCGTCATTTTTCAACCACGGATAATTGAAAATAGCTGTCACCTACAAGAACTATTAGGTAAGTAGGTACCTACTACACACGAGATTCTACCGTTGACTTTAAAGTTCAAACAATCCACGGTGATGCTATTTCAGACACAATAACATTTACCTACACCGTAAGTTTACAAGATCCGCAAGGTCCTCTATTAACAAGCCTTATAGACAAGAATTTGACAGAAGGTTCAATTTACAAAAGAGTAACACACACAATAGGTAGTAATTATGAATGTATTAATAACATACACCTACCTAATAATGTTCTACTATATTATAATTATGTTATTATTATAAATGTTGTGTTGTTAATTGGAAAGCAGTAGAGTATTAGGAACAGATTCATTATCAAAATTACTTGTCGCCAAAATAATTATATTCTTGGCAGTTGGACAACAGAAAACATGCAAAATCAGTTAAAAAGAAAGTCTGACAAGTTTACCATTCTACGTATAATGTGCCCTAGAGTAAGACTTGTTGTCAGACTTTTGTTTTGGGTTATCTCTCCATTGTTTACGTATATGGGTGGTCAGATAGGCATTCGGTGAAGCAACTGACTTCAACAAAGTTGGGATTACACTAGGCGGACAAATGGTGGAAGGTAAGCTGTACATATACACTTCTGGTCACCCGAAACCTGGATTGTGCTAGTAAGTTAGCTTATAACAGCACAGAAAGAGGAAAGTAGATTGTATGACACTGACATATTGAGCAATCGGAAGTCGCTATGCACAACGGCAGTCAAGTCGTTCGTTAAGTTGCACAGAAGAATGCACAAATATTCTTCTGTGCAACTTACAAGCATGTGTTTTCGCAAGGGCGTTCGAAGTTCGAATTTGTAATTGTCCATTTGTTGTGACCGCGTGCAGTGGACATTCTATAGTCCACCTGCTGTGCGGTCCCCGCGAGGTAACTGTGTCGGGAGGTGATAGCATATTCATGAGATTGGCTCTGTCGCCGTATGCGACACACATACTCTCAGGTATGCGGCGATTTGTGGACACTGCCAACTGCCATGTGGACTGATTTTCTTAACATATTGGCTGAAAGCTAAATAATCCTTGGTAGTACTTGATTGCTCTGCTGTATTCTTTAAGTGGTAGTCAGTCTTATACCTGATAATACACCAAAAAGTAATGTCAAAATAAGCGTGTGTGTCCGGAGGTTCAAAGGCTGTCCAGAGATTTTTTGAGGCCTTCCAAACTTCTTTACTGGTAGTCACCTCATGCATGAGCTCATTCTAGTTTTATAATTTTTCAAGCTTTGTTTCTCTTTTGTTTAGATGAGAAGAAACTTTTCCCCACACTAGGAATTTCTCTTGTATCGTGGGTTTATTTACAAACATTTAAACTCACATACAAAACAAACAATTTTGTTTCGTGTGGGAATCGAACCCGCAACACGAAGCGCAGCAGTCAGCCCAACCGTGCTGTCTATTTCATGCAGTCCATCCAACGTTTCTGATTTTCATCGCTTTTATAAGAACCCATTATAATAAAAGTATCTTAATATTACAATTTCTCTAAGAACACGCAACACTTTCACACCGCTACAATTCTCATCCAATTTCGGTACTTCTGGTAAATTTTCCCATTGTTTACAATTTTAATGATATATCTCCGAATTCATGCACTTTCACTGTCGTGCACATTCATTGTGCGTGCGATCCAATTAGGGCTGATGTGCGCACGCAATGTTTTGATCTACGACGTGTAATTCCAACTTTTTAGGGCATTGCATAACTATTTTTGTACATTAATTCATTACTGAAGGACAGTTTTGCGTAAAGCAATACTCGTTTCAATTCGCTTTTATTAGCTCCTCCTGTAATTAAAACAATGTAAACAAATCTTGGAAGTTAAATTGACCTAAAATTTTGCATGATGTAAAAAAGCTTTGGGTGACAATGCTTGGTCGGATAAAGCACGTCGTTCTAAATCCAATATGGCGGACTCCCAAAGATGGCGGCCTAGTTATTTTTTAAGCATTCCCATGATATGAGTATCAAATGAAAGGGTTTGATTTGAAGAATACGTAAGAATTCGGAAGCGAATTATAATAATATTGTAATGTTTGCATTTTGCTGGTCTCATATATTATTATATATACTATTTTCCTCCTCTTTTATTTTTTTGCCGGAAACTGGTAATGCTAAGCAAGCTGCTTGCATATATCAATCACCAATTCCATTGATAATTCGTGGCTCTAACTTGCGAGATCTCACTATTGCTCGGTAATTTTTTGTAGGCCAACCAACTTTTACCAACCGCTTTGTCTGCGTGAAGATCGGATATGATCCTACAGAAACGTACATCTGGGATACATCTATCTATATATAGGAGATTAATTAAGGAGATTTCCAAATGTTAAGTTGACACTTCCCGTGAGCCAGGGACTTTTACTTTGGCCAGACACCAAGCTTTGCCAAGCAATGTGGATACGCAGCCAGTCTCTTGGGGACATTATAGTTGACAGTGTTGACGAAGAATTTTTGATGCTGTTTTTTTTTAAATAAAAATTATTAAAAAATTATTTAATAATTATTGATAAATAATATAATATGAAAAAAAAACAAAAACTTCTTTATCGTCTGGTTAGTGACCTGAACCTGGTGTCAGTTTATATACCAACCATGGTCCTTTAACTTGGCTAATTAATATGCCATCGAGAAATATCAAACACGCTGGTTTCGTCACAAAGTTTTCTTTTATCTAAACAGTGTCAGACTTTTACTGACTCAAACCCACCCATATTCCTTCTTTTGCCCTTTGCGTTTAATTTGTTTTTTTTAAGAGATTTTGACGCATGAATGCTCCCTGATAAGCGGGTGTGCGACACTGGGCATAACGATTTGTTGAATTGTTACCAAGTGGTAACAAGTATTAGATTTCGATTTTCTTCGTCTTGTCCCCTCTATGACTCGGTAATGTATAAATGTCTTTGCTTTGTACACAGATCATCGTCTAGGTACCTGTGTGCACAATTTCATTTTAAAATGTTTTCTGTTCAGCGGATAAAAGTAAACATAAGAAAGTTAGGTACTCTCACTTTTATATTAATAGTATGGATAGTTTACGATCGGAAAACATGCACTAACAAACCTGTCCTATTACTGAGTCGTTCTTAATTCAGGAAGGAAGCCGTTAAACGCATCGTTACCTCGGGGCTTATATAGGAAATCTCGTCGAGCATAAACATTACATTTTATAGTTCCTTCACGGTGTGTTATGGACCCACAGCGTTAGTGTATGTCCATAGTTATGACTTTATGACTATACACCACACTGTCATACATTAAAAAACTATTTGATTACAAGTTACTTAGTTTTCATTGCAACAGCGCCTAATCCAACCTGAGGGTTGCAGAACCTCCTTGCTAGATCGGTTGCGCACACAAAACTCAGCGGCTCGTTTTCCAGCTGTGACATCCCTAGTAGCACAGTAACACACAGACATACAGTGGCACTCACACCGTGTCGCGCCGTGCCCGCGGCAATCAGGCTGGAACCTCGGATAATATCGCGTTTGTTGCGCAATTGTAATTGTAGTGTTCTTGTTTAGTGTTGGTGTGAGACTAGCTTTGTTATTGTCAGCTTTTGAAGACGTTATCCTTCTAGCTCTAAGATCTGTGGTAACTGATTTAGGTCCGAAGATAATGGTTATAGTGCAGGCCATATATTTTGGAAGTAATACATTTTTTGTTTGGACTTTTAAATACGACAGAATAGTACTTCAAAAGTTCATTTTTTTTGAAGCACTAGTTTTACAGGGGTTTCGCGTCATTAAATAACACCCTGGAAAAAGTACTAATATAAAAGTAAAACGTCGAATCCTGAATTTGGGTTGATGATCACCTTCATCAGGTCTTGGATCCCGCCAAGCAATTCACATTCAGAGAAGACCATAAGTCTTCTATTCTAACCTCCAACTTCCAAAGACACATTACCTTTGTAAAGCGAGGGCGGCGGGTACCCGCTGTCAGGCTGCAACCTCACGTGCCGTGTTGCCAGGATGAAGGCCAGTGCAGACAGCACGATACCGTCCAGACAGCCTATCACAGCCAGCAGATACGCCCAGCGGATGTGACATCGACCTGGGGAGGGGAAAGAACGCCACGTGTGATTAAATAGTTCAATGATGAAATAAAACACCGTGATGGCACCGGGATGTTCCCAAATCAAAATTTCGAAAACGTGACTTCTACCAATCCCGGCTCACGTGTTGAACTGTAGCCCACTTCCTCTTATAAAGAGGAGTCCAAGAAGTAGATCTATACAAAGAGTAATATAATATACGTAAAACACTTCCCATTTAAGTACTCTCTCAAACTATGAAACTAAACAATTGTTGTTCTACGAGTTCTTGAAAGTCACAAAATAAAATCTGTACTTTGTATAAGATATGACGCGGTCAGCTGATCATAATGTATGGGAAAACAACAAAAATATAGGAAGCCTCATGATCTGAGAGACCACCCGGGGGGTGATGCGCGTATAATATTACACCTTGTTACATATAATGCATATTATATACCCATAATGGTTATTATAGGAACATTAACTTTTACTAAATGCTTGTTCTGCATTGTAGTTGCTTCCAATTCTACGTTGGATTTTGACTTGCTAGCCTTTATGGGCTTTTCTGCATTAGCTGCTTTGGTGTAAGCAACACGAAGTTCCTATCCTACATTGTGGAAACTCAATACTGATTGTAGTATTTAATGCCTTAAATTAAATACATAACACGCTACTAAGTATTTCTAGGAGTAGATGTAGAAATCAATAATGATCACTGGCATTTAGATATAACGTAAGTCTTTTAATCACCATTTTATCTAGATCACTAAGAACATTAATAAATAGTTAGGCGTCAAAAGGGCAACGCCATTAAATTGATATTTAATTAAAATAATCAAGGCTGACTATTAATATATAAGAACACTTTTAAATCTGAACCAATACAACCGTTCTTTGATGCAGTTCAATAAAATTCAATTTGATCGGATGAAGGTCGGTAACTATCACATTCATCTTCTGACTTTATAGGAATAGGATCATTCCAAGAAGTATATAAAATGGCGATGATATATTTATATTGCCATGTTTATGTAACTGGGTCGAGCCTAGGTGTCTATTTAATTCAGTTTAGACGATTTTATACATAACTAGCTTTCGCCCGCGGCTTCGCCCGCGTTAAATTTGGGGTAACACAATTCCCCTTGCACCTTATTGATTTGTAATAGCAACGCTAAGTTTTCCCTTCTCTTCCCTTGTTCTCCCTCACATCCCACTTTTTTCAAAAAATTATTAGCCTATGTCCGTCTCCTGGTTCCCAACTATCTCTGTACCAAAATTCATCCAAATCGGTTCAGCCATTAAAGCGTGAAGAGGTAACAAACAAACAAACAAACAAACTCACTTTCGCTTTTATAATATTAGTAAGGATAGATATCAACATATTTCGAGACTTTATTGAAAAGATGAAGTTGTATTTGAGACCATGATTACGAAATTCATGCTTTGCAGTTAGAAACACTTACGATTTGATGAAAATCTTAAGTGAGAACGTAATGAAACAATGTTTTAAACTCAAGGTTTGTTCCAAACGTTTTGTAAGATTACATTGTTTTAAAATGCCACTATATTATAGTCGTATTAGAAACTAAATAGTGTGTATTAATTTGAACCCATTTGGAACTTGTTAGAAGTAGATTGAAATTTGTAATGTTAAAACTATACAAGGTGTAACATAAGACCACTTTCTATAGGAAGTGACGCGATCAGCTGTTTATAATGTATGGTAAAATTTAAAAAAAAAACCGGTCAAATGCGAGTCGGACTTGGGCACCGAGGGTTCCATACAAACTTGCGACATAAACAGCCATATCTTTTGACTGCGTAGATTGCAAGGGTTGATTTTACAGATCTCTTTGGATCTGTAAAATCAACCTTTCCTACAGACTAGAGTATATGGTTCTAATTTCAACTCGATACCTCCACGCTTTCTCGAAATAAAGGGTCTTGACAGACAGACAGACGACAAAGAAATCCTATTAGGGTGCGGTTTTTTCCTTTTGAGGTACGATATGATTTCCTAAAATAATTATAATTTTTAGGGTTCCGTACCTCAAAAGGAAAAAACGGAACCCTTATAGGATCACTTTGTTGTCCGTCTGTCCGTCCGTCCGTCCGTCTGTCAAGAACCTTTTTCTCAGGAACGCGTGGAGGTATGAAGCTGAAATTTATATCAATTACTCAGGTCTACTGTCCCTTGAAGCTGTGAAAAAATCAAACTTCTAAGCCAACGCAATCAAAAGATACAGACGTTTATGCCGCAAATTTTCGACACTTGCAAGGGAATCAAAACCTACAGGGTGCTTCCCGTGAACTCAGAATCTTGAAATTTGGTACGAAGCAACGTCTTATAGCATAGATAGTGATGGGTAATGGAAAAATTTCTGAATGAAAAGAAAAGAAAAAATGAAAAATTTCCAATATTTTTCCAATTTTTCAAATATTTTTCAAATATTGGAAAAAAATGGGAAGTCGACCAAAATCAGAAAATAAAACAAGATAACAAATTTTTATTTGTTACTTTTAATCAAAATACTAAAACTTCTCATTTTTAGGATTCCGTACCCTATTACTAAGACTGTTACTTACTTTTTTTCTTAAAGACTTTTATGATTTCCTGCATAAGATTATACCGTTAATCACCGATATACCGGTCAAGTTCATGCGAGATAAATTTACAAAACATTAAATTTGAAATTCTAATGTTCTCATTTTCTTCCGCTTTGTACTCTGGTTCTGTCATCACTGCCGCATCACAAAACAGTTTTTCTAAATTTGGGATTTGTTTTTGGGATTCTTTAACTGTATAATCTGGACTAGACCAACGTTGAGCGTACTGAATGTACTCATCTGGTTCTGATATGTACGTATCACTTCTAGGTAAGCTGCAATTTGGAGTATTGTCTTTTCCGGCGACTTCTGAAAGCTTTTTTTTTTTTTCTTGGAATGTAATCAGCATTTTCAGTGGATAATTTTTCTAATTCATTACACATACTACTCTGTCAAGAAAGTACCGGGTAAAGATCAATAATACACAAAATGTCTGTTATTTATCCAAATTTATTTTATCACCTTTAAAGTATGCTCCTTTAGAAACGATACACTTGCGCCAACGAATAATCCATTCATCAAAACATTTTTTAAACGCTGCTTCCGGAATTGAGTTCAGTTCTCGCCGCGAATTCTCCTTTATGTCTTCTATCGATTGAAAACGGGTGCCACGAAGTGGTAATTTGAGTTTAGGAAAAAGAAAAAAGTCAGCAGGAGCCATATCTGGTGAATATGCTGGATGGTATTTGTTGAGTGTTTGGTCAAAAATTCGTTCACAATGATAGCCTTGTGCGAAGGCGCATTGTCGTGGTGCAAAATCCAAGAATTTTCTTTCCACAAATCTGGCCTTTTTCTTATCTTAAATAATATTCTTTATTTACCGTTAGACCTTCCGATAAGAGTTCAGAGTGCACAACACCGCGATAGTCAAAAAAAACAGTCAACATGACTTTGACTTTTGATCGACTTTGGCGTGGTTTTTTCGGTTTCGGTTCAGTTGGAAGGCGCCACTCCGAAGCTTGTTGACTAGTTTGCATGTCAAACTCGTAAACCCACGTCTCGTCACCAGTAACAATGCGTTTCATGAATGTTGGGTCCGAACTGACTCGTTCTAGCTCGTTCGCATGAAAATCGCTGAGGACATCTCAGCGACTTTCATGCGATTGAGTTTTTGGAGAAAATTCAGATATTTTGGGACTAGCCGAGCAGCAACATGTTTCATACCCCAATGATTAGTTACAATGGTACGGGTCGACTCGTGAGATACAGAAAGTTCTACGGCTATCGCTCTCAGAGTTGAATGGGGATTTTCAGTCACTATTTTCTTCACTTTTGCGATTTAACTTCAGTTGCAGACGTTGACGGCCTACCAGAGCGAGGCAAATCTTCCATCACATCTCGACCGCTTTGAACCACTCATAAGCACGAGTTTTTGATAAAGTCGATTCACCGTAAGCCTTCTGTAACATTTTCAGTGACTCCGAACACGAAATTCCATTGGCGATGCAAAATTTAAGACAAACTCTTTGTTTGATATATTTGTCCATTATGAAATTCGCAATACACACTTTATATGATATTACTAAAACCAGCACTGTATTTAATATAAATAACAGATGCAACTCAAACTCCGCGCCAAAATGGAAAATAGTTGTGCAATCTAACAACTACAAAAAAAAAACAAAAATTTTAATTTGGAACCTTAGACAAATCATCCATTCCCGATACTTTTTTGACTGAATGTAGGTATATATGTTTATGTGTAAAATAAACCATTGACCTTAAATCTGTATTCAAATATAACTTTGCACATATGTTTTTTTTATTAAAACAACATGTAAAGCCATTAAATCCTTTGAATTTCAACTTATTATGAACTATATTTTATAAACTATTTCAATTAAACTAATAATTTCGATAAAAAAATATTTTTCCATTATTTTACCAATTTTTCAATTTTTCGGAAAAATAAATTGAAAAATTTCCGAGTTTTGAAATTTTTCGGAAAATTACCCATCACTAAGCATAGATAAAGGAAAAATTACGAAAACCATAAAATTTTAGTTACATCACATAATATATATTTTTTTTAATAATTTTAAACTTACTACCCATTTCCTCATAAACGCGTAGAGGAATTAAATTGAAATTCATACCAAATACTCAGGTCTATAATACCTTTAAGCTGTAACAAAATCAAACTTTTATGTCAACGCAATCAAAAGAAACAGCAATTTAAGCTGCATATTTTGAAACTCGCAAGTACTCGCAAGGGAATCAAAACCTAAAGGGTACTTCCAGTCGACCTAGAATCTTGAAATTTGGCATGAAGCAACGTTTTATAGCACACATAAAGGAAAAATTCCGAAAACCTTAAATTTTTAGTTACATTACAAAATATATATATTTATTTTTAGATTTCTAAATAGTGACTAAAAAACTTAGTTAATAAATAACTTTAATAAAAGAACTTTCGCAAGTCTGCTGCAAGGCTAGTATAAGTGTTTCAGTTATATTATAGATAAATGATATGTGTTAATATAAAATAAAGGATTACTTAAACGATAAAGAGATCTTTGTCTTAAATTTATGCTCCTCCATCTTTCCCCATTGTAATGTTATGAATTTCATTTTGCAATAAAAATACCATAGTTATGACTCGATTATCGTAATGAACGAACTTTGTAAACCTTGCAGGTTTGTACGGAACCCTCGGTGCGCGAGTCCGACTCGCACTTGGCCGGTTTTTTCTAAAGTAATTGAACAAAAGTCCTTCAGTTTCATGGTATGAGAAAACACACGAGAGGTCTTGCGTTTAATGATACAGCCTGTATAGTTGTACAGGTTGTATGTATGTAATCTGTACCTTCGACAGGTACAGATTATTGCAAACTTTTTAACATGCAATTTATTTACGTTTGTATTGTATTGTATGATGGGCTGGTGGTCGCAACGCCACGTCCGAGGCGCGTATTTTGCGCACGGATGGGAACATCATTCCATCCACCCCAGAATGTATGTATGTAACTGTTTGTTCGGGCGGAATCTTGCAAATTCTATTTGATACACTTCCTGGTTTCATATTAAGCAGAGATTTTGCACGTAAGTATACGTATATGTATATTGCTCGACAGTGAAGTATTGTGATGATTTAAGAGCTGATCTCATGGAGCTGGATGGTGGTAATAGGAAGTCCGTAATTAAACGACACATTTCGTCTTAACGAGTTCTTTAAACTTGTTATTTCTTTTTATATATACATTTATGTATGTAAAATGATATTATTTTCGTTTATCCATTATTTTACATTTATTTTTTTATATTCTTAGATACTTCTTATAAAAAGAAAAACAAAAACAATTAAAAATACTAAAAATAGTAGCCCACCGGTATCGGGAACAGGGTCCAAGCTACCGGCAGTCAGGGCTCCAGAGAGAGGAACCTCCTAACGATACGAGCCAAATGTCCAAGAGTACACCCGCTCTCTGTATCAAGCCCTTAATCCATTAAAATTATTAATATTATTTGTCGTCTATTCTAGGAAGTTACTCAATGGTAGTACCGTATACGGCTACCGGCGCCGGCGGCCATGCAGAATATCACTCGACTCGTAGTTTCTTAGGTACACATATTTTGGCTATTCTGCCAGGAAGCCGAAGTTTATTGGAATATAAAGTCCCTTACCTATGTTGTACTGGTCTGCAGTGGGTCCGCAAGTCTCTTGCACAGCGGTCTCGCTCCATCCGGCCGGGTACACCGCCACCCCGGCAACCATGCTCAGCGCTGGAAACAAAAAAATCAAACAATTATTATACGTCAAGATTTCATGAATGTGAATAATATTCTTTGTTAACTTATGGCGAATTTGACCAATGAAAACTAATGCGGTCAACACATTATCTATCTGATCTGTAGTTTTTGAATATGGTTTACATGCACCGATCACGTTCACTTTTTAACCGACTTCAAAAAAGGAGGAGGTTCTCAATTCGACTGTATGATTTTTTTTGTGTTTGTTACCTCATAACTCAGGTTTCAGTGAACCGATTTCGATGATTCTTTTTTATTCGAAAGCTGGTGGTTGTCGTTTGGTCCCATAAAAAAATATCAAGATCCGACACGAAGTTTTTGAGTTATCTTTAATAATGCGTATTAGATTGACTTCGTGTACGTTGATGATATACTCATTCGTCGATTATATTTTAGAAGTTGTCAAAGACAAATGATCAAAAAATGCTATGTACTATGGTTTGGAAGGTCATCGCAGTTTTTTGAGGTGATTGTATTTTAATTTGGTGATAGATCTTCAGTGATATACAACGGCACTCTTCAATAAATGACAGCAAATCTGCCGTGATTGCTGCAATGACATGTATAAGTATGGGTTTCGCCAGGGTAGGCAGGCGAGTGGGAGCAGGGTGACCGTATCCCCTTCCCACCACTCACCTAGTCATTGAGAAACACAATCATCAGATCAAGTATCAGCTGTATCCCCTAGGGGATGATGCATATGATTTCTGAATAACCGTGTTTGCGTATTATATCATAATACTATAACTATAAGTGCTGAAATAAAAACTTTTTAGTAAAAAAATTAAACCGACTTCTAAAAAAAAACTCAAAGTCGGTGGCTTTTGTTGGCTTATCGCGTTGGCGTTGACTTTATTTGCCACCGACTTCCGGAAATAAAGTTATTTTCCAGTTTTTAGCTTTTATTTAGAAGTCTTGGCTACTAGTCCACGAGGACATCGCAAATTATCACAAGGAAACATAATACCAGGATAAAAACTAAACTATGTCCAAAGCCAGGTCTACCTGTGTTTCAAACAACAAAATCCGTTAAGCCATTATTAACGCTCGAAAAGGCAACATACGGACAAATTTACTTTCGCATTTCAATACAGTCGGTGCTGATGCCAGCAAGGAAGATCAAAACTCACTTATTTCTCACGAACACAAAGCAGAATCAGCAATTTTCTTCACTAAGGTCTCATAACAGGTGTAATTGTAACGAGAGCCGCAAAGTAAGCGGATCGAATTGCAACGGAAACCGACGCGAACGGTGAGAACTATAGACGGAGTACCTTACATTGTGTAGTATTAGGTACATTATTTGTATTGTATTGTTCAAGGCAGGCAGGTGCCGCTACTTCCCATGCTGCAATTAGAAGCGGCTGAAGAATTTGAGAACTAATTGGCTGTTTGAAATTGAATTCTTTTGGTGGTTGTGGCGAATGTGGTGAGATTTGTTAATGGTATACGGGTGAAGGAGAAACTCAGTGAGATCACCCTCACTCGACATTGAGTTCTGCTTGTAAGTAGTGTAGTGACACTTTCCACCCTTAACGCCTACTTTGTCCAGTGTAAATTAAAGATTTCTATGTTAAAGCCATAATATACATATTACTGTAAGACCATGCACTTCGTTTTGTATAAATTAGGTACTTCATCGCCAGTGATCACAAAACTGTGAAGAAAAACATCGTCAGGAATCAGACATGTCCCAATTGTCCCACAACCAAAAATTTGGAGGCGGCAGTGACTTCCGTCCTCCCAGAGAGGATGTGTGCGTACCAGCTGTGGGAACAATATACATGACGATTAAAGATGCATTACACATCGCCCTAAGCAAAGATATTAGCCGGAAATCCATTAAAATTTGACACATTTTCGAACATTAAATACGGTGGGCTACCCAATTGATACATCCCACTATACTTATATTACCAAGCATAGCCCCTGTGTTAGTAACGATGTGATATCAGTTTCACTTGCGTATGTAAAGTGTTGTTGTGTATAAGTAGGTAGGTACATAAGTGCATGTACATCAAGATATGCAAAGGTGTGGAAATTCAAGTTGCTTAGCTTTATATGCATTTAATGCGTAAGACTAGAAAGTCAGAAACTAGTATTGTTTTAGCGAATTCCAAATGTGTAGGTCAGCAGTTACATAGACAGATACAACCGTTTTGGAACTAACTAAAACGACCATTCAGTCCATACTGGAATGACCCGAAGAAGCAACAATCATATTTTAGTTTCTTTTACGTATTTTCCTGAAATATTTCTAAATTTTCTGCGAAGTATGAATGTTCAGTCACAATAAATATTCATCACACCGTTTACAAAAGATCCCGTTATCGCAAAAACACAATCTGTACAAAACTTCCAATGCTACCAACATTACAACATCAACAATTAACTCCAGGCGGTGGCAACAAAATAATCAAAATTAAAGAAGAAAAGCGTTCCGGTTCCGTTCCGCAGTAGTCTTTCCGTTACGTGTGAGTTAGCAGATGCTTGTCATTCAGTTTCCCTTCATTAGGCCAGTGTGAAACTAAGGCTGCGTTCACACTCAGCGGAGCATGAACCGGCCGAATGCGCTGCGCGCCGTTTCCTCTTGACTTTCGATGACGATACAGATTTTTACTCTGTGCTCTCAGCTGTCACTGGTAAAGGGAAACGCAGGTAATTGAAGCTGAGTGGCGATAATATTGGATGTATAATCGTTTTGATTACGCTTTCGTAATATTTGTCACGGATTTCTGCTTGTTTTTTTTTTGTTTTAATTTAAGACTGCAGTCGTAAGTCGTACAACAGCATTTAAATTACACGATGATTTGAAACAGTTTGGGTTTGTTTTGCTCAATATACCCGATATTCCTTACATCTAAAATTCAAAGATTATAAACAGAAAGAAACAAGCCTTTTTCCGTGACGGGACCTATACTTTATTAGCCTTGTAGACACACTTACACATCTACCCTACCTCGTGATGTTCTGTCAGACAGACTGGTGGAGCTATACTTGAACATGGTTTTTACACTAATTGGTGGTTTTATTCTACATATGGTCACCTACTATGAGATCTTTATACAGATACTTCAATAAACAAAGACCATATTTATCATCTGCGAAGCCGCAAGTCGCCCGACACCTCAGTCTCACCAGCCAGTATTTCCCACAGCGATCCCTCAAGCATGACGCAACAACAGCTACTACTAATAACATCAACATTAACAGCAGTAATTAAAGTGTCCAGCCGTCTTAGACGCATGTGTAACGCTTTCGCAACCATTAATGTTTTCATTATGAGCTTATGACATAATGTTGGCAAAGGTCAGGTTAGAGCCTAAAAAAAAATGCGTTTATTAAAAATTAATAAATCACATTTTGTGAAGAAACTTCAAATTTGATGAATAAAGTAGGCCATTTATATTGCATTTACTTAAATATAATTACGGAATCATAATAACTTTTTCATCCCACCATCTCGGAAAGAGTATTTTTAATCTTCAATATCTGAGTGGAAAAGCCGTTTTTATTCTCTAGAGGATAAAGTAAATTGAATTTAGAACATCGTGTGCACTAAGTTTGTGAATTAAAAAAAACATTAAACCGATTTACTGCTACCTCTATGGTGCCGAATATATCATACAACTTTTTCTTAATTTGTAAAAAACACAGACTCGGAACCTTCTTGGTGTTTTTTCAATTTGCTTTGTACGCGGTTCTTTACGTGGCATTTTTTCACGTCATTGTTAAACCTTATATTAAAAACAAGAAACTTGAAAACAAGTAAAAAATATTATCCTTACTATTTCCTTACTATAATATTATAAAAGCGAAAGTGAGTTTGTTTGTTTGTTACCTCTTCACGCTTTAATGGCTACACCGATTTTGATGAATTTTGGTACAGAGATAGTTGGGAACCAGGAGACGGACATAGGCTAATTTTTATTTAAAAAAAGTGGGATATGAGGGAGAAAGAGGGAAGAAAAGGGAAAACGTAGCGTTGCTATTACAAATCGATAAGGCACAAGGAGAACTGTGTTACCCCGAATTTAACGCGAGCGACGCCGCGGGCAAAAACTAGTTTTGTTATAATTTCAAGATTATTCTGTAATACTTACCTGTCATAATGTAGTAATTAATACCTTCTGATTGTCTTGTGATTGTAAACGTCTTTTTTTTTGCATTTAGTCATTTCCTCGCTGAGGTGGAATGAAAAGTTACGTGTTGCACTCGAGCGCAAAGATTTTTCACCTCGTGCTCTTTTGATTCCCTCGCTAACGCTCAGGATTCTAATTTTGAATCACTCGCTGCGCTCGTGATTCAATTTTAGAATCCTTCGCTAGCTCGGTCATCAAAATTGAACACGCGGTTAAAAAGCAACTTTGCACTCTTGTATAACAAATAACTATTAATTGCTTAGGAAGGCAGAATTAACTAGCAATATGGGTGTGGCTCTCAAAAGGAATCAAGTAGGAACTTGAGTAACCTCATGAAGAAATAACACATAGAACACTAAACTAGCCTCTAAACTTAGCCGCTAGGTGATCTTCAGCGATAGAACAAAACAATAATGCTTAGTAAAACGATGACGAAAACAAAGCCAGTTATATGAACCAATTTCACACGTAGTCTTAAAAATAACTTCGTTATTACCAAATCATCGCCTCTTTTAGCACACACCCGTTAAATCTAGGTAATAAGCTAGATATCTAGCCATTACTGCAAGTAACTACTTTCGAGCACTATCGTAAGTGGCAACACCTTCATCCGTGCTACTATGAAAATAAAACCAAAAGAGCAAAGGTGAGCGAGTGTAGCCGTTACAAAGTAAATACGTAATACATTGTGTAATACAACTGACTGTTATTTAGATTGAGATCATTATTGACTTAATGCACTCTCTGACTTATTAAATGAGCAAAAACATACGATAAAATGTTTACTGAATAGTCTCTTAATGACCGAACTAATGGTTATTGTGGTCATTCATTTAACTTAGCTAATTATTATAATGGTTGATCAAGTTAAACATAGGCCTTTATATGGTTGCGCGAAAATAATAGGTTACCCGCCTTTAAAAAAATTAGGGGTAGGGGAAACCGGGGTTGCGGGTTGTTCGAAAGAGATACCGCAGCCCCGAAACATAAAGGGCAAAATAAGAAACATGCGAAAGTCTGAAACTCCACACGCTCCACCCAGAGCGGGGGAAGTTATTACCCTTATGGGAAATCATCGAATAACTTCCCCAGAAAACAGAGGAAGCGAGAGATGGAATGTGTGAAAGATGATATTACTAGAAAGGAGGCGACTGCTGAGATGAGCATTACAAAAGAATATGAAATAATAAATACTCTACCGAAAAATTTGGATACAAGCACTCCGCGTTCCACATCTAGTAAACTTATTTATAGCGGTTTCTCAGATCAGACCATCTAACTTAGGTGGAAGAAGATCGAAGTATGGTGATTTGGACATCATTAACTACCATGGTTAGTCAAACGATACAAGTACGTATACGAGACAAAAACTCTACTGGACCTAAGACTGCACCCTACTTGACACTTGGACTTGCACTCAGGAACATACAAACGCTGACTTTTAGTTTCAGATTTCTACTTTTCTAGAGAGCTTGACAACTTTTCATTTTAAATGTACGTAGTATATTGTTGATTACCTCTCATAAACCCGCTTTATTCTAAAACGGCCCAACTCATGTACCGGAGAAACTTTAATTACAGCTTGCACAGGTAATGTTGATAGCCACGCCGTGGAGAGCGGTGACAAATTATCATCGCTTTCCAACTAGATTAAATATAGTGACGGAAGATACCGAAAGCCGTTTGTGTCACTGAAGATACAACACGTAACATACATTGGATGCTATCGACATAATTGAAACAATAAAATCAAATCACAACAAAATTGGACAAATGTAGCAGACCCGAAATTCAATAAGAAACATTTGATATGTGAAGATTTCGTTGCCATTGACAAGTTAAACCCCCGGCCATCTAGAATTCTAAATCGACATATCATTTGTGAAGATGTGTAAAACCTTGTACAAACTTGCAACATAATCGGCCATATCTTTGGACTGTGCGGACTTACAGAGTAGATTTTTTCAGTTCCAAGGAACCACAGACTTTGGTATATTTGGTTTTAATTTCAACTCGATAACTCTACGCGTTCTCGAGATAAAGAGTCTCGACAAACAGATGGACAAGAAAGTGATCCTAGTTCCGTTTCTTCCTAAGGTAGAGAACACTAAAAAGAAACCATTTCGACCTTTTGATCATTACCACAAATATGAATAATCACCTGTGGAATCATCTATGTGCAAGCTTATAGTGCTTAAGTGGGTAAGTGGTTAGTTAGCTACCTGCTTTCTAGTCCACTTTCGATGTTATCGACTTGTGGTCACTTTACTTGCTTAGACTACTCTCGGTAACTAACTTAGCGTCATTTATTTAATGAAGCTTTGGTTACTCAGTGAAAGAAAACTTAAGAGAAATGTTTGAAGACCATACAAGACATGACTCAACTACTTCTTTCTCAATTTTTAAACAAAGAAAGTATCCTGAGCACAATGCTTCGGTATAGGGGTACAGGGTACTCGTTCCGGAGTAAACAGATCATTCACTTAGAGTAAATCCATGGTTTTCACTTAGAAAAGCTCAGTTTCTCTTCGTGTTTAAATGTTGTTGTGAAAACTCGACCAAAGCTAGAGCAATCGACTTGGATATAATCTCATAACACGTTGGCTTGATTTCCAATGTTTATAATCAGTGAACGTTTGAAATCTAGATTTTCTGCATCAATTTTAATATCGTTACATAAGATTGGGCCATCAGTTTACATTATCCGTGGCATGTTACAAAATTCCTTCCTTGTATCATGACGTGTTAAGTCTTCATGAAAGATGATTGATTCAAAATCAATCATATTCAGTGTAAGTAGTAACGTGATTGATTTGTTTTACTTTACTGTGATTTAGTGGTTACCCGGAACTATCGGCCATAACGTCATCTACGACGTACATTTTGTACAGACATTTTAGGGTTCCTTAGCTCAAAAGGAAAAGCAAAACCTTTATAGGATCACTTTAGGGTCCGTCTGTCTGTCCGTCAAGACAAGTCCTTTATGTCGGGAACGTGTGGAGGTATCGAGTTGAAATTAAGACCATATACTCAACTTTGGGTCCCTTTGTGCTGTGATAAAATCGTGTTATTTTTTAAAAACTGGTATACTATTTTGTCCTGTACGTCGCTCACGGCCGGTTTTTTTTTTATATAACCACGGTTACTTTAAACTTCCTCGACTCTTTTGACGTGTTACATAAAATGTCTCCTTTTAGGATTCCATAACCAAAGGGTTAGACCCTATTGCTAAGTATCTGCTGTCCGTCCATCTGTCACCAGGCTGTACCTGACGAATCTTGACAGTTAAGCTGTTAAATTTTCACAGATGATGTCTTTCGGTTGACGCTTTAGCAACAAATCTAAAAACCGGCCAAGAGCGTGTCGGGCCACGCTCAGTGTAGGGTTCCGTAGTTTCCCGTCCGTCACAATAAGTGTTCCCACTTATGAGTTTATTATTTGTTTGACGTTGAACACTAGAGAATTGTATTTCCTAATTAATACTTTAATTAATAATTTTGGATTGCGAGAACCGATTTCAATAATTCTTTTTTGTTTGAAAAAAGATACGTTCAGGATAATAAAATATGTAAACGAAGTTAAAAAAATGCTTGCATATACGATTATACTACAAACTTAGTCCAGAATTTATTTTGTACAACTTTTTGTCTTTTTTGTACAAAAACTGTTGTGTCAATCAAGTTCAAAATAATTTTCAAAGAAAGTCCTTATAAAGTTCTACTTTTCAGATTTTTTTCATATTTTCTAAACTTATGGTTCAAAAGTTAGAGGGGGGGGGACACATTGTTTTTTACTTTTGGAGCGATTATTTCCGAAATTATTGACAATATCAAAAAATGATTTTAGTAAACCCCTATTCATTTTTAAATACCTTTCCAACAATATATCACACGTTAGGGTTGAAATTAAAAAAAAAATCACTCCCCACTTTACATATAGGGTGGCTACCCCTAATAAAACATTTTTTTCCAATTTTTATTTTACCACTTTGTCGGCGTGATTGATATACATATTGGTACCAAATTTCAGCTTTCTAGTGCTAACGGTCACAGAGATTAAGCGAGGACGGACGGACGGACGGACGGACAGACAGACATGGCGAAACTATAAGGGTTCCTAGTTGACTACGGAACCCTAAAAAGAGTATAAAATAAGTATTGAACGGGCTCCCATACAACAAACATGATTTGTTGGCCGTTTATCTAGATAATGGTACGGAACCAAATGTGCGCGAGCCCGACTCGCACTTGGTCGGTTTCGAAGTTGGTAAAGTATTTTGGCGAAGGTTAACTACCGATATGATAGTTGAGGTATTTGCACCGGATATACTTTAAATGTAACGATAGAAAGAATTGAAGGTAGACGAAATAATCTAACACAATATCTTTCTTGAAGCTTTTCACACTCCGGCAACGGCAACCTACAATTGGTACACCAAAAAATAATCAAGTCCAGATTCTGAATGACAAACGTGAAACCATAGTGTACTTTACATGCAATAATTTGCATGACATTGGCATTAGTATTGCATTTGGTATAACGTATAAGGCGAGGTTACCAATTTTGAACTTGTTCGAAACCTCTGTAAGTCCCAAATACAAGAAATAACATGCATGAAAAATATTGAAATAAAGTTAAGAGTGTATGACCAACCGCTGTGTGAAAATGAAAACATCTTTACTAATATGATAAAAGCGAAAGTGAGTTTGTTTGTTTGTTACGTCTTCACGCCAAAATAGCCAAACCGATTTTGATGGATTTTGGTACAGAGATAGACGTGATCCTGGAGAAGGACATAGGCTAAAAAAGTAAGAAAGTGGGGAGAAAGAGGGAAGAAAAGGGGAGAGAAAAGGTTAAAGTTAGGGTTAGCCCAAAGTAAAAAATTGTGACACTAAATTAAGATTTCAAACGTGTATTTCTATGAAATTATGTCTCGGAAAAATATTTGAAAGTTATATAAAATAATGAAGTTTGTTTTTTTAAAAGGCTTCGATGTTTTGTTTTTTGCAAAAGTGTATTTTATAAAAAAAAAACATAACTGCTATTGCGGGTTGCGAAGTCGATATACATCCGACTTATGCCCATTGACCAAAATGATAAAATGGGGTAAGACCTATGCCTGTTTCCGACACAATAGTTTCAGTTACTCACCAAGAAGGCATTTAGGCATTCTACCGAAGTAGCCATCAAGGCCATTGCACTTACTGTGCGAGCCTACTCTGCTAGTCACCCCGTTAGGTAAAATGTGCGTGAAGACACAGATGCACACAAAACGGTGATATTTACATTCAGATGCGTGCATGGCTTCGGGTAAATGACGAAAACCGCTAGCCAATCCGACGCGTCGCAGCATAGCTGACTCAGTCGGAGAGAATTTCAATGAAAGATACAGATCCTTTTACAGACATATGCATTAATCACTCATTTTTATTAAATAACTGTTTGGTAACTGTGAAATAGTCTAAAACTTCACACTAATCTTATAAAGGCGAAAGTTTGTAATGTGTGTATGTTTGTTACTGCTTTAAGGTCAAACGTCTAAACCGGTTAGGATAGCTTATATACCCTGGATAAAAACGGAATAAAAATAAGCCTATACTTACTACTTTATATCCTGGTCTACGAGGGTAAAATCGCGGGGCTTAGCTAGTAAGTAATATTGGTAATACTTTGTCTGAATTTTATCTCTGTTTACTGTAAATAAAACCATCTATAATTACGCCACAACACAACAGCTTATCCGGGTCAGTTGACCCGGATTAACTCTACTTAGACTGCTTTTTATTTGATAGGGCTACTCGCAGCTAATCCCATAAAGTTTTTTATACTGGTTAACCGAACTTTCCCGTGGTAATCTCAAGTGAATTGAAGGTCTTCGGCAAGGGCTACAAGCTGCCTTCTTATTTTCAACGACCGCACGCTAAGGGCACCCTCTGAGGGGTACGGGCCTCGGTTTAAGGAGTCATTGAGAGAATACAGCCATAATTTAGGGTTATTATTTGAGATCTTTTAAAGCTACTGGCTCAGGTTTCATTAAGCAAATCGGTCGGGCATTACTTAGGCCTAATTTTTTAACAAACTGAGATGAATAAATCAGGCAGCAAAATTGACACGAATGTTACAGCATTGTACGTCCCATGGAATAAATGTAGCAGGCTGTTACTAAATCAACCATTACGAAACATAAGCCTGTCTGTTCCACACGCCTTTTAAAATCGAAGAATTTATACGTAAGTACGTTTGAAGTGGCTAAGTATGTCCTAACACAGGTACTAACCTTTAAGTAAACAGGTTTTCTTACATATAAATTCCAATAAAGAATGATGATCAAATATCTTAGTCATCGTCAACTCTGTCACGTACTGAATTGACAAATCGTTAGGTTTAATATTTTGACCACTCGATCTCAGGTGAGATCTACACAGTGCGTCGCTAGAGCGGGCATAGGAAAAACGTTCACGCAAGTAACAGGGATAGGAAGGGTTGTGTAGGATGTTGAAGAGGAGACAAAGGATCCGAGTGTTCCTGCGAAGGCCGATTAGGAGCCACTTGAGTTCTTTGCGAAGATGAGAAACGTGATCTTATTTACGGAGACGAAAAACAAAAGGAATACATAAAGGAGATTGCCCGTTTTGTAAAGGAAGTTCGGTCCCAGTGGAAAATGCTTGTGCCCTTGAGTTATTTATTTTACCTAATAGTAAAAACATAGCATTTTCATAATCAGAAACATTTTTACATTTATTCACCCTGGTTCAAGAGATATCATTAATTTTCTGTTTAAAAAATCTAGGTTATAATTACAAATTGACATAGACTAGGTATACATCACTATTACTAATGCAGATTTCCATACTATAAGCATGTTTATGCAAAAAGTAATGAAGACATAATTAGGTATACGTAGACATAATTACGTATCGTAAATAATAACTACGTAAATACGGAATTCAAAACTCAACGTTTTGAATGACGGATCTCGGAACAAAGTACTGTGACATGCGCAAGTAATTGTTGCCAGATCAATTATTGTTAATCCATTAGTAAATCGATTTCAGTTTTTTTATCTATTAAAACGACATACATTAAATATTTTACATAATTAAACTCATACTTAAACGCTACAATAATAAGTACCTATGAAAAAAACAGGTTTTACACCATTCTAACTCCGCTTTGAAGTTGTAAAATATTGAGACGTAAACTAGCTTTAATAATTATTGTTAAAATATTTATTAATTATCGTTTTGTTTTGATATCGATTACTCCATTAATTACTATACGTCATTTTCGATAGTAATTTGATTTCTGGCAACTTTTTTTTGTACACCTATCAAACGGATGTCGATGTAATGTTTAACTATTAATAATAATTAACTTTATTCCCAGGGTGAAATAAATTGTAAAAAAAATAATTTGTACACAAAAAAATAAATAACATTTTTTGGTTATTATTCCAATCAGGCACACGATTGCACAAAAGGGACCTGCCCCGTGGCAATGTCCTTTTACAGGCGCTCAAGCTTATTTAATAGCTCCTCAGTAGCACCAAGGTAGGTAATGATTTTCCATAGGCATTAAAACATAAGGCAAGTGCTTCTGTTGAATGATAATGTAATGTTGTTGTAATGTAAGGTAATGTTCTTCAGATTTGATGACTGTTATGAGGTTCTCAACTCATTGTTTAAGAGCCTCCATTAGTGGCGAGATACGGATTCATGGGCAATCAGTCTCTACCAACACTGCTGACTCGCCAATTTGCCATGTTTGCTCACTGACCTACCCTTCAGATTCGTCAGAAGATCTTATCGATCTCTTGCCTGTTTCTTTGGAATTTAACTCGTAAATCATACATTTTAGTTAATCAAACGCGTGTACTTTACGTGACAACCGGCGTTTACGTGCCGCGCGCGTTTCATCGCGTGTCACGTCGTCGTCTATACATTCAGTTGGAGTTTATTTTAATAGTTAACTGTATATCTGAATGATTGGGTTAAGGCCTTAGTTGCTATCGAATTTTCACACATCTAGAGATATCGTCCTTGGCAACTTTTTAAATAGTTTACCAATGTTTTCTCTCTCCCTATTTATGGGGACATGTATTTTCAAAGCGCTTGCAAAAATAACATATTTATGAATATCACATTTTGGGAATACATGAAAAGTTTTAGAAAACAATTATACAAACTGATTAGGAAACATTTTTAAACAAAAAACTTGAAAGCTGTCAAGGGACACCCGGATGGAGCGAAGTAATTATTTATTATGTGCAAAAACACACTTAACAAAAATAATCGTCGCGACACCATACTGTTCAATGCCAAATAGAAAGACGAAACTAAACTAACTGGCTTGCTTTCTATGAGAGAGAGAGACAGAGAAGCACACGCACGCTGCAAGGCTTACAACATTTACAAACATTTAAACTAACATACACAAACAGCCACACCCGGAACAACTATCTGTAGGCCATGCAAATATTTGTTCCATGCGGGAATCGAAGCCGTGACACGCAGCGCAGCAGTCGATCGCTCAGCCGCTGCGCAAACCATGTCGTCCTTTGCCTCATAATAACGTATAATTATCCTACAGAGGAAAAGAAACAGCGCTATACAGGTTGTCTAGCTCAATCTCTTTCTCATAAGTGTGGTAACCCTGCAGTGCCCAGCAGGCAGGCGTGGTGTTGCTACCTCGTATTATGATACCCGTGAGAACTGAAGCACTGAAGATGTCTGACAACCAGACGGCTGCATGCTTCATCACGAGAATTAACACTTCCGTATCGACACTTTCTAATGTTAACATGCAACTGTTTGCGACGCTACACTCTCTTGTGCAGGATGCAATAATATATTTGAAATTGCAGAATGTTATACAACAAAAAATGCTGATAAATAAACATTTCTCAAAACGGGTTGGAAATTTCAGATTCTATCATATTAAAATTAATCTCAGAATTTGTTGCTCAGCGCTAATCTCGAGAACTGCAGTTGAACCGATTTCGATAACTCTTTTTTGTTGTGGTTACCACTGGTAAACATGGTTAAAAAGTACGGTTAGTTGTGTAGTTTAAGGAAGGGTAGGTAGAAGTCTTGCATTGCAACGCATGCTGGGCACAGTTAGTTAATGTTAGATATCAGTCCAGGTTTCCTCACGATGTTGTTCTTTACCGATGTTTGTGATGTCTCAGATAAACTTAAAAAGTACATGACATATGAACTGAAGTCACAACCTCATGCATAAGGCTGTTTCCCAACAGTGGGACAGTAAGGCGTATTATTATACCAGCTGTGTCGCGATGCGTTACAATGCAATTGCCGCTTAAATAGGGCTGTACCACTGACTCTTGTAGAACTGTTGCTGCAAGTTGTCATTACAAACACCTAAGCTCAAAAACCGGCCAAGAGCGTGTCGGGCCACGCTCAGTGTAGGGTTCCGTAGTTTCCCGTCCGTCACAATAAGTGTTCCCAGTTATGAGGACAACCGAACAATTCGGTAATACCCGATCCAATGTAATAAGTACCTACAGCGCCATCTCTCGAGGAATTGGGTTACTAATTAATACAAAGACGTGCAATTTCGGTGGTAATTTTGGATTGCGTGAACCGATTTCAATAATTCTTTTTTTGTTTGAAAAAAGATACGTTCAGGATAATAAAATATGTAAACAAAGTTACAAAAAAAAGCTTGTATATACGATTAAACTACAAACTTAGTCCAGAAATTATTTTGTACAACTTTTTGTCTTTTTTGTACAAAAACTGTTGTGTCAATCAAGTTCAAAATAATTTTCATAGAAAGTCCTTATAAAGTTCTACTTTTCAGATTTTTTTCATATTTTCTAGACTTATGGTTCAAAAGTTAGAGGGGGGGGGACACATTGTTTTTTACTTTTGGAGCGATTAGTTCCGAAATTATTGACATTATCAAAAAATTATCTTAGTAAACCCCTATTTGTTTTTAAATACCTTTCCAACAATATATCACACGTTAGGGTTGAAATTAAAAAAAAATCACTTCCCACTTTACATATAGGGTGGCTACCATAATAAAACATTTTTTTCAAATTTTTATTTTACCACTTTGTCGGCGTGATTGATATACATATTGGTACTAAATTTCAGCTTTCTAGTGCTAACGGTCACAGAGATTAAGCGAGGACGGACGGACGGACGGACGGACGGACGGACGGACAGACAGACATGGCGAAACTATAAGGGTTCCTAGTTGACTACGGAACCCTAAAAATGTACAACAAATTAAATAAGAGCTTGCAAATTTACCCATTAACCCAGAGAAAATGCAAAATGAAACTTGACTCATTACCTACACAAACTTATGTCGAAACGGAGAAACTTTTACAACTTTTACTTGTGCTCGTATGTGTAAAAGAGTCATCACCCCCTCACACACCCATAACAAAACCACACAGACACCCCTCGTACTGCTTATTAACACTCACCCATTCACTCTACTCTCACCGCAGTAACTCAACTTCAAAACACACCCCAAATCATTCTTATGTACTGTGTTTATTTTTTAATCTATGTTTATTATTATTTTTCTTTTGCTTTATCTTATTTTTGTTTTTAAATAACTATTTTTTTGCATGGAACATTATTTCATTCTGTGTGCTCTCATACATTTGGTCGGTTTTTCACTAATAGAGAGCCGTATGTAAAACCTCTAAAAAATAATGTGAGTAGACTAGTATGTATGACATAGCTTTTCGTATGTTTCTACAAAATACAACTTGTTATAAAAGCATAATTATCTGATGAATTGTAGCAACATTAACTAATATGATCTAAGTAATGAAAACGTTGCAGAATATGAGAGCGACGTTTGTCAAATGTTGGCAGTTACATCATTTTCTCATTGAACTGGGTCAGTGTGGCTCAACCGCAAATATTTTAACAAAGAATGGATAATTTTATGGGAATGTTGCCACAGTTGTTATAATGATACACGGTAGGAGGCGTTGTCCTCCGGTGTCGCAAGGTGTGTGTGTGGTGATAAGCTTCTTTGTTGACACTTTGCGCACTCATCTTCAATGAAGTGAATTTTTGTCCTTGTTCAATCGTATGCAGTTCTATCTGACCGGCTCAACCTTATTCCGCATCTATCATTGTTAGAGGTCATTTGATCCAAGGGCTTACATCATTTCAATTAAGATCCAAGAAAAACAAATTTAGTGTTTGGATGAATAAACATCATAAATGATTCGTAAAGATGAAGGGTTGACTTGATCGTGTTGTGCAGGGTTACAAACAACAAAGCAGTAATGGAGAAGTATGAGGCAAACACGGATGTACTAAAATTGTTAAACACGGCCACAATACTCACAATGCAAACATAAACGGCAGGAAGATATGTTGAAGAGCGTAATAAACCTGAGAGTTTCTTACATCATGAGTAATAATTTAACTCAGCAAAGTAAAGCACATGAAATAATCATCGCTTCTCTATTTAAACGGAATTTCCTTTTTGGAAACTAGCTGTTTCCATGAAAACGATTATGACATACTCTTAATATTTTGTCCAACTTTCCATAAAAAATAGTGAAAATTACCAATATTTTCTTATGTCGTTCGATTATATCTTAAACCCTCCCTCTACACGTGTAATACGTGGTGTGTATGCAGGCCGGTTGTGTAAAAATGAAATGCTGATTCGATACGAGAATTTTAATTAGTATTCCATTCAAACAATTACTGTTCAAGCATTAGCAAATTCCTCAGGCGTAGGCAAATGAGATCGAACCCTAGCAAGTCTGTCCTGGTCAATATTTAGACTCTTTCTTTTACAAGCTATGTCCTTCTCCAAGTCGCCCCTATACTTCATCAGCTCCGCTCGCACGCCCTCTGCTTGCCTCAACTTACCGGTCAGGGACTCTGCTGTCTCTTTGATGAACTTAGCTTCCCCCATTAAGGCATACTGAGCCTCATCTCGACAGTTCTCTACATTGGGCCGAGAGTAATTCCTGCTTTTTAACCTAGTGTTCGACAGTTTGTCTCGCTGGTCTACTTTCCTTAACGAGTCCTTTAGGAAATCGATAAGTTTTTCTACATTGGCGATAGTAAGTAAATTATCTTTCAAGGTTTCTTCTAACTTCGCACACAACGCTTCTGTAGTGGAGACAGATTCGGCTAGCGCATAATTTGTTCTATCAGCTTGTATTTTCATATCCTGTGAACCCTTCACAATACTATTCATCAAATCCTCGCGCAATGTCGCAGACTGTTCTCTAACTTCCTCACAGTTCTTGATACTTTCCGCACAAAAGTGTTCCCAAAACTCCAAAGTAGTTACGTTTTCAGGCCAACGAGCCACACCTGGGTGATGGAGTATCAAACTCGAATCGGGCGTCAAATGTAAATTAATGCTATCTTGTTTTAAAGATGTCATCTTGTCGCCCCAATCAAATTCAAGAACCGCTTTGGCAGCTTTGTTATTAGCCATCTGTTTCTCGACCCTCGCCAGGGTCTCTTGAAACACTCGTCGTATCTCTCCGACAATGGCCACTTCTTTTATTATTTCTTGTTCAGCATCGTCCCGCACCAAATCCGGCTCATATCTAAATGTGCGAAGTTCCAAACATTCTCTCGAAATTGCTTCAGGCAACATCAAAATCCTGCATGCACCCTTTAGTTTAGCTCTATTTTCATCTAAAGTAATAATTTCGTTACTCATAGCTTTAAGTGCGGCTTCAACTTTTTTTTTCCAAATAGCTAGAGTTTTAACTCTTTCTTCAAGCTTTTTGTTGGTGTCAGACTGCTTGTTATCCATGCTTTGGAAAGCCTTTTTCAAGTCACTCTTGATGGATATATCTAATGCTTTAGCTTTGTCGGTCGCTCTTGGGGTTAAAGTATATTGGTTGTTATTTCTCCAGTCGCCAGTCGAGTATCGAGTTATGGAATACTTGTCGACGACAGGTCTAACGCCTGTCATACCGGCTTGAGGCGTCCAGTCCACGTGGCCCGCCGCCCACGGCCCTATGGGGCCCATGAAAAGGGTGTCGCCACTGGTGCTGTCCGTGGGCTGAGGGAGGTACATCGGCGGCGATCCCGGCGGGTAGTATTTCTTCTCTGGCGGTTGTATAAAGCCAGGAACGTAAGCGGCCGCATTAACGTGCTCAGTGGTACGTTGCTCACCCGCTTGCAGGTATTTGGGCGGCTCCCTATTGCCCTGACTTGTGGGACATATATAAGGGCAAGTAAACTTATCATTGTATTTCGAATTATCCATTTTGCCGAGAAAACGAGAATTTAGATAAAACTGGATCAAGAAAATGAAGAATATAAAATTAAACCTATAAAATCTGCCACTTACGCAACAATATCAAATTATAATGACATATTTTCATGTGTCTTTGAATTGCCATAATTGCATAAGGCCAGAACTTTTATACGCCTATTATGTTTTAAACTTTTTGTACACTACTACTTGTTGTATTTCTGTGGTTTTTTACAGTTCATTAGAACTGTAAAAAACCACAGAAATATAAATAGTACGCAACATCACGCCTGTATTACCCGAATGCATAGAATGCAGTATAACCAATAGGAATTATTTTATGTTTAAGTGCAAATATGTTGCTATTCTACTTAATTATGAATTCAACTTGATTTCTTCTATACGGTCGTGAAGAGGTACATTATACTCAGGCCATGCGAAAGAAAAACATCGGTTCAAAGAGCAATTTTGATTACTACTCTTCAGAAATCAATAGAAGATCACTATCTTTCTGTAATGACGCGCAACCAACGGTTTTGTTAAAAGTTGGTGTAATTTCAGCAGTATCTTTGATCAAATTATGGGATTCACTATCTTCTCCGCGGCGTGATGGGAGAACACTTGCTTCATACGAAAGGTCAGTATAACGTACACATTGTTCTTCGGTTCCCATTGCACGTGAGATAGATACTGCATTGTTTAGTAATAACAACTTAGACATGCATGGTTTTTGTTTGAAACGGGTTCCGTCAATTTCCGTATTATTTATGTTTGAAATTTAGTTATTTAATTTAGTACATTTATCATTTATTTACTTTTTTGGAAAAATTCTCATCGATTTCCTGCGTCCGGGGCGAGTGGTTTATGGACTGTAAACCCACTGTTTCTTCTGCACCATATGTCGAGAGCCCGGCACTTACAAGAACATTCGGGCGCACCCCAACTGGTATCAGTCAGTCATTCCCGGCTGGACAGGCCGTACTATTAAACATGTTTTTTTTGTTTGTTTTTACATTTGTGTGTGTATAATTTACTTATTATCGATAGAGTACATTACTTATACGAGTTGTCATCTCATCATGCTCCCGTCTTCTTGATGAGATGACATGACATATAGAAGTATGGAATGAGACATGCTGCGCCGATCCCAAATAAATTAGTAGTAGTAGTAGTAGTAGGTCAGAAGAATGATGATGATTATTTTTTATGTGAATTGACAACTAACCGAGTACCGCGATTTCACCCACATCGACCGGTATAAATAGCACATTTGTTAATCTATGTTCGTACCAAATTTCATCCACATCGGCCCAGAAGTTTGAGTGTGTAAGTGTAACGAACAAACACACATTTAGACTTGCTCCTTTATATTACATAGATGAGATGTGATGGTGTCATTCAAAAGCGATCGATCACAGCAGCTAACTTAGCCAAATCGCACACGTCAATTCACGAATACCAAGTTTCGGCGGGTCCGAAACTAGATCTTTAAACCGAAACTGGAACATATGTTTCGGTCTGTCATGAAAACATTACTTTTGAAATATCGGAAACGTAGGCAATGGCAGCTTATTGTTGATGTTATACTTGCTATAGATCATGTACGTTGTACTTGCAAACTTACGGCCAAACGCAAATCTATTCAGAGCAAAAAAATCTAAGCTTATTTTTTTTAATTCTTAAGGGCCTGTTGACGCAGCCTAGATATTTGAAATTAATTTCAAACTCAAAGTTAACTCATACAACTTATAGTAGTGTAAGGTTACGGCTGAGGTACTAGTTTAACCGATTTTTAAGCACATAATGTATGTACCTATTACTTACTTCGTAAACTATGGACCAATTTTCATAATTCTTATTTTGGTCGAAAGGGTATCCGTATCCTTCCCAGGTGGTTCCATATCAATTTTATTTATTAACTTGGTAGTTTAAAAAAACAAACAAAAGTCACCGACTTCAGGAAGTGAAGTTATTTTTCACTTTTTTTTTGTGCAAAAAGTGTTTTTTAACCGACTTCAATAAAAGAGGAGGACGAGGTTCTCAATTCGACTGTATGTTTTTAAGCTTTTGCATAACTTCTATCGCGGGCCTTGAGCGCGGGAACCGAATCCAGAAATTTCGTAACGAAACAAAACCTGACGCTCCCCACTCCGAGGGGCACGGAGGTGTGGCTTGTCTAACGTCGTTTAAACAGACGGTCAGTTATTTCAATCCCATTAATCCCATTATCCAATCACATTATTTCATTAAATAATGTTATTGAATTCAATGAGTAATTAGGTATCCTAATCTAAATAGTTCCGGATCTCTTTTTTCTATTAATGCAAGTCGTGTCGCGTAGGAGGTCACAGTTTTAACCTAACCTAACCTAGCCATTACTGTTGTCTGCATAGTATGCCAAGTGAAATTATACCAAATAATATATTATGCGAAATTTAAACTCTGCCAATCGTAATTATACTAAATGTAATTCTGTCATTTTAGAAGAATGCCATTGTTAATTCGAAGTTTTAAACATTATGCCAAACGATAATTATACCAAATAATTTTTATGCCTTTAAAATGTTCGTTTAAAGAAATTAGTTATGCTATGTGTGTTATGCCAAATAAATTTCGGAGCATCAAGATTCTGCCAGATAGAGGGAACCCGTTTTCAGATATTAAACCGTAAAACATGGTAAATGCAGTCAGTAATAAAATATATATTCAGTTGTTACAAGTGAGCAAAACATCATTTTATAAATAAATAATATAGTTAATTTATCAAAACTCTGCATTCGGGCACCTGATCCAATCCTTGGGATTAGCAAACATATCTGACAGCAAAAATAAGTTAAGCCACGAGCAGCAAGGTCGGATAGTTTTGTCACTAGGCCGTGGCTGGGACGGCGTCGCGCGAGCACTAGCGCCCCTACACTTGCTGGAATAGATTTTCGTTTTGCTTCCACGTGAGAGGAGGATCTGGTGCGATAAATAAACAAATTAACTTCAAAATACAAAACATTCGAGACTATTTCGAACATATAAAATAATATAAAAGTAAAGCTCTAACAAAACAGCACATAATTTCAGTATCCAGCTAATTCTGAGGCTGAGGGATAGTGAGAGCGGACCATTCCACATCGGTCCCGGTCTATGTTTAGAGTCTTTCTCTTTGCTGCTATGGAAGCTTCCAGTTCTGTTCTCTTCCGCAACAGATCCCGTCTCAATCTTTCTGCATTGTTCAGTTGACCAAGAAGAGACGTCACAGTCTCATGAATCTTCTTTACTTCTTCAATTAAACCCAAATGTGGCTGATCCCTAACGCTTTCTCCATGAGGCCTCCAATTGTTTCTATTGTCAAGTCTGGTTTGAGCTAATTTCATCGAAGCATCCATTTTTCTAACAGTTTGTTTTAGGTCCTCTATCAAAGCTTCCGTATCAGCAGTCCTTTGCAGTGTGGTTCTCAAGTTTTCTTCCAATTTAGTACACAGTTCAGTGGTAAGAGCTACAGTTTCAGCTAATGCCATGTCAGTTCTGTCAGCTTGGGTACGTAACTTTCTACCATTGTTTACCAAAATAGCGTGTAAACTACCTCGTAAGTCGGCTGATTTTTGTCGAACTGCTTCACAGCTTTGTACATTTTCTCGACAAAAATACTCCCAATACTCCAATGGTGCGGTCATGTCACCGAATCTAGTAGAGCCAGGCCTGAACATAATGGTGTTCGATTTTGGACTGAGACTTATATTAGTTGACTCTGTATTATAGGCCATAGTTTTGTCACACCAATCGTATTCTATCCTGTGCTTGGCTGCTTTGTTAACTACCATTTGCTCTTCTATACTATTGAGGGTATTTTTCACAGTACTCCTCACTTCATTCACAAGTTTCATTTCTTTGATTAACTCCTGCTCTGCAAGGTCTGCCACCAACTCTGATTTAAATCGATTTGAACGAAGGTCTAAACATTCTTTGGAAATCGATTCTGGCAACATCAATACTCTGGACGCACCTTTCAGCCGTTGTCTATCGATTTCAAGCAACTCCACTTCATCGGTGATTGCCTTGCAAGATTTTTCCACCTCTACTTTCCATCTGAATATATCTCTTGCCTTTTGCTTGAGTCTTTTCTCATTCTCCAACTGCTGTTTATCAATGTTTCCAAATGCTTGCATCATAGAAGTTTTAGCGTTGTAATCTAAGATGTTAGACTCATTAATTATTTCAGGGTCTAAAACAGTTTGGTTATGTTTCCTCCATTCGCTGAGAGAATATCTACTTAAAGAATACTTGTTAACATCCGGCCTTGTACCAGTCATGTCTCCTAGTGGAGCCCAGTCAACTTTGCCATCTGGACCAGGTTTTAATCCTGGCAGATGCTCAATATCTTCTACAGGTGGATGTGTTTGTTCTATTTCTACTTCAGGCGTTTTCTGTGGAGCTTCATTACGTTGCTCGCCAAGAAGAGTCGGATTTTGCTGAGCTATTTCCTTGGCTTCTTTGGCTTCTTGGTTAATTTTCACCAAGGATTTTGCAGCCTGCTTAAACGCTCTGAGGTCTCTTCTTGTTGGACAGAAATCTTCAGGAAAACTCGTCATTTTAAACATTTTGTTGCTGTTAAAATATTGCGTACAAAATAAAATTATAGGAAAATACAAAACATGTGAAAAATCAAAGACATTCAAATTTTTGCGAGTAGTCTTTAAATTATCTTTGTATAAAATATTATACTATGTATAAGAAACGCGTTCGGCGAAATGACAAGATTTGTTGCCATCATTGACATTAATTCAAAATATAGTTTCTTAAATGGCATGAAATTGTAAAAAGGATAGGCTTGTTTTTCTTTACAAACTTCTTGGTTATCAAACTGTGTGCTGTATTTCCCATCGGTTTAAATATTAAACCACCGAACCTCCATACAAAAGTAAAAAATCATCGATTCAATATTAAAATTTCATTTGACGCCAGCGTCAGTTACGGTTTTGACTAACCCCAGGCGGTAAAAGATTTTTATGCATAGATCCAAACAAACGCTAAAACAACGTAGAATGTTTTGTAAAAAAATATTCCCTTATATGCTTATTTACGAGCGGCCTACCCAGCGCGATTGAGCTTGTAAATGGGGTAACTATCCGGAAGAAGTCGAGTTTTTGATGACATGAGCCGTGAGCTCTTCTGGCATGGTCCGCCAGCACTTGCATAATTTAACTTACCTAATGACCAAACCCAACCGCGGCGTATAAGGGCACGGCGTTGGCACCGACTCAGCACCATAAATAAACCTTTAGCATCAGAAAATAAAGTTGGTGACCTTTTGCATACCTACAAACCCACATTTTTTCAGACTTTACCTACTCTTACTCATAAGGACGGGAGGGAAACGGAACGGTACGACGAAATATCTCATTAACTGTTGACTTGAGTAATAAAGTACTTAAGGCAACTCGATATCGTTTATCAACAGCTTTCGATTAACACCCCACGCAGTTTATTAAGTGGATATTTATGTTTCGACCCTTAGTTACATACATTTCCCTTTTATTTTTAATTTGTAATTTCAATTTTTTGAAGCGGTTAATAGGGTTCCGTTTATATTATGTCAATCGGCAACGGAACCCAAGCAAAATCTAGAAGACGTCTTATTAACCGTGCTCGCGTGGTGTATTCTATGTTTAGTGTTACATAATAAACGCACAACCATTCATGTGGTATCTCGGACCAGCACAAAACTGAGAACCTATCGTTAAACAATAATGTTACAATTCAAAATTAAGTTAAATGGAACGTAGTTGGTGACCTTTTGCATAATCGAAGAAAATTATAAGATGATGCACAATTAACTCAATAATCAAGGTGACGACGAAAATGTGCAGTCAGAACACATTATTGAGATACTAGCCATAGATGTAGATCCTTTTTATTAATCACTTCCCATGGTGTTTCGCGCGGAATCATACCCGCATTGTCTAGGTACTGGAATAGACATTAGGAGCACACCATGTGTGAACATTTAATAACGAATTCAGTCAATTTGCACTCGCTCTGAAGTTCCCACTTAAACTTGTGGCAACCAAATTGTGCTTAAAGTCGAGAGTCTGGCAAAGTGATCGCAATGTATAGCAAATTTACATCTTGCACTAATGGTGCAATTTCATTGGTCGTTAACTCGTTCGGTATACAGCATACGGGGAGTCCCCGCAGACGAGATAACAACCTATGAAAGTTGCAAGTCGATACGTGTTCGTTAAACCGTTTGCAGGGATTGGCCGCTTGCTTTATACCGATCGTGATATCGACCAATGAAATTAATCGGTCGATATACAGCTTGCGGGTCCTAAGTGAAATGTCAAATTATTTATATTTTATTTAATAAATCTTCAAATAAGTCATTAGTTAATCTGAAAAAATTATCATGATCTTCTACATCACATTCCAAATTTAATTGTAACTCCTTACACAATGTTTCTGACGCGCCATGCGTCTTTCTATTTTTTAGTAACGTTCGCACCCAAAATCTTTTTTTCTTTTTCTTCAGTGAAGCTAATAGTTTCTTCTTCAATAAGACACAGACACTCAAAATCTCTCTACACAGCAATAATTGTTGATCCATGGCAAGAAAGTCTGTTTCAGTGCCACTCTTGTTAATAACTGGCGACGAAAATGGAGGTTCTCCTACACCCCGAACGCGGACCCTATCGACTAATGAAAACGGTTCCCCGAATGCGGGGCCCTGTGGCACGCGTTCCAGAAATCTCTCGCACCCGGCATCCGGGCCCTATCGACTAATGAAAACGGTTCTCCGAATGCGGGCCTTGTGGCATTTGTTCCAGAAATCTCTCGCACCCGGCATTCGGGCCCTATCGACTAATGAAATTGCGCCATAAGGTTGTATGTAGATGCGATGTATTAGGGTCCAGTAGTAGGAGCGTCTTTCGCGCCAGTCGCCTTTTCTGGACAAAGCCCTTGGCAGCGTCCAGTTTCTCTACACTTGCCACATATGAATTAAACCACGTTATTTATTTAATTGATTATTATATATAAAAAAAACTATAATGAAATAATAGTAACTAAAATAACGCATGGAAAATTAAATCTCCAACAAAACAGCCCATAAATTCAGTATCCAGCTAATTCTGAGGCTGACGGATAGTGAGAACGAACCATCCCACATCTATCCCGGTCTATGTTTAGAGTCTTTCTCTTTGCTGCTATCGCTGTTTCCAGTTCTGTTCTCTTCCGCAATAGATCACGTCTTAATCTCTCTGCATTGTTCAGTTGACCAAGAAGAGAAGTCACAGTCTCATGAATCTTTTTTACTTCCTCAATCAAGCCCAAATGTGGCTGATCCCTAACGCTTTCTCCATGAGGCCTCCAATTGTTTCTATTGTCAAGTCTGGTTTGAGCTAATTTCATAGCTGCATCCATTCTTCTCACGGATTGTTTCAGGTCCTCTATTAAAGCTTCCATATCAGCAGTCCTTTGTAGTGTAGCTCTCAAGTTTTCTTCTAGTTTAGTGCACAGTTCGGTGGTAAGAGCTACAGTTTCAGCTAATGCCATGTCAGTTCTGTCGGCTTGGGTACGTAACTTCCTACCATTGTTCACCAAAATAGCGTGTAAACTACCTCGTAAGTCGGCGGATTTTTGTCGAACTGCTTCACAGCTTTGTACATTTTCTCGACAAAAATACTCCCAATACTCCAATGGTGCAGTCATGTCGCCGAATCTAGTAGAGCCAGGCCTGAACATAATGGTGTTTGATTTTGTACTGAGACTTATATTAATTGACTCTGTATTATAGGCCATAGTTTTGTCACACCAATCATATTCTATCCTGTGCTTGGCTGCTTTGTTAACTGCCATTTGCTCTTCTATACTATTGAGGGTATTTTTCACAATACTCCTCACTTCATTCACAAGTTTCATTTCTTTGATTAACTCCTGCTCTGCAAGGTCTGCCACCAACTCTGATTTAAATCGATTTGATCGAAGGTCTAAACATTCTTTGGAAATCGATTCAGGTAACATCAATACTCTGGAAGCACCTTTTAGCCGTTGTCTATCGATTTCAAGCAACTCCACTTCTTCGGTGATTGCCTTGCAAGCTTTTTCCACCTCTACTTTCCATCTGAATATATCTCTTGCCTTTTGCTTGAGTCTTTTCTCATTCTCCAACTGCTGTTTATCTATGTTTCCAAATGCTTGCATCATAGAAGTTTTAGCGTTGTAATCTACGATGTTAGACTCATTAATTATTGCAGGGTCTAAAACAGTTTGGTTATGTTTCCTCCATTCGCTGAGAGAATATCTACTTAAAGAATACTTGTTAACATCCGGCCTTGTACCAGTCATGTCTCCTAGTGGAGCCCAGTCAACTTTGCCATCTGGACCAGGTTTTAAGCCCGGCAGATGCTCAAAAACTCCTTCAGTTGGTGATGTTGGTTTCATTTCTGGTTGAGGCGTTTTCTGTTGAGCTTCATTACGCTCTTCTTGTGGGGTCTCCTTTTGCTGAGCTATTTGTTTGGCTTCTATTTCCTCTAAAGATTTTTCGGGAGTCTTGTGAGCTTTTCTAAAAGCTTTGACGTCCCTTTCTGTCGGGCACCTATCTTCCTCAGGAAAGCTGGTTAGATTCATTAAGGTTGCCATTAAAAACACAAAACAAAACTTTTTTTATAGGAAAAATAATAATATCGATAGGAATATCTCGTCAATATCGTATTTAGCGAAATGACTTTAGTTTCTGTCAAAACTGTCATAAAACAATTTCACAAATTAAAAGAAAATGTCTTAAATAGAATATATTAGTAAAACGCGCATTTGATTAGAAACTTCTTGGACAACATTTATGTTTTTTTCTTCAAATCACATCATTTATTTCAATTAGACCATTACAGGCACTTTTGAATGTCATGAGAACAAAAAAAAAGGATGCTGCAACAGTCCCAGTCACAAGACATAAGAACTTGTTAAAGGAATGTAGTTGCCCATTCCAAAGCGTAGATCTCTATGGAGAAGAATGGGCAAGAAACTCCATGGACACTCTTTTAAATCATAATATTTTACAAAACCATGGATACATAATTCATGTTGAGATCAAAAATACATGTGAGAACGATGTAGAAAAACGAGCACATTAAGAGCGTCCAGAGTAAAAGCAAAAACAAGGGTAATCTATTAGATAAATAAATAAATTAAAACAAACCGTGGCGGCTAATAGATGACCAATCACAGCTGACAGCGCCCGTTCACGAACATGACGCATATATCAGCCCCATTCAGCTCAACCATTTTGAAGGGAACTAAATGACCCGACATACACGCCACCATCAGCGAGACATTTAAGTGAGCATTACAATCTCTCAACCACCAGGGCAACCGTCGAGTCAATTAAACTACATAGTACTGACACATGGGCATTACAATTATATAATATTAGGAAATTGAGTCTATAAAATGCAAAGATAGATTACAATCTTCTACAGCTGCTACAATAACTTCAGATGCTGATCAATAAGTTTGCCCCTATGGTTGTGGAGCAGAACCGGCATCGAGCCAAGCATTCATATTATCATTAATGTAATCCCCCAACTTATAATAAGCTTGCCTACATAGTGTGCGTTTAATACAAGATTTAAACTTCGATTCATTCAATAGGGTATTTTACTCTATATGAAATAAATTCTAAAAATATACAATTCAGATAGCTTAGGCAACAAGCAGTCGAAAAATGTTAAATTTAGTTAATAAGATAGCTAAATAAATTTTAAAATTGATTTCAAAGTTTTCACTTTTTTAGTCTGTTGTTTTACTAAGCGAAACAGTGTCCGCCATGATTATTACGTCATATGGTCATGTTAACAAAAAGTGACAACTGTCAACTGAGCAACTATTACTATTTTTGTATTATAAAACTTTACATTTTAATTTTTATTGAAATAATAGTAATACTACCATGGAAGAAATAAATACTACCATATAATAATACTTTAAACTATAGTGAAAAATACAACTAAACAGAAAGACTAATAATAGCCTTTTGTTTACATGACCAACCGACGTCATGACCACAGAGTAACATGGCGTCAAGCGTTTTTGTGATTTTACGCGCGAAAATAGAAATTGTAAAATTGAAATGCAGTTTTATGGCACTTATCGATTGAATATATTTTTTTTGTTTTTTTTGGTGGTTTACTAGGACTCTAGGAACAAAATGAGATACTTTTTAAAAATGGGTGTAATACCGTATTGTAGGATGTTTGGGGGTATTTTGTTGTAACATTTTAAACAGTACCCCATAAAAGAGGAGTCTACTTTAGCTAGCCTGAAACCTGGCTGAACTAGTTGGTCTCTGTTTCTAGTATTATAGTGGTGTCTGTCACCTCTTTTACTAAATAGATGCAGATTTTTAATAACGTACATAATGTTTTCATATATGTATTGACAAGGTACTGTCATGATGTTAATTTTCTTAAACAGTTCTCTTAGGGAATCGCGCCTAGGTAGATTATATATGGCTCTGATGGCTCTTTTCTGCAGAATAAATATAGACTCAATGTCTGCAGCTCGTCCCCATAGTAAAATACCGTATGACATTCTATGAAAATAAATAAAATAGACTAGTCGCGCGGTATCTACGTCAGTAAATTGACGGATTTTCCTTACAGCATATGCTGCTGAACTCAACCGTCCTGCAAGAGATATTAAATGGGAGAAGGACCCCATTGTAGCCTCGAGTCGAGCGTGATGCCTAAGAAAACAGTTTTATCGACGAATTCTAGTTTCTCTTGATTCAATACTATGTCACATTCATTACTTTTGACGTTTGGCAGAGCAAATGCAATACTAAATTATTAGCAGTAAACCAATTATGGACCTGCATTAGCGCGTTATTTAAGGCGTTAAGATTTGTTGCACGACTGTTTATCTTAAATATTAAGGAAGTATCGTCAGCAAACAACACCATTTGAGGTTGGTTTTGTTTTTTTTTGGGAAATCATCAAATAACTTCTCCCGCTCTGGGCAGAGTGAAAGGGAGTGTCAGACTTACGGTTCCGGGGGGCCGCGGTATTTTTTTCGAACAACCCGCAACCCCGGCAGGCTCCTCTACTACTCCTGACACCATGGAGTCGGAATTTGGTTATTTTTTACCGCTGATACATATTATGTTTACCTCTAACTAACCATAATAAAGTAATATTTGACCAAGAAGTGGGTCAAATATAACTCTATTTTTTTTCGATTAAGATGAAAATCTTCATGTGTGATTTAATTATACCAAAGATTGATTACCGAAATAGCGTGTAAGCTACCTCGTAAGTCGGCTGATTTTTGTCGAACTGCTTCACAGCTTTGTAAATTTTCTCGACAAAAATACTCCCAATACTCCAATGGTGCACTCATGTCACCGAATCTAGTAGAGCCAGGCCTGAACATAATGGTGTTTGATTTTGTACTGAGACTTATATTAATTGACTCTGTATTATAGGCCATAGTTTTGTCACACCAATCATATTCTATCCTGTGCTGGGCTGCTTTGTTAACTGCCATTTGCTCTTCTATGCTATTGAGGGTATTTTTCACAGTGCTCCTCACTTCATTCACTAGTTTTATTTCTTTGATTTGAATCGATTTTAACGAAGGTCTAAATCTCTGGAAGCACCTTTTAACAGTTGTTTATCGATTTCAAGCATTTCCACTTCATCGGAGATTGCCTTGCAAGCTTGTTCCATTTCTACTTTCTACTTTTTTGTTTCAACTTTTTATTGGTCTCCAACTGATGTTTATCAATACTTCCAAATGCTAGCATTACAGTGGTCTTCGCATTATAATCTACGATGTTGGACTCGTTTATTACTCGAAGGTCTAAAATAGCTTCGTTTTGGTTCCTCCATTCGCTGAGAGAATATCTACTTAAAGAATACTTGTTAACATCCGGCCTTGTACCAGTCATGCCTGCTAGTGGAGCCCAGTCAACTTTGCCATCTGGACCAGGTTTTAAGCCCGGCAGATGCTCAAAAACTCCTTCGGTTGGTGATGTTGGTTTTATTTCTGGTTGAGGCGTTTTCTGTGGAGCTTCATTACGCTCTTCTTGTGGGGTTTCCTTTTGCTGAGCTATTTGTTTGGCTTCTATTTCCTCTAAAGATTTTTCGGGAGTCTTGTGAGCTTTTCTAAAAGCTTTGACGTCTCTTTCTGTTGGGCAAATATCTTCATCAGGAAAACCCGTGACTGTTAACATCGTAGTGGCTGTTAAAAACAACTATACATAAAAAAAAAACTTATACAAAAATAATAAATAATCGTTAAGAATAAATCTTGTTCTTCGCATTTGGCAATTGACTAGTTGCTGTAAAAAATGTCAGTACTCTGTGTATGTCAGGTAACCATTTTTTAGGGTTCCGTAGTCCGTCCGTCCGTCCTCGCTTAATCTCTGTGACCGTTAGCACTAGAAAGCTGAAATTTGGTACCAATATGTATATCAATCACGCCGACAAAGTGGTAAAATAAAAATTGGAAAAAAAATGTTTTATTAGGGTAGCCACCCTATATGTAAAGTGGGAAGTGTTTTTTTTTTTAATTCCAACCCCAACTTGTGATATATTGTTGGAAAGGTATTTAAAAATGAATAGGGGTTTTCTAAAATAATTTTTTGATAATGTCAATAATTTCGGAAATAATCGCTCCAAAAGTAAAAAACAATGTGTCCCCCCTCTAACTTTTGAACCATAAGTTTAGAAAATATGAAAAAAATCTGAAAAGTAGAACTTTATAAAGACTTTCTGTGAAAATTATTTTGAACTTGATTGACACAACAGTTTTTGTACAAAAAAGATAAAAAGTTAGGCAAAATAATTTCTGGACTAAATATGTAGTATAATCGTATATGCAAGCATTTTTATTTACTTCGTTTACATATTTTATTATCCTGAACGTATCTTTTTTCAAACAAAAAAAGAATTATTGAAATCGGTTCTCGTAATCCAAAATTATTAAAAAAGTATTAATTAATAATACCTACAGCGCCATCTCTCGGGGAGATGGCGCTGTAGGTACTTATTACATTAGATCGGGTATTACCGAATTGTTCGGTTGGTCTCTCCTTGGCATTGGTGGTATCTTCTAACTACATAAAACTTTTATTAAGAACATGCTAAGGCAATTTAGAACAAAACTAAAATTATTTTTTTACCATCATCAAAATGTTAAGGTAAAAACCAGTTCATAAATGGTTCGATAGATGGCGTTGTGTAATGACGTCATTTTTTAAAAGTCGATGTTAAGATTTTCAGTGCTTTCATGACCTACCGTGGTAAAGTAAGTTGCACCTTACATATATTCGTAATTTTATTTATGAGTGCATAATCTAATTAGTCGTCGAGGTTTGAGCGCTCCCCTTTGTGTTCGCGCTAAAATCCGTCACAAGTCGGAGCCGGAGCGCTTGCTGCGGCCCTTTAGGGCCTATGCACACCACGTTTTCTAAACACGCCGTCGACGCGCGTTTTGGGAACGCGCGTCGCCGGCGCGTTTTTATCCTGCAGAGCAGTTTGTTGTCGTTTGTATCGATACAAACGCGCGGCACCGGCGCGTGTGTATCGATACAAACGCGCGGCACCGGCGCGTCTGTATCGATACAAACGCAACGAGGGAAAGGGAAGTGTGAATCTACGCTAGTAGCAATCGAGCGATTTGGTGCACCGCACGTCTTTGGAACAAAAAAAATGGTGCCTTTCGACACAGAAAACTTCATAACTGAAATTCAAAACCGGCCAATATTGTGGAATTTACGATTGCCGGATTATTCGTCGTTTGCATCGCGTCTATATCGCTACACACGCGCGTTTGCATCGCGTCTGTATCGCTACACACGCGCGTCTGTATTTATACAGGTGTGCAAAGGTCTACAGGCTGCGTCTGACTTGCGTGCGTATCGCGTCTGTATAGCTACAAACGCGCGTCGACGGCGCGTTTAAAAAACGTGGTGTGCATAGGCCCTTAAACTCATAAGTGACGGACGGAAAACTACGGAACCCTACACTGAGCGTGGCCCGACACGCTCTTGGCCGGTTTTTATACATTTATAATTAGAACCGATCTAGCATAGGAAATTAACTGCCTAACTACCAGGTATTTTCACCTCTGCAGCTCAAACATGTATATTTTGCTACATTAAAACAGTGAATGTTTGTTTTATTTAATTAAATTCATTTAAACGAAAACAACGATTATTACAGCAGATAAAACTAATATTTAACCTGAAAATTATTATTTCTAGTTCCAACAATATTACATCTATACCAATATTATAAAGCTGAAGAGTTTGTTTGTTTGAACGCGCTAATCTCAGGGACTACGGGTTGGAATTGGAAAATTCTTTTAGTGTTGGATAGTCCATTTCTTGAGGAAGGCTATAGGCTATATAACATCACGCTACGACCAACAGGTGCCGAGCAGCGTGGGTGAAACCGCGACGAACAGCTAGTTTAAAATAAAACAACACGGGTGCTGTTTCAGAACGAGTTTATAAACGTTATTTCAATATAATCTATGCAGTCCTATCAATTCAATAATAATTCCTGTTCATTATTTTATTTTGGTTAGGCACTAACCACATTCGAAATAGAATATCCTTACTATAATATTATAAAAGCGAAAGTGAGTTTGTTTGTTTGTTTAACGGCTAAACCGATTTTGATGAATTTTGGTACAGAGATAGTAGGGAACCAGGAGACGGACATAGGCTATTTTATAAAAAAAAAAGAGTGGGATATGAGGAAGAAAGGGGGAAAACTTAGCATTGCTATTACAAATCAATAAGGCGCTACCGAATTTAACGCGAGCGAAGCCGCGGGCAAAAGCTAGTTTACTATATGATAATGACCCTGTTCGTTGAAGTACCTGATAAAAATTCGTTGCGTGATGAGATCAGAGTAATATGACATGAGTTCTCGCTGCGGAAATGAAAAGTTTGTGTATTTGAATCCCTCGCCACCGTTCTGGATTCTACTTTGGGATCCATCGCTACGGTCCTGAGTCAATCATAGAATCCTTTGCTTGTTCGGGACTCAAAATCAGCACTCGCAACAAAAAATAACCAAATTTTTTAAAGCGCCGCGTTTCCCTTACAAAAGTTAAATCAAAACTTATTACGGAAGACCGAGTTTTTGGTCTCTGAGGCCGTCGTCGGTAAGTGCCCAGAGAATGGTCCTTTAATTAAGTTGACATAAGTAATAATAAATGTATATACTAATATTGTACAAATAAACCTTTCGACTGAATCACTCTATCTATTAAAAAAAACTTAAAATCCGTTGCAGAGTTTTAAAGAACTAAGCATTCATAGGGACAGGCAGACAGCGGGAAGCGACTTTGTATTATACTAACTATGTAGGGATTTTGTTTTAAGTGTGGAAACACCATTGCAATCGAGGCGGGTTTCACGTCCGAGCCGTAACCGAGTGTTATGTAGCTTAGAACTGCAGTGACAAATGCTCACACCAAACGTCGTCACGAATTAAACGTAGTAAAATAGTTTAACCGACTTCAAATAAGGAGGGGTTCTACGTTAGACCGTTTTTTTTTCACAGATTACTCGGCCATTTGTATCGATACAAACGACAACAAACTGCTCTGCAGGATAAAAACGCGCCGGCGACGCGCGTTCCCAAAACGCGCGTCGACGGCGCGTTTAAAAAACGTGGTGTGCATAGGCCCTAAGGGGGCTACCATATAACCAACATGATTTCCTTGCTGTTTTTATTGATGGGTAACCTGGTTTTTAATTAAGCGCACAATGTTAAGTTCTATCGAGAACACATTACAATTAGTGATCTGAATGCTTCACCAATGAAAAATTTTTCCTACTCGTTCCAAAATATATCTGCGTACTACTCCCACAGTTAACCAAATTATCTAATTGTAAATTAACTTTCTTAAAGTAAAGTAATTTTTCGATGTTTATCGTAATGGATCTCGTAATCGATTTGCAATAATCGTCGGATCATTCGATATGGGACAAAGTGAAAACGGTTTCTCAATTTAAAGCTAGTCCAAACGTAAAAAAAACTGACGAAGAGTAGACAAGAAGTCCGACGATTAACACAATGAAGATAACATGAGGAGTTCTGGCTATGTAATAACAACCGCGTGTGTCGATCTTCAGGTTAAACCGCGCTTGCCTAAGTTGGTCTGTGAATGGCCTACCGAGTTTGCGCCGTGTCTCGGAAAGCACGTTAAAAGGTTGGTCCCGGTTGTCATTTGCAGATCTCTGGCAGTCGTTACGTACAGCTAGTCAGCGGCCCCAAAGCATGACGGACGACCCGTCTTTCCAAGGAGTATCATATCAACCAGTACTAACTGTGTTGTGGAGGTCAGATAAACAGCCGCTCCAATGAAATACTGGTATTCAGCTGAATTCGGTAAGACTGGAAGCCAACCCCAAAAAAGTTGGGAATAGGCTAGGCAGGCATAATGTAGAAGACAACATTTTAATAAAATAATCATCGGTCATCTTTCCGATGCATTTAGTGCAAGTAATCAATGTCTTATTAAGAACAGCGGATGAGCAAAGTTCCCACGATGTCAACATAATAACACTTCTTGCAAACCTGTCAGACTTGCTGGCTGCAGGTATGCCGTGTGATCGGGTTAACTTTTTACTACCAATTATCACCAATATTGTACCAACTTCAGGTCAGTCGCACCACCCGTTGATATCTATCAAAGCTGCGTTTCCACCGTAGATGAGCGAGGCTTGAACTAAGTAAACTATGTAATCATAGTTTACTTAGTTCAAGCTGTGGAAAAGAAGCTTAACTACTGGTAAGTTTCACACACGTCCCTCACTCATCTCCGGTGGAAACGCAGCCTTAAAGTGAAGTAGAGTACGATATGCAAAACTACTGTCCTCATCATCTTCCTGCCCTTGTCCTATGTTATTTGGGGACGCGCGTCGATTTTTTCTTCAATTATCCTCTTTGAATCGGCACGCTATTATTTGCTCCTTTTCAGGGTTCCGTACCTCAAAAGTAGGGTTCTGTGTTTTCCACACAGAACCCTACTGACTAAGACCCACCCATACCTAAAAGTAATAAAATTCAAAATTTTCGAGTTATTTTGCATTAGATTTTAATAAATTGAACAATTGAGAAATTATTACTGTTCGCTCATTCGTTCGTTGAAAAAATATATATACAATTAACATGCTCATTAAAACTAAATTTAAATGATAGAAGGCGCTTTAAATACCCCTTTGCGATTATTAAACGAATCAAGAATCCGTAAAAAACCTATTAGTAGTCTATTTGTATATGAACAGGCGTTGATATAATACTTGATTTGTATTTCTCTGACGCCCGCGCCGCCCGCCGCACTATATGGCGCGGAACTTTAATGTCTGTCATCATTATATCACAGACAATCGTCGACTTTTACTTTTTATGATGCCAAATTGGACAAAGCAGCAAATTCATTGTACGTGCGTAGTATTTTATTTATACCTTTTAAATAGTTATAATGGCATTTACGCAATTTTCTCTGATAATGACAGAATAATCTGTATTATCTAGATCAGAATGATTGAAGTTATTTGAAAGGTTTGATTTGAACTTACATCTTATTATGATATTTTTAATATAGGTAATGCTATTTTTGATTTAACAAGGTTACTTAATTGCACCAGAAGAAAAGTTTTACTTCAAAATTATACCGTGAGTTTAGAAGAACTTTTAGTTTTAAGACGATATTATTAACTATGAATAAAATAGCAAAATTAGACCCAGTTTCCGATTGAAGATCGGAAGTTAGCTACGACATTCTAAAACCAATATGGCGGACTCCCAAAGATGGCGGTCTACTTATTTTGTATGCATTCCCATGTTAGGGATATCTTAAGAAAGGGTTTGCTGAGATGCTAAAAAGAATAACAAAAACGAAACGTCACTCTAGCTATAGCGTGTTTTAGGGTTTGGCAAACGGAACTCTTATAGATTTCCACTTATCGTCTCGTCTGTCGTGAGGTGTCTATCGATAGGTCGTAAAAATTATATCGAAGGTACCTATACACTTTATTTCATAAGTAAATGATTAATAAGATATTGGCTTCTGAACCCTCCTCCGAACCCCTTTAAATTCTAAAGTAAGAGGAATAATCTGAATAAACAATAGGTTTGTCGTACGTCTAATAAACTTTCTACGAAGATTGATATGACCAAGATTTGATATTCAGTTTTTGAGATATATGACTTTTTCATCAAACTGCAGCCTTAATTTTGTTTTTCATTAAAATACTATGAAGAACAATTTTAGTTATGTGGTTGAGTGTAAACTTCAATTTGAATGAGCGTTTGGTGCTACGGAACTCTGTGTGTGCGAAGTCCGACTCATGCTTGGACTGTTTTTTTGTATTTTTGAAACTACATAAATTATTATTTATATTTTCCACTAAAAACCTTTAGCATAGAGAAATGTAACAATTTCTCAAGCTCTGCCAATTAAGAAATCGCAGAAAATCTAGTCCGCCGCTCCTCACACATTCTATAGAATATTTTTACCGGTCACGTAGCGGTTCACGAGTAGTAAACTCGCACCGTGATGAGGTCAGACATACATGGGGCTTCGTTCACATTTATTGTGCGATATTATGTTAACACCGGTCGTCCGCATCAATGACTACTTACAATGGCTTAACGGCTTTGTAAGGACCATAAACAGTTGAATTCGATTTCGTAGCACTTGTATCAATGCAAATAAACGTAATCTAAGTGTCGGTTTGCAATTTCAACTTTACTTATTTTTTGTCTATCTGTCTGTTTGTTCCGGCTAACTTCCGCAACGGCTGGGTCGATTTTGACTGGACATTTATTGACATTCGCTGATTTTATGTGGAGTAACTTAGGCTACTTTTAGGGTTTCCTGCAAAGAAACTAAATTCGATTAAAATAGGGAATTTATTTTATTGTAATAGCTTCATTAACCTACCCGAAGTTTCTCTTGATTGGTTTTGAAGTACCCAATTTGATATTACATGATTTCAAAATTAAATCAGTGTTATTACTATTCAAAACATTAGGTTCGTTAGCTTGGACATATTAATGAGTTAAGCATCAATTACTCTTGCGGAATGTGGCAAATCTATTTCAATTCATAAACGGAATTGGGTTTCGTAGACCGGTTAACCAGCTGTCTTTTAAATAGACATTGTGAAGCGTCTTTTTCTTCGCTTTACCCACTACACAGAACGCATTTTTGTGCAAAATTTTTGTTGCATGACATAGTATAGGCGTTTTACCGGTTTCGTTGTCTTCGGTATTAACTTATTTCTCAAACGGTTTCGGATAAATTGGCGTTGTCGAATTCAATTGGTTCTAGTGAATGCTGCTTGGTAATTAGAATTTGGAATTTTTCTACTCAGTAAAGAATCAATAGCGTTATTCGATCCATCGATGGTAACAAAATTGAGAGAGAAACTCACCTAAAACATTTCAGATATTTAAAACATTATAGACAGGCGAAACCTATGAGCCACTTTTCTCAGCTGTCAATAACCTAGTCTAGTTCTGGAATCTTTAGTCTGTGGCACATTTTTGATCGAAGTCTGTGGCAATACTTTCGACACCGGCTAGGTATATAACATCGGCGCGCCCTTTTCCCGTAAGAGGTATGTGATCAGAATTCCGTTATTCCGTGAAGTCTATCATAAGGTGTGCCAAAAAGTAGTGTGTCGATTTAAGTAACTTTGATATAGATAAGGCATTTGAAAACTGCTGCGCTTTTAGATAAAGCCAGTATCACTGGCAAGCTATATTGCACGTTGATAAGCCTTTCTTGCTAAATTTACATCCAACTTGTGTTTTATGTCTTTTTTTATTTTAAGAAAGTACCGGGAATAGAACCAAATTTGTTTAATCTCCTTGAAATTACTTTTCAGAAAAGTAAGTTTCTTCTAAGTTAGTAACTAGCTAACAAGCGTCAACTTACAAACTCGTCACCGATAACAATGCGTTTTGTGTAATTTGGTATGGGCTCGACTTGTTCTATCATGTCCTCATCGAGTTTTATGCAATAGTTTTTTTTTTGAAAACTCAGGACTTCTGGGGCTAACCGAGCAGAAAGTTGTTTTATACTTACTACCCAAGTGTTGTTTTATAAATACCCAAGTGTTCTTTTTTTAAATGGTGCAAAAAGTTTAAAGGCGATAAGGATTTTCAGTCATTATTTATGATTTTCAGTAATTTATAATGACTGAAAATGATCATTCAAGTTTAAGAGAGATCAGAGGCTATCTCTCTTAAACTTGAATGAGGATTTTCAGTAATTTCCTTCACTTTTGCGATGCTAACTGCAATTGAAGACGTTCATGGAGTACCAGAGCGACACAAATTCTATCACAAATCTCGACGGCTTTGCATAAGCCACGTGTTTTTGATAAAGCCAATTCACCGTAAACTTTATGTAACATTTCGGTGATTCCGTACATGAAATAGGTACCATTGGGGACACAAAATATACCAATTTTTTTTAAATTTTACAGTCAAACATCGAACTAAGGATGCTTTTGTCCATTATGAAATTCGCAATACACAGTACACAGATAGGTATAATCTGACAAAAAACAGCACTGTTTTTAATTATGTTTAACGATGCTACTCTAACTCCGCGCCAAAATAGAAAACAACAGCCAATGATAGCAACAAAAAACACTTGGAACCATAAACAAATCATCCAATAACAATACTTTTTTGATTGAATGTATTGCTTTTGATAAAAACTACTTAACATTTACGAAGATTACACATTAGTAAACTCAAGGAAGTTGCACATTCAAAACTAGGATGACAAGTAGGTATTATTCACTTAAGGTTATAGGTATGTATGTAAGTAGGTATATGCTTTTTACTCGCGTAAGATTCCTTTTCTTAATGAGAAAGTCGCACTTTTAGGATTAAAGTCAAAAGTAAGCTTTACTTATAACTTGTAAGTAGATTATTTAGGTATTTGCTCTTGTTTAGTAGGCCATATTGGGTCCGTTGAGTAATGACATAGGTACGTAGTCTATAAATCCAACTTGGTTCGTTGAAACAATGCCGAGTTTAGGAACTGCTGGGGATCATTAAATTGCTTCCTACTGTACAGGGTCCCAAAAATATTTAAGTGTAGATCGATTTTTAGCCTGCGTAGGTACCTATCTTTAGGAGCATAAAACTGTTTTTTTTTTCATTAATTTATTCATTGATATCCGTTTTTTGTACCTGTCCATGGAAACCCTTGGCGCTCTGATACTCATATCACTCGAGCACTGTTTTCGATTTTTAAGTCCCCGTTCCACAGTGCACTTATTATTAAGCAACACTCCAACCTATTGCTGTTTGTTTTCAAAGACCACAGCGCATCCAAACGAATCACCGTAAAATATAGCCACAAGGCAATGTTTCAACAAAGTTTATATCTATTGTCCAATATCCTCAGTTGTTAGTAAAGTCACGTCAACTTTGGCATTTTAATGTCTTTCAGGATACTCGCATATTGTTGGAATCTAGCACCTGTCCGTACCGGATGTTTGTTGCTTAGTACACACCTGTTTGGGTTCCACATACTGCTATATACCTATCCTACGCCTGAACCACTCAAGACTTGTTTAACGACCAACTCACAGCAAGGTCAATCGAAGTCGGTTATAAGCAAAACTTTCACTCAGGACAATTTATGGCCGATTCTGAAGTCGTTAAAAATGACACTTTGTGCGTCTGGCGTGCCAGTACCCTCCTTTTTAACTGGTTTTGAAAAACATTTAAGTGTTATCCTTTGCTTTCCAAAGTTCTAGGTAAGTTAGAACGAGATAACTATTTAGAAGTTAGTAATAGAATATTTATTGTTCTAGACATGTTTTTAACTATATGGAGGACTCACCAGACAACAGCTGCAGCCAACCGCAGATATGGAACACCGTCGTCGATTGACAAAAGAAGAACAACAACATTGCACAGATCGTAAACAGGGCCAGAGCGACCGCTATGCCTACTAACACAGTCGCAATCTTAAACACAAGCCCATTTATCGATAGGAAATCATCGAGTCTTCCTTTACAGTCCTCTAGGGCTTCATCTGCTCTGCATATCTGCCACAACCCAAACTTTCTTGGGTATTCAGTCTCTAAATCACCAATCCATTCTGGGGTCACAAAAGCCACAACGCTTATAATCGCATAGCAAATTGTGAATATCGCCCAAAGTACACCTATGGCTTTCGAATTGCGGACATAGTTGGTCGCATATAAATGTGATGAATCCACGTACTCGATTTTTGAACCCATCTTGTTGATATCCGGTTGTTTATTTAGTTTTTTTACAAGCACTACACAAAAAAACAAATCACACGTTATTGTAAACACATTTTTTGAATATAGATCTAGTGCATGAGTTCTTATGGTTGGTCTGTTTGCGTAGCACTAGTTCCATTCATGTCTCAAAGGAAAAGTATTATTGCAAAGTACTCGAGGACGCAAGAAACACGACACAAAGCGGACGAAACACGGGTTGGCACAACCTTTCGCCGCGCGCCATTCGGTTAAGTGAGCCGGAGTGGGGATAAGTAATGAAGCTGCAAGCTTGACCTATCGCCTTCGAGTTGTAGCACCTTTACTTTTGTTTTTTACTGTTATTTGTCTCAGTTACATTTGAAATAATAGCAAATTAAATAATCATTGTTGCGATTTTGTTTTATTTAAATATTTTCAAGTTTAAAATGTTATATCAATAAAGCGACATCTAGGCTATGGAATGGACTAACCGACGCGTCAGCAGGCAATCGCGACGCGACACCTATTGTTAAAGTTAATAACTACCGGTCAATACGTTTTGTTGCTGTAGTAACGTGTTTAGCTAAGCTAGTTATCATAGTTATTGTAAACTAGTGCAGCGTTTTTATTTATAGGAACTGAATTATACTATCAAAACCGATATTTTTATTTTTACAAATTGTAACGAAATACTACTAGACTACTTCGATTAATCTGTAAATCTGAGTTAAGCACAAGGAAAACCCAAAAAGCCTTATTTAATATCATGAAAGATAACAAATATCTTGTTGACGTAAAATGGAAATATCTTTACCTATTCTTGACAATTCGACCTATGGTGCATTTAGAAAGAGAAAAGGTCATCGTTTGCAAATAAGAAGGAAAGAAATAGGAAATACGAGTGCTTCACGTATGACATGACGTGATAGCTGGATCGCAAATGCAAATGCAATTTTTTGTGTACCAGTTTAGTTGAGTTTAGTCGTTGTTCGATAATTCAGTTTTGTTAACGCAAACTAATTTCAGTGATAAATTATGATCTATAAATCTCATACAGTTTGCGTTGGTGTGAAATAGTGATGTGATCGTGTAAAATTAAGTATAACTGGCGCATTTTGCAATGTCGGCTAAAGACAAGTGGGTTCGCCGGTTCTCAGTTGACGAAACAGCAAAACACAAAAATGGATTTACTATTTACAAGATCACTTCAGTGGTAAATATTCCGGTATATATCATAGAAATAATATTATCGTAGATAAAAGTAAAACCAGTTAATTTATCGCGTGTAACTCGGCCAATTCATTTGCTTTTCCTTTTACTTTTTAAATAACTAGGCCAAACTTTGTAGTAGATATTATTCATGATAACTTTTTAGCTTTTTGGAATTTATAGAATTGTTGATGTTGATGTTAATGGGGTAATTTTAGATGTTTTTTTTTCAATTTGTAAATAATAAAATTACAGGCAAATGATTCATCAATTGCACAATATTTGCATGGTTCCCTTTTTGATTGGGTAATTTTTGAGTATTCACAAGTCTCCAAACATCAGGAAAGTATGCATTCAACAAATGACAGGGAAAATTAACAATGATCTGATTGTTTAATAAAATTGCAACAACTATCTAACAGATAAGTCATTTTACTGTTACTGCCAATTAAAATGTAAGTGTTCCTATGTCCAAAAATTGTATGTGTAGACTTACAGAGAAATAATATGGAACTTCCAAACAAACCATGTGTATCAATTCATCATCTATGTGTTCTCAAATTGGGTGCACACTTTAAAACATTGGTGCTGCTTCAAATTAAAATACTTTTGTCACAATTCCAGCTATTCCCCCTACAGTCTCCAGAAGCACTGACAGTGGTGTCGGTGTGGAAGCGCTACAGTGATGTACAGAGGCTCCACAAGAGCATGCGCTCCCTGCATGCAGGGCTGCATCTACGAGGAACATTTCCATCACTGCCTCGATATAGCTTCTTTAAAAGATTTCAGAATGAGGTCAGTTTTTTAAATTTGTTCTTAATTATTAGTTAGGTTGGTAAACAGTCATGACAGTTTGTGTCAATGGCATGTTCATATTCCAAGCCCACTTCAAAGCCATTAAGATGTGTTATCAAAGCAGAGGGGCCTGAAAGAGATACTGCTTGTTTTATCTTTCAAATAACCCGCAAAAGCAGGAATGTGCATAGATTTCAGTCAGTGACATTCTGACACTCCCTCCCACTCCGCCCAGGGTGGGGGAAGTTATCATCCCCAAAAAAGGCTGATAAACACTGGTCATGCTTAAAAAAAATTGAGAGGTATTTCTTTAAAAAAATTATAACATTCTTCTAAGGTGCTCAGTATAGTTCAGGTTGTCACACAATGGTCCCCTTGAAACTCTAAATGCGAACTAAAAAACCTTCTAATAGCATATTTTAGGTTGGAATTATAATTAGTTTCCCCATGACAACCACGCCTATTTCCCTACAGCAACAAGCTAAACCATTGTATAAAAGTTAAGGAAACACTAAAAATATTAATAATATTTCATAATGTTAGTGACCACATCAGTTTAAAAACTTATACTGAAAATATATAAGCCGATATGTAATTCCCAATAAATCAGGGATATAAATGTATAATGATTAGTTTAACGCAATGTTCCAGGTGATCACAGAGAGAGCCAAGACAATAAAGACTCTATTGGAGTTCATTGCTGAGCATCGCCTGCTCTTCACAAGCACAGACTTTGTCAACTTCCTACAGGTATTCCATTTTGATTTGATTCCTGAGGGTCCTGGGTTGGATTCCCAGTTCGGGCAAATTGTTTTTAGAATTACCCTCAGGATTTTCTCAGTAACAAATGAAACCAGGTGATAAATTAAAAAACCATAAATAACCCCTTTCAGACCGGCTATCCTGAACCAGAGCCCCAAGCAGGCGGCGTGATTAACGCTATCAGGTCGTCGCTGCATCTGCCTATAGAAGAGACGCCGCCCCTGGAGTATCAAACTGATGATGATGACGCGACCAGTCCCGCACACGGTAACGATCCTTATCATATCCTTAATTATAAAAGCGAAAGTTAGTTTGTTTGTTATTTACGTTTTCGCGCCTAAATGGCAAAACCGATTTTGATGAATTTTGGTACAGAGATAGTTGGGACCCTGGAGACGGACATAGTCTATTTTTTTTAAAGTGAGAAATGATGGATAAATAGGAAAGAAAAGGGAAGAGAAAGATATTTTTTTTCGATCATCACGTGTCTTAAAGTTAGCTTAGCCTAAAGTATGTAACTATGCCACGCGGACGAAGTCGTGGGCGAAAGCTAGTTTATTATAAACTAGCTGTTACCCTCGACTTCATCCCTGTCAAAGCAACATATCCTATGAATTCCTGAGACTACAAAAGAGTAGTATTATTTCTCTTCTTAAAAACTGTACTTCTTCATATAGTGTAAACTAGCTGTTGGCCGCGACCTTACCTTCCGCGACCGTAAAATTATTTTACAAAATATTACTTATCTGTTTGAATCGGATTTTGTTAACAATGTAACGAGTTTTTAATTTTCTTGCATGAAACCGAACGGGACCCTTATAAGATCACTTTGTTGTCCGTCTAACTGTCTGTCAATACCCTTTATCTCGGAAACGTGTGGAAGTATCGACTTGAAATTAAAACTATATACTCTAGGGTCTAGGCTGTGGTCCCTTGAAGTTCAAAAAGAAATTAATCCTCTAAGTTTACGCAACCAAAAATATGGCCGGCGTTTATGTAATTCTTTATGGAAAAACTCAATGACATTTTGCCGCGAATCGAGTTCAACACCTTGTCAGTCTATAAATGTGCCGTATCATGTGAATTCAGTAAAAATCTGTTGTTTTGAAATAACAGAGACTTCAATATTAGTTATTTGTATAGATGTTCTACAGTAAGGTCAGATGCGTAGTACGACTACCGGCCGGCGTGTGTGTAGGACCAGATGTATTATGTGGACGAGGAGTGGAACGATGGTAACAAGAGGCGTTCTGTGGTTTTTGAAATGAGGTCGAAGTTTGTGTGTTAGATACAACGATACAATGCAGTTGCATTTACTTCTCAAGACATAATTTATGATTTATCAAACTGGCAGTATTATTAAACAAAATAAAACGTCTCGTATTATTAATACACAGGTCAAATCAATCATTCGTCACAAATCATTAGTTAATTCGTTTTTTAATGTCGTTTAAATTACTTGTAATTAATCCATAATTAATGCCAAAGTTAAGTATTATGATTCAATGCCTATATAGGTCCTAAAAAGTAGTTTTAACAAATTGTGCATTAGTACTCACTAATATTATCATTAGCGTTCTTTTTAATTTTGCACGTACAGCACCTAATCACAAACTCATACAATTTCAGCACGCGCCGCCACCGAGTCGACGCACGCTTCCCTCACCAGTCGAGACGAGACCGACTTCATCTCACAAATACCCATCTATGAAGCAGCCGAAGTCGAAATACGACAATCACCCAAAAAGCCCTCTCCTTCCGACAGTTTCGAATCCATCAACTCCATAGAAAGCATAGACAGCGACCTCTACGACGAACTTAACAAACTAACAGTGGAAAAAAAGCCTAGTGTTAAAACAAAATCAGTGCTGCCAGACTTAATCAATTTCGATGCGCCTTCGACGTCAAAGTTCGATGATTACCACACTATGCGTAAGAAAGCGGAATCGGATACAGTGTCTCTAAATTCAAACGTTTGTTCGTCGACTTCGTGTGATGTCGACTCGAGACGAAGTAGTTCGCGGGTGTCGTTGTACAGTAAAAGTGTTCTCTCTCTATCTAACGCCGAGTGTAAGACGAAGACGGAGGACAGTTACGTGTTCGAAGCGGGGTACATGCTGAACTTGGCAGCGCGGTGCGAGGATATGGGCGACTATCAGCGAGCCTTCGAGTGTTACAAGTCGGGTATTGAGAAAATGCTTATTGGAGTTCAAAGTGAGTATTTTAGCATAAACTGCTGTATTTTGTTAGAAGGCTTGAAATGACCTTGGTAAAGGTGATGGCATGGTTAAACATCTCTACTATGTTGTAACTTAACTAATCATAGCCATTATACAATTTATTTGTATTACTAGCTGTACCCGGTGGTTTCATCCGCTACTCAGCTTCTTAGTGTTGCAGCGTGATGTGATGTTATATAGTCAATTTCGAAAAAAATGCCCATGTAAAATTTTAGTAGATTAGATTAAATAAAACACAAAATTCTACAGGATTTTATTGGACAAATTTAGCTCTATGCTTTGAAGTAAGTGGTTGTGTCATAGGACGCATACCAAGCAAGCCATTGAACATGCCAAAAAAATTAATGAATAGTGACAAAATGCAAAATTACAAATCCATCATCATAATATCATTTTGTAATGAGTGAGTCAGTGATTTTCTAAAATTTCTGTGTGTAGTGTTTGTTACTCCTTCAACCTCAAACCTCTGAACTGGTTTGGATAGCTTAGCCCTTGGACAAATGGTAGTAGAAGAACGGAATACAAATTGAAAATATTTATGCAGTCTACCCAGATCAAACCCAGGGTGTAGCCAGTAATTAATTACATACATCTATAAATCCATACTCTCATATAAATCTTAATCGGTTTTCTTATCAAGTGCAGTGCAGCTTGAAGTAATGCTGGTCACTTCATTGTGCAATGCAACACTGTAGGTAGGTATGTCTAGTATTTATTACCATTACTTTCTAACCGACTTCAAAAAAGGAGGAGGTTCTTTTTTTATACAAGAAGTGAGCAGGTCATTCATATAGACAGAAAAAAAATGTATTAAGTATAGACGATAACATTGAACATTCATAAATCATTTAAATATACATAATATTGTTGTGGGACCACATTGGAAGTATATCATTCGATCAATCGGTGCACAGTTGGGTAATCCGTGACAATATATGTAATATTTTCACGGATTACCCAACTGTATGTTTATGAATGTTAAATGTTATTGTCTATACTTAATACATTTTTTTTTCTGTCTATATGAATGACCTGCTCATTTCTTTTTGTTACAATGTAAAATAATATTCGATAAAAAATTATGTGAGATATCATCAATAGAATTACTAAAATTGCTGTAAATATCGGAAAATCGAAACAAATAACAAAACATGGTAAATATCCCATTTCATCAAGTATTAATAATAATGTTTATAACCATGTCAGTTCAAAGGCTTATATCAATATAAGCCTTTTAGGTATATGTGAACCACAGGGCTCCTAAGTACCACTGTACTCGAGGTGCAGTATCCTTTGAAAAGAACAATTTTAATTGCGGCTGTAAATCGAGAGAACCTGCGGGCCAGCATATTCGCCCTAACTGATCTTGCTTTGCGCTCCCTATCTTAATCAAGATTATCTTTCAGATAACCAGGTGGCCCACGTATTTCAATTTGAATACTCTGTTTATGACCTCACATTAAAAGAGGAGGGATTGTAGTGGGACACCTGGTGCCAGACCTGAAGACCATGAATTCTGTCTTACTGCTGTTGTACACCAATCCATGAGTTTCAGCGTACGACTCGCACACATTGAGTAGTTTTCGGAGAGCGCCGACCGAGGGAGCCAGACCATGTCGTCTCCAAAGCTTATGTATTGTGTATATTGATTTGGGAATACTCCCAACCAAGCCAACCCTTTTCATTAAAAACATAATGTTGAAAATAGAAAAGAAACAATCAGTCGAATCGAACCTCCTCCTTTTTAGGGTTCCGTAGTCAACTAGGAACCCTTATAGTTTCGCCATGTCTGTCTGTCCGTCCGTCCGTCCGTCCTCGCTTAATCTCTGTGACCGTTAGCACTAGAAAGCTGAAATTTGGTACCAATATGTATATCAATCACGCCGACAAAGTGGTAAAATAAAAATTTGAAAAAAATATTTTATTAGGGTAGCCACCCTATATGTAAAGTGGGAAGTGATTTTTTTTTTAATTTCAACCCTAACGTGTGATATATTGTTGGAAAGGTATTTAAAAATGAATAGGGGTTTACTAAGATCATTTTTTGATAATGTCAATAATTTCGGAAATAATCGCTCCAAAAGTAAAAAACAATGTGTCCCCCCCCCTCTAACTTTTGTACCATTAGTTTAGAAAATATGAAAAAAATCTGAAAAGTAGAACTTTATAAGGACTTTCTATGAAAATTATTTTGAACTTTATTGACACAATAGTTTTTGTACAAAAAAGACAAAAAGTTGTACAAAATAATTTCTGGACTAAGTTTGTAGTATAATCGTATATGCAAGCATTTTTTGTAACTTTGTTTACATATTTTATTATCCTGAACGTATCTTTTTTCAAACAAAAAAAGAATTATTGAAATCGGTTCTCGCAATCCAAAATTACCACCGAAATTGCACGTCTTTGTATTAATTAGTAACCCAATTCCCCGAGAGATGGCGCTGTAGGTACTTATTACATTGGATCGGGTATTACCGAATTGTTCGGTTGGCCTCATAACTGGGAACACTTATTGTGACGGACGGGAAACTACGGAACCCTACACTGAGCGTGGCCCGACACGCTCTTGGCCGGTTTTTATTTTGAAATCGGTTAACCAAGTAGTACAAAGGGCCCGTTCAGCCAGGCTAAGTGTTTTTTTTCTTGGGTTTAAGTAATATTTATAAGTTAATCCGTCAGCAAACAAACAGTTTTATGAGAAGTTTGGAACTATGCGAGATTACATTGTTAGTACCAAGGAAGCGATAAGCTGGCTTATCGAATCGCCCCAGTAATGCGTTAGCCGGCGACGCAGTAGCATACCTGCTTCATTATACGTAGCTATAATCTTTGTTTACGTTCGCGAACTTCGGGAGAAAACAATATTCCTATACTATGAGAAAAGTTAATTTTCAAGTGTCAAAGTTAATTTTTAAGTGGTTATAAACAGGACACATTTCTGTTATGTGATTTACAGTGATATTGATGAAATTACGTTATGATTTATCGGCAATTTCACAGAAAACAATTCCATACTTGATTGAGAATGAAATAAAGTTGGAATGGAAAAGGTTTTCCCAAAAAAATTTAAAAGTGCTGAATTTAAGCGATCAGTGATGTTGTATCAGTGTTTTTATTACTCTGACAATCTTCATTTACTGCAGCAATAAATAATATTACTAAGTGCTTATTTATATTGCTGAATGTTATAGAATGAATAAAGTGATATATTATGAGCGTAATTCCAAGAAATTGATGACATCAAGTGAAAAACTAGTCGGTGACCTGAAATGATAAAGATGGATTTCTTGCATCTTTGTCACTATTTGAGGACATATGAGAAGTGTGTTAGTATTGAGCCGAGTCAAGATGCTGAGTGTCTTACGGTTCCCTGTGAATGTTAGTATTTCGATATAGTCCGTAGTGGACTGAATGAGTTTATTAATGAAAGTCAACAATTCAATTAACAAACATCACGTTTGTAGCACCCCAAGCGTCAGACAGAGGTGTGCCGAATGGTACACCTACATTTCGCCTGTTACGTTTAAGTCCTATGTAATTGGGGGCAAGCCTATTGCCATCAACCGGGCACAGACCGAGCCTCCAAGCTATTACTGAGAATTTACTGATACGTATAAAGTAATTTTATTTAAAATCATAATTAACCTTTTGAACGCCATTTTCACACATATATGACAAACAAGCGTGTGGTCTGGACGCCAGCGACACAAATGTAAGTAAAATGAGTTTCTCGGTATGCAGGGCACGCGCGTGCATTTATGCTCTGGCGTTCAAAAAGTTAAAAGAGGCGCTAAAATGTCTCTCCTTTATTTTTTACACATATAACATGCCGCCCGTAATCAGCGAACTGCTAGGCAGAGCTGTATCTCATAGTACACTTGTCAGTGTTGTAACATTATTGTAAGGAACTAAGGAGTAGGTACTTTACCTATGTGTACTTGTAAGTTACGGGTAGGGCAAATGACCATATTCAATCGGGCTAAGGGGAAGCAAAAATTATGTTAATTCCAACTCGCCCGCTATTCGTTTAATAGGCCTTAGCCATTATTTAAAAAATTAAAACCAAAGCAGTCACAGCGAAAAGCGCTGAAAAGGTCTCTGACTAAGTCAGAGGGACCCGAGTTCAGCAGGAGGGTGCTTTTAGCTGGGTCGCGTCCGGCACTACCTCGACTGTCCCACAACCTGTGAGGCAGTTGAGGTGTCCGTGGAGATGTCTTACTGCTGCAAAAAAGAAATAAAAAATAGGGCTTGGCCTATAATTGGGCTTGAACCCATAAATCCCGCCACACCCAAAAGGTGAACGTAGACGGTTAATTCCGCAAATTCTTGAAGCAAGCTTATCGTTGGCACACGATTCCTAAATCAAGAAAACAAATAATTGTATTTCAGATTAATTGACTGATAGTGTTATATATTTATACTAGTAGGTAACGAGATTGTCCAAATGTAAACCTTACGCTTCGTTCACATTGCGGCTTGCGTTTCAAGAGCGTTCGCCGAGCGTGCATTTATAATGTCCGTTCTATTGTGACCTCGTTACTCCTAAAGAGAAGAGCCGATCTGAATTAATTATACGTCGCGCGTCATTAGATCCGTCTTGCGCGATGCTACATAACAATTAATTATATTCTATTCGAAAGAAAAATGGAAGTTTTTTTTCAAATTCTTCAAGTTTCAGAGGGTAAAAATAAAAACAGTTCAGTTCAGAGTATATTTGCAGACATATGGTTATTCTTCCCCACTTTCACCTTTCAACTTTTAAGCTGCTCAAACGATTTTCATCAAATAATATGTCTAGGAACACTCGACTAATTTACCTTTTAAACAAAAAAATAACTTAAGGGGTTGATCCGTTCGGGAGCTACGATGCACACGAGGCAGACAGACACGTCAAACTTATCACACCCCGTCGTTCTTGCGTCGGGGGTTAATGAGTCCCAAAGTACCTACTACTATTTGCTTTAAAACCACGTTTTTGGCTTTAAGTACGCCTTCGTACAATGTTATTTTTTACATGTTAATGAAGTTTTAGTAAAAAAATGCTGTTAATGACTATACAGACATCAATGTGATCCAGACTTATCGTGACTAAAATGTTATCATTTTTTCTAATTTATTGTACAATAAAAGATTATCGATCATATCACATGGTTGCAGTTCGATAACATCATGGCTTTTATTGAGTTGCTAATCTTTTGTTGTTAGTTTGACATGCTTATCCATTTAAGCGACCCTGTTGTAGATTAATTGGTTCATTCATCCGGCCTTGTCGAGTGCGGTTTGACACTGGCTATGTAATTTTACTAAATACCTACTAAATATGTAATTTTAACTTTTTCTTTTTGTTCTAGTAATATAGGCTCGTCCCCTATTACATGGAAATTAAACATAACTGGCTAAATGTAGGCGTTCTTTTGTTGTTCTATACACCTATACCCAACCCTTCAGGGATTGCAGGCGTCATTTTATGATTTTCGTATCTATCTATCTCTAGACATTAATCAATGAAAAAAATTAGTTCTTTTATTTATATGCAGAACTTGTTTAAGAAATGTTTCGCTATATCATAATGCTAAAATAGAAATATTTAGAAAACAACCTTACACTCTTCAATGGCAATAGAACAGCCTCCAATAATAAGAACTCATGCTGTGTTCTTCTTAAGTCTTCCTCTATTATTATTCCTAGCCAATCGTGCTCTACCCTAGGTCAAACGAAAGGCTATTTAGTATAAAAAATAGGACAAGTGCGAGTCGGAGTCGCGCACCGAGGATTCCGTACAAACTTGCAACATAAACGGCCATATGCGTTCCTGATATAAATGGTCTTGACAGACAGACAACACAGATAACAAAGTGATCTAATAAGGTTCCCGTTTTTTTTCCTCCGCATCACACACTAAGCTAACCGATTACCACGCAAACTGTTATGTATAACTATGTAATTATGTATTCCAAAATATAACCTACTCAGCTTTTTCCAACTGTATTGGGGTCGGCTTACAGTTCAAATGGATGCAGCTGACTCATTATCATTTTCCTGCCCTTGTCCCATTCTATTTGGAATCAGACGTCACAGCATCATTTACCCTTTCTCTTTAATATCATTCCTTACACAATCAATACATAATTGCAGCTTATATGAAGCGAATAACTATCTTACATTCACAACACGCTCGCTGAACACTGAACACTTCTTTGTAAGACCGCTTGTCACAATTTCAAGGTTCTAACTACGTGCAACAACTATCAAATGACTACGAATAACAAACGCTACTAAAACGATCAAATGATCACCCATTCGCAGACCAACCCAGACAAGGGTGAAGATTGACCTGAGCAGCTGGAATTATTGGGCTAAGTTCTTCTAACTCCTCATATATTTTAAACACAGTATGGTTCGCAAATAAATATGACATTTGTATAATATTTCCAGGCGACTCGGACGCTCAGCGGCGCGCGCTGATCAAGGAAAAGACTAACAAGTACCTGTCGTACGCCGAGGAGATCTACAAGAATCATCTGTGTGATACTGAGCAGAGTGTAAGTATTTGAACTATACTCAGACACTAATATTTTAAAGGCGAAAGTTTGTATGTTTGTTACTCCTTCATGCTCAAGCTTCTGGACCGATTTGGATGAAATTTGGTTTGTAGATAGCCTAAACCCTGTATTAAGGCAATTGTAATGTTGTGTTATTTAGGGTAGGGGAGCAGCTAGTGTATTAATAAAACCATTTATTGCACATTTGATTGCTTTATAATAAATAATCAAGTGTTGGTTAGTAAGTAAAAAAAGTAAACGAAATATTTGATTTACAAAATAATTGCAACAATGTTTGGCGAACAATAATTGGATTCTACCAAGCCCTCCACTGACGCTAGCTGTTTTACTTAATCACTCTCTACTTTTCACTCTCTTTTGATTCAGTAATTCCTTAGACAATCCTTTTATCCTCTCTGCAGTTTTTCGTGTTCTCGCGTACATTTGCGACACGCCATCATTCATGTTAATTACTTTTTACGCATTTTGAATCGTTTGTCAAATTAAAATGAACATCAATTAGGTTTGATTCTCAAGTCGGGCAAAGTATCATTGAGTTTTTCCATCAGGAACTGGGTACTGCGATACCACTTTTTTAGACTGGGCTTTCGGGACACCGAGTACCTGTAACGAATGTCTATTTTATCTACAAATGACAGCCGAGGGACAGAGGTAAATCGGTATATAACGATTGGTCACCCATCCACAGAGCTAGGAAAGCGCAGTTTAACCTAAAGACCGGCCTGAGAGGCTGCTATAATTTAGCCACGAGCTCTCAAGAAAATAAGAATTAAATAATGATACCAAAACGACTTATTTTTCAAAGTAATTAATTTGAATGAATGTACTATATAACAGTTGCTACCGGAGCGTGATGCCAACCTGCGTCCACTGCACTGCCCCATCCCCGTGTCCATGCTGAAGCGGCCCTACGACGACCTGGCGCTGTACCGCGTGCTGGACATACTCGGAGCCAGCATCATGCTAGTGCTGCATCACAGGGAACAGGCATACTATGCTATGAAGGTAACTTTATATACATTCATATACTCACGCCTTCTTCCCATGGGGTAGACAGGAGCTACAGATCGGCACTTGCTTGCTTCGTTTAAGTCCATACATCGACAAAATACAACAAATGCAGAAATTTTTAACCGACTTCAAAAAAGGTGGAGGTTCTCATTTCGACTATGTTTTTTTTTGTGTTTGTTACCTCATAACTCAGGTCTGAGTGAACCGATTTTGATGATTCTTTTTTATTCGAAAGCTGGTGGTTGTCGTTGGTCCCATAAAAAAAATATCAAGATCCGACACGTAGTTTTTGATTTATCTTTAATAATGCATATTAGATTGACTTCGTGTACGTTGATGACATACTCATTCGTCGATTATATTTTAGAAGTTGTCGAAGACAAATGATAAAAAAATGCTATGTACTAATGGTTTGGAAGGTCATCGCAGTTTTTTGAGGTGATTATATTTTAATTTGGTGATAGATCTTCAGTGATATACAACGGCACTCTTAAATAAATGACAGCAAATCTGCCGTGATTGCTGCAATCACATGTATAAGTATGGATTTCGCCAGGGTAGGCAGGCGAGTGGGAGCAGGGTGACCGTATCCCCTCCCCACCCCTCACCTAGTCATTTAGAAACATAATCATCAGATAAAGTATCAGCTGTATCCACTAAGGGATGATGCATATGATTTCTGAATTGGTTTTATACTAAAGCATAATATAGATACTTAGAATTAATACTATAGCGTGATGTGGAACTAAAACCTGTATTTAAGACGGGACTAAAGCTAAAAATAAAAACTTTTTAATCGTGTTTGTGTATTATATCATAATACTATAACTAAAAATGCTGTAATACAAACTTTTAGTAAAAAAATAACTAAAAAACTGAAAAATAACTTTATTTCCGGAAGTCGGTGGCAAATAAAATCAACGAAACCAACAAAAGCCACCGACTTCCGGAAATAAAGTTATTTTCCAGTTCTTTTTTTTTAGAAGTTGGTTTTATTTTTTATAAAATTAACTAAATAGAATTCAAATATTCGATTCAATGTAACCAGCCACTTCAATTTAAAGGAGAAACCCAAACTTCATACAAACTTGGGCCTGACGTTACAGGGCTGGAAACTGGTCATAAAAAAGAACATTTAGGAAGGTTTCACCAGCCTAAGTTTCACGTCTCCCTGCAATGGCCAAATTGGTAAAATCAGACTATGTTTACATTTTAGGTTATATTTATTATTTGAGGTATTTAAATTAAAAAATCATATTGTTGAGGCTTTGTTTAATACACAAACCGGGCGTACACATTTGCTGTGCTACAGCGCCTGCATCCATATCCATATCAGAATGAGATTCTAGGTATAAAGCGTTTAGGGGGCCCCGAGTTCAGATTTGTCTTACTGAATACTTTTGCTGAAAACTATGTTATATTAAATATCACACAAGGTATTAGTTAATATTGTATCTTTCTAGTAGGATATTTGATGCGTTCTCGAAATACAGAAATCTGAGATACTAACAAAAATATATAAAAAAAAAACACAGGTACCTAATGATTGTGATAAAAGGTTTTATTAATCAACTTCATTTGGATTATCATAATATAATAAAACAGTGTCCAGAAATTGTGCAGGTGGTAATTGACTACCTTGATGCCGTGCCCAACCTAGATACCATATTATGCTCATGGTGTGGGCACAGCAACCAACCGTTCTTTTGCCAACGATACAGGTACAATAGTATTGGATTATTGAATCCCTTCCACTTAGAGAACTGTCAACTAACACATAAACGAAATACATTCTACTACTAATATGCCTGGATTTTATTCTTCCTCTTAACATCCAGGTTGATTCTGATGTTGACAGCTCTTGCTGTAGGTCAGAATCCACCTCTCTACACACTTCTATAGCGTATGAGCCATTATCTCTTACATGCTCCCCATAGTAAGATCGGGCCTGTTTAATTTGGTATGTGCCTAAGGAGACAAGAATAAGGTCACTGTATGATAACTCAGGAAATTCGCTAACATTTTCTCTAACAACATCTATTGCTTCGAACTGTGCCCTACGTCGATTTATATTATTGCTAATCACATAGTTACTTAATGTATTTTCCACATACATATACTGATTAATTTTTTGTAGGATTTCCTGAGCATCACTACGGTTTGCGATAGGAGGGTGGAATGCATTTATTAATGCGGCAGCCACTTCAAAGTGAACCATAACGTTTTTTGACGCTCTATTAAAATAATCTTGGCGAAAAATCTTAAAATCTCGCTTGAACCTACCATTAACGACTTCTACAACCCATCTACATATTGTAACTGTTCTCGATTTATTGGCTTCGAGGGTTGAAAGTTGAGATTCACCTTGTTGTAACGAAGATGGTACATATGTCCTGTAACCACATTCATTAAGTAAGGGCAAAGCATCCCGGAAGCCCCTATCCAATATAAATGCATCTCCAGTTTCAAAATACTGTCTTAGAACAGACTCGTTTCTAAATTCTTTATTAATTATTTCAGCATCTGAAGTAGTCGCTGGATAGGGGCCCCAAACGTCAATTATGTATCCATCTGTACAAACAATTAAAAATGGTTTTATAAGATTTTGATATTTATGCAAACTATATGTCTTTTTTTGGTACTTATAATTCGAACTTTTTTGCACATAAACATATGTGCCATCTAGAACTACTATAGGTTTTACTTCATTATTATGGCTACCAAACAATTCATTTGGAATAAGAAGATTTCTTTCAATAATTTGCTGCTTATTAATATGATTAAGTCCCAAGTGACGGGGCACAAAATAATCATATAAGAGACTTCTAGCTTTACCCAGTAAAGTACTTAAAGTAGTTTTAGGAATTTGTAAAAGTGTTGACAATCGATCATCTGAGTCCCCAGTCCTAAGTTTAATTAAATAAGCAGCTAATGTGGTAGATCCTTTTTTAAGGTTTAGGAACTGAGGTACTTCATTCAATATCTGTCTGAATTGCTCTTTGTTAAAACCAACCCAGTGGTAAAAAATATGATCTTCCATAGACTCAACATTTTCAAAATCCAAAATATTAGAATCAGACTCTTTTAACAAAAACATATCTTGAATTTGATGTGCATTAAATGTGTTAATAATATTATCACTAATATCATTAAGAAAGTTCCACGATGTGCATGTTAAATGAATATCACAAAGGCGATTATTTGGAGGTACATAATAGTTATACATTTTAAGTAATTGTTTTCGCATTGTGATTGTTATCCGGTTTCTTTCAAGTCTCCGACATCCTTGAACAAAACATCTACTTTCAGTTTCAACAGCTCTATAATAATCTGGTAAAACAATAAGTGTTCCAACAGTAGGTGCCCTGGGTGCAGAATAAGTTTCTACTCTTGTTGGAGGTACTTCTAAATGAGGAATGTCCTGAAATGACTCACGGACAGCTGATGACGATGTACCAGATGTTGAGGGGCCTGAATGGAAATGCCGGGATGCTCTATTTGCTCGCACCCAACAAGAGTGACATACAACACTTGAAGCACCCACCTGAAATTAATATTACTTACATTAAAGAGTGCCTTTACGCCAGAGGTGTGTGATACGTTATGACCCCCTTTGAAAAAAACCTGATGTATAAGCTTGACCGTTCTTAGACTACCTATTTCATTTAAATGTTTTAGCATACCAAATAACATTTATAATGTCTGTATTATGAAAACTAAAGAACGTACTTAATAAAACATGAGTTAAACTAATATACTAACCGTGCGAGGAAGGATCCATTCTCTTATAACTTCGTGTATTCTGCGTTCTTGCACTGTACCAGTCCTAAGTTGATGGCAACGAACTCTTCTAAGAAGAGAACGTCCACAGAGAATACACACTCGCCGGTGTCCTATAGGTATTTGTTCACTCACTTCCGGTCTTTGCTCATCAAGAGTATTAGCATGATTCCAGCAAGCTTGGCAGATGAAGTCATTTTCATTGACCTGAAGCAAACATTTATTATTTGGCTAATAAATCAAGCAAGCATTTAGCAATAAATATCTGTGTGGCACATTTGGGTAAACATAAGAGACAGGTAAATAGGTCGTAATTACATAATAGACAGACTGAATACTAACCGTTTGAGGTGCAACCCATTCTTGTATAATTGAAAGAATCATTTCATCTTCCAATCTTCGCCTTCCAATTGTATTGCAGCGGTCTGTTGCTATACCACAATTAACGCACAGGCTCATGATGTCGTTAATAAAGTCGTCAAAAAGCAAATTACAAATCCAGTTTTCTAGCAAAGGTCAGCAGGGGAGGCAGGGTACGGTGTCCAATGTTCAAGCGAGGGTCAGTCAAAAGGCAATCAATTTCGGAGTCCAGTATTTGAGCAGAGGTCTTAAAATAATTAATACCGACAAATACCGAAAAGCACATTCACTTGCGCAAAATACGAAAAGCGAATGACATGACATGACGTATGACATTACAACTGCATACAATTTGACATTCAGTGCGTTCCGAATTACGTCAAAATCGTTGTTTATGGGGCGTCAAAACTCTTCCTCTAATGGTCGTGGAACACCATTAAACGTGGTACCTTGTAACCTGTGAATGCTAACATCAATATTTTTGTCTATTCTATTCTATTTTTATTATTAAATGGCAAGTAAAGTCGATGTTGACTAATATTTTTGTCATTCGGAACGCACTCACAGCCATAATGCCAGTGCCAGCGTTTGTGAAGTTAGTGACGTATTCAAAAATAAATGCTGTAACGGTTTACAAAGATTGTTTATAACATAAAAAATAATAGAAATCTACTTATTTTCTACACTTGGCCATTGTAAATGAGGCTAAGATTTAAATGGGTTAATCAAGTAAAATAGACGGTTTTTTTGGTACATATCTGATTCGTGTAACGGTTGGCCCAAAAACGGGTTTCTCCTTTACAACAAAGTTACAAAAATCCTCACACAGGAAAGTCGCAAACATTTTCAGACAACAAAGTTGCAAATAGTGCCATTCATTATTATTTTAATTATAGCAACAACGTATGATGTCAGTGAGGTCAGTGGCGCTCACTCCCTCTTTAGATAACAATTCCTCAGCCGAGTGCATTGTGTTGATACGGAGAAGACGAAATGTGCTCCAAAAACAGTAGGTCATTATTTAAGACTAGCTGTCCGGCGCGGTTTCACCCGCGTTATTGGTTACTGCCCCTCCCCCGTTATATAGCCTATGTTACTCAGTGATAATGTAACTGTCTAGTGGCAATATTTTTTTAAATCTGTCCAGTAGTTTTTGACTTTATTGGTAATATACAAAAATACAAATCTCTCAAGAAATCATCGTTATCAAATTATGTTAATAAGAGATGTTAGAATAAAAACCGGTACTACATACATGTCGGGCGCGAAACATTACATTCGGCAGTATTTGTTGTCTGTGGTTCAGATTTGGCCCATACCGATCGGCAAACTTCGTTCAGCATGTTGCAGGTCCAGGTTTATCCAGAACATATCGGTAGGTGGATACATTCTGAAGATTTACTTGCCCCTTAAAAAGGTGTCGGTTTACAAAGCCGTTGGTCCCGGTTGACATTTGTAGTACATTTGTAGTCTATTACCCAGTACTAACTGGGTTCTGGAGGTCAGATAGACAGTCGCTCTATGTTAAATACTATGATATTCATTAATATACTGGATGCCGACCTCAACATAGTTTTGAAAAGGCTAGGCAGATGATGATGTGTATGGTGTGCTACCCACATGTTCGGAACAGTAACTGTACTGATCATGTAATAATCGTGATACCGTAGCCAAATCCTTAACTATCGTTAGCAAAATAATTCCATCCTACTATTATTCAAAATTTTCATCTACAGGTGATCCAAAAAGTACCAAATAACTTGACGGAATTCGACGAGTTCTTCCTCCAGCGGACAAACGAGACCCGACAACCAGTGCTACCAACCGTGATACCTTACATGGTGCCACTACAAGCATACATAGAAACCAACAACTTAATATTCTTAATCCTTTCCTATGCCCCAGGGAAGAAACTCTTTGACTACATCAAAAACTATACAAAATCATTGCCAACAACGCCAGCAAGAGAAGTGAACCTTGAAAATGTGTTCACCGAACCAAAGAACAAAAATATAGAACCAAACGATAATGTTGGTATTGGCAGTACTAACATGTTGGAGAATGTTGAACCGTCGAACAATAACGAGAATCTGTCAGTGAATGAGTTGGTGTTGAACTCTCAGAAGTTGTTGTTGACCGTTGATAAAGTGTTGTGTGAGGTGCCCGAGGCAGTGACAGATAAGAACATTGATAAGATTGACAATGCTTGTGGTACTCCTACTTTTATAAGGGTGAGTAGTTTTCGTAGTATTTGTGATTGTGAAGTGTCTGTCAACATTGTCCTTTTAAAGTGAAGGTTTCTATTCTTTGAAAGTTACCTAGTAGTAGATTGTACACCTGTTCCGACGTTGTATAAAGAGATTAGATAGTGTTAAGTGTGTTGTATGTACAAACAGCAATAAAGACAGAGTATAATTTTTTGTAACAAAATATAAGAAAAGCAGAATAGTACCTTTTGATTCAAGTAAGGACACTTTTTTATTGCGGCCGAGGCGGATTTAACGCCCGAGCCGCCAGGCGAAGGTGTTGTACATACCTAATTGTTGTGCAATAAGAGCCAATTTCGAAGAAAAATACTTTGCTAAGTTGGTGTAATGATACCTATTTATTCAATTAAATAGGGAATATGTATTTTGTAATTATTGTGATGTCTGGAATATTTACAGATTTAGTGTTGGGCTGAATACATGGTAATCGTTTCTGCGTCGGTCGGTGTCCCTTCCACCACTATTTACACTTTTTCATTATTCAATTTAATTTATGCATGTGCCACGTTCCAGTGCCTTCTTCATGAATATCATATAATGAAACGATATCTCAAAAAAATCCTATGTGTTAATCCAGACTATAATCTACCTCTGTGCCAAATTTCATCAATATCCGTTCAGCCGTTTTGACGAGATAGAGTAACAAACATCCATCCATCTATCCCCACAGTCTTAGACTGTGTGTGTAGGAATTATTTCCTACATAAGTTTTGATTGGATCGGTAATCCCTCAATTGTTAACATTCCAGTCGTTGCCGCGCGGCCGCGACGTGCTCCCTCCGTCCGCGCTGTGCAAGTGGGCCGCCGAGCTGCTGACGGCCGTCGAGAGCTTGCACAACAGTGGCGTTATATGCAGGTAACGTTGCCGTCAAACTAAATTGTTCTACAGTACACCTCCAAATTTAGAATATTTCATCCAAGGAAGGGAGGATTTTGCTCTGCAGTGGGATAACACAAGCTGATATAATTACAATAAAAAATAAAATGATAAGTAATACGATTTCTGTACCTATTTTTGTTCTTAATAAAGGTAAACCAAAGTAATTATATGTATTTATCATCACTTCCATCATTAGGGTTTTGTATCTCAAAAGGAAAAAGGAACCTGCAACCGACAGACCTGTTGTCTGTCACTTTGTCTGTCTGTCTGTCTCGGGAAAGCATGGATGTATCAAGTTGAAATAAAAAAAAAACACATACTCAAGTCTGTGGTCTCTTGGAGTTGTGAAAAAATTAACCCTGTAAGTCTAAAAAAAATGTCTTGAAAAGATCGCTTTTAGCGATAAGACCGCCTATTGTGTCACCCTATTTATAAGTTTGTCTAGTGTTATTCTTGTTACTTGTATGGTGTACATAATAAAGAATATTCTCTCTATCTAAAACTGTGTACGGACAGCCCAACTCGCACTGGACCGGTTTTTTAAAGTATGTTTTGGCGGGCTTCCACTCTAACAGAAACGACTGTCCTTTTATCCTGCATTATCTCACTGCTGGGCCCAGGTCTTTCTCGATGACTGAGTTCTTTAGATCCTGGTTTAATATGGACCATTGGTCTTTGGTTTAGTTGAGCATATTCCGCTGTCTTTTATAGGTATACTAGCTTTCGCCCGCGGCTTCGCCCGCGTTAAATTTGGGGTAACACAGTTCCCCTTGCGCCTTATTGGTTTGTAATAGCAACGCTAAGTTTTCCCTGCTCTTCCCTCTTTCTCCCTCACATCCCACTTTTTTAAAAAAAATATAAGCCTATGTCCGTCTCCTTGTTCCCTACTATCTCTGTACCAAAATTCATCCAAATCGGTTCAGCCATTAAAGCGTGAAGAGGTAACAAACAAACAAACAAACTCACTTTCGCTTTTATAATATTAGTAAGGATTGCGACGCCTTCTGGCTGCATTAGGGGCTTTACAAAGTAAGGTTACTTTGTCCTACAACTCATAGGGCAAACAGCAAACATGGTCAATCTATTCTCTTGTGGGCACTGTGATGATTTATGTAAGTGTAGTGTCTATTCGTGATAAAAATAGCATTTTAGACTAACTTCAGTTTACCGATACATAACTTCAATCCTAAAATCATTTACCATTTTTTCTTATTTTTCATTTTAAATACTTTGGGCATCCGACCGTCATAACAAAACAGCCTGTGCACCCTTTATGTCTTGTTAACCGTTATAGAACCTCTATATAAAATAAAGTACTTACTTCATAATATATACTTATTTCATTGTAATCTGCATCGCTTCAAAGTTCGAGTGCATCTGTTTCTTCTAGGCGCGCGTGCTCAATCATAGGTGACTTCGCGAGCATTAGGCGATTTACAACAACAAACAAACCTTGGACAAACGCAAGATGAAACATTTCATTTGAAACGTTGTATTCATAAATTAATTTGCATCTTATTATTGCCACAATGTTTTTAGTCTGTGATCCTGTTAAAATATAAGAAATAGGCACTTTAACAGTATAAAATATCAATAATATTTTTTCTCAATTCCAGAGACCTGAACCCCTCAAACATTCTCTTGGGCGACCGAGGCCAGGTCATACTGACATACTTCATCTACTACCCAGGCGCCGACATGCGCCTCTCCAAGCTGCGACACGCACACACACACACGCACGCACACACACACAACATGTACGTGGCGCCCGAGCTGTACGGCAACACGCTGGAGCTGAGCGCACAGCTGGAGCGGGCGTGCGACTACTGGAGCGTGGGGGCCGTGCTGTACGAGCTCGTGTGTGGCGTGGTGAGTAACGGTACTACAAGCTGTACGGCAACACGCTGGAGCTGAGCGCACAGCTGGAGCGGGCGTGCGACTACTGGAGCGTGGGGGCCGTGCTGTACGAGCTCGTGTGTGGCGTGGTGAGTAACGGTACTACAAGCTGTACGGCAACACGCTGGAGCTGAGCGCACAGCTGGAGCGGGCGTGCGACTACTGGAGCGTGGGGGCCGTGCTGTACGAGCTCGTGTGTGGCGTGGTGAGTAACGGTACTACAAGCTGTACGGCAACACGCTGGAGCTGAGCGCACAGCTGGAGCGGGCGTGCGACTACTGGAGCGTGGGGGCCGTGCTGTACGAGCTCGTGTGTGGCGTGGTGAGTAACGGTACTACAAGCTGTACGGCAACACGCTGGAGCTGAGCGCACAGCTGGAGCGGGCGTGCGACTACTGGAGCGTGGGGGCCGTGCTGTACGAGCTCGTGTGTGGCGTGGTGAGTAACGGTACTACAAGCTGTACGGCAACACGCTGGAGCTGAGCGCACAGCTGGAGCGGGCGTGCGACTACTGGAGCGTGGGGGCCGTGCTGTACGAGCTCGTGTGTGGCGTGGTGAGTAACGGTACTACAAGCTGTACGGCAACACGCTGGAGCTGAGCGCACAGCTGGAGCGGGCGTGCGACTACTGGAGCGTGGGGGCCGTGCTGTACGAGCTCGTGTGTGGCGTGGTGAGTAACGGTACTACAAGCTGTACGGCAACACGCTGGAGCTGAGCGCACAGCTGGAGCGGGCGTGCGACTACTGGAGCGTGGGGGCCGTGCTGTACGAGCTCGTGTGTGGCGTGGTGAGTAACGGTACTACAAGCTGTACGGCAACACGCTGGAGCTGAGCGCACAGCTGGAGCGGGCGTGCGACTACTGGAGCGTGGGGGCCGTGCTGTACGAGCTCGTGTGTGGCGTGGTGAGTAACGGTACTACAAGCTGTACGGCAACACGCTGGAGCTGAGCGCACAGCTGGAGCGGGCGTGCGACTACTGGAGCGTGGGGGCCGTGCTGTACGAGCTCGTGTGTGGCGTGGTGAGTAACGGTACTACAAGCTGTACGGCAACACGCTGGAGCTGAGCGCACAGCTGGAGCGGGCGTGCGACTACTGGAGCGTGGGGGCCGTGCTGTACGAGCTCGTGTGTGGCGTGGTGAGTAACGGTACTACAAGCTGTACGGCAACACGCTGGAGCTGAGCGCACAGCTGGAGCGGGCGTGCGACTACTGGAGCGTGGGGGCCGTGCTGTACGAGCTCGTGTGTGGCGTGGTGAGTAACGGTACTACAAGCTGTACGGCAACACGCTGGAGCTGAGCGCACAGCTGGAGCGGGCGTGCGACTACTGGAGCGTGGGGGCCGTGCTGTACGAGCTCGTGTGTGGCGTGGTGAGTAACGGTACTACAAGCTGTACGGCAACACGCTGGAGCTGAGCGCACAGCTGGAGCGGGCGTGCGACTACTGGAGCGTGGGGGCCGTGCTGTACGAGCTCGTGTGTGGCGTGGTGAGTAACGGTACTACAAGCTGTACGGCAACACGCTGGAGCTGAGCGCACAGCTGGAGCGGGCGTGCGACTACTGGAGCGTGGGGGCCGTGCTGTACGAGCTCGTGTGTGGCGTGGTGAGTAACGGTACTACAAGCTGTACGGCAACACGCTGGAGCTGAGCGCACAGCTGGAGCGGGCGTGCGACTACTGGAGCGTGGGGGCCGTGCTGTACGAGCTCGTGTGTGGCGTGGTGAGTAACGGTACTACAAGCTGTACGGCAACACGCTGGAGCTGAGCGCACAGCTGGAGCGGGCGTGCGACTACTGGAGCGTGGGGGCCGTGCTGTACGAGCTCGTGTGTGGCGTGGTGAGTAACGGTACTACAAGCTGTACGGCAACACGCTGGAGCTGAGCGCACAGCTGGAGCGGGCGTGCGACTACTGGAGCGTGGGGGCCGTGCTGTACGAGCTCGTGTGTGGCGTGGTGAGTAACGGTACTACAAGCTGTACGGCAACACGCTGGAGCTGAGCGCACAGCTGGAGCGGGCGTGCGACTACTGGAGCGTGGGGGCCGTGCTGTACGAGCTCGTGTGTGGCGTGGTGAGTAACGGTACTACAAGCTGTACGGCAACACGCTGGAGCTGAGCGCACAGCTGGAGCGGGCGTGCGACTACTGGAGCGTGGGGGCCGTGCTGTACGAGCTCGTGTGTGGCGTGGTGAGTAACGGTACTACAAGCTGTACGGCAACACGCTGGAGCTGAGCGCACAGCTGGAGCGGGCGTGCGACTACTGGAGCGTGGGGGCCGTGCTGTACGAGCTCGTGTGTGGCGTGGTGAGTAACGGTACTACAACCACGCTCTCCCGGAACTGGTAGGCAGACAGAAGCTCTGGAGCTTCTGTCTGCCTACCAGTTCCGTTTTCCGGTTTTTTAGGTTGACCTGGGTCAACCTATTCTAAACTATTATAACCTGATCTTTCTACTACGGATCGCACAACATAGTAGAGAGATCAGGTTAAAATGGTTTTGTATAGGTTGATGTGCCGTCGTGTATACATATTTTCGCCAGTTATATGCAAGTTCTATGAAGTAGAGGCTAGTACACAAGGTGTAAACCGACCCTTCACGAAACCGCCAACATACTGAACATTAAGCTAAGCAAGCTAAGTAAATCTACGTTAAAATTATTGCTGGGAAAACCCACTGTTTTTGGCCGTGATTTTTCAGTAATATACATGAAGGTATTTTAAGTAAAAATTAAAAACCTGTATTTTTTAAACTTTAAAAAAAGTTAGAACTTTGTCCTCCAATATCTCCTAAACTAGTAGTTTCCCAGGACCAGAACAAAAAGAAATCCTAACAAATTTTTTTTGTTTAGCTTATCATGTTGCATTGCTAAGCGAGTGAGCAAAGGCTTCCCCCATTCCTTTCCAACGCTCTCGCTGTTTTGCCTCCGCTTACCAATCAGGAAGGACTCCAAACCGTACAGCCATCGTTTTTTGGGCTTTCCTCGGTGACAACAACTATTATATTGACAAATTAATGTTTTACAACGACTGTTGTGACTGTTTCAGCCGCTGTCGCACTACCACCGCAGTGTGTTCACGTCGCACACGATACTGCACTTGCCAGACGGACTGCCGGTAGAAGTGCAATCACTACTCACGCAGGTAAGAATAATACTCTTTGTCTCGCTGACTTGTTAATGTGCTGTCTGATAGGCTACTAACTTTCGGGGTTTTCTGACCAGGCGTAAAGGATTCGACTCCCTCTCGGATGTGTGATATTCAATTGTTGTTGATATTAAGTTGTTGTTGAAACAATTGCAACCAAAATGTTTTTTTTATATTATTTCTGATGTCTGACATTTTGCGTTTAAGGACTTGATGTTTAAAAAATATTTTGTTCTTGGTAGAATATAATACTTATCAAGTTAGTATCAATGAGCGAATTGGGTGTGCCAAAAAGTTTTAATAATTTTTATAAATTTTAACATTGTGTTCAAATTTCATTATTTATTTGCATAAAATTTTGCAAAACAACAGCAGTTTTTTTGGCATCATGCCCGGAGCTCAAATATTTTGGATATTGCTTTAAAATTTCGTCTTAGCCTTCGCCAACGTCCATACTACGTTGAATACACCGGTTCTCGTCCGATCACCGAAGTTAAGCAACATCGGGCGCTGTCAGTACTTGGATGGGTGACCGCCTGGGAACACCGCGTGACGTTGGCTTTTTGCATTTTTGTGCGACTTTTATATACACGACACATTTTTGTTTAGTAAATGACTTAAATATTCAGCATATTATAGCCCTTTTTATAGTTTGTAAATAGTTCGATGTTTACAAACACATTGCTGCAGCGGCCAGCAAAAGAGGCCTTGATGGACGTGTTAATGTAGGTAAACCAAGGCTTGTATACTACTTTTCTCAAATAAAGCGCGGAAATTAATACCTAGTAGTACCTAGCCAGAACTTTTTATTCATCAACGAACACTAATATTTTATATCATTACCCAGCTTTTCATTTGCAAGCCAGATCATATTTAAATAACACTTACTAATTTGATATGTTACCTCCTTGGTTGCCATGTTTCGGAGTAAAAGATCGTTACGTTTTTAAATTACTACACGACAGATGAGTTAACATAGTAATTTATTTGGCTGCTAAAACAAGACTTATATGGATTTTCATATAATTATTGCCGACTACTGCTCGAATGTATATGGCCAATACAGCAATTTATATTTATCTCGAAAAAGATTGTCAAAATAATGTTTAACCCTTAACCACCTAGCACCTATTTCTGTCCTTTAACCACCTACGTGCGGTCACACAGACCGCTAATAAATTATTGCGATCATTTTGGGATCTATGATAAGAAATTACGGTTCGGTTAAATAAAATGCATGTCTATACTTAATTGCTTTATTTAAGCGTCACAAATTAGCAAAATTAATATAAAAGTTTTATAAAAATGGAATAATATCTATAAAATGAGGAATATGGCACCAAAAATAACTATACTAAGAAAATGAGATCTTTATTCTAAAATAATTAAATTTTTCACTTTTTTTTCTTATTTCTTATAATTTGAATACACTAAAAATAAAATCAAATAAAAAAACTAAGCAAAAAACAAAAAAATAAACAAAACTGCAAAGCCTCAACTTTTACACTTTTTCGCGGCAGTAAAAACACATTTTGTGAGAACACTCCAAACAAATAGGTACTTTTCACATGAAACATAGATAAGCCGTTTTACGTTTCTGTTTTGGATCACACGTTAAGCATGTTTTACGAACTTCAAGTCAAAAAATGCTTGGTAAATCTTCCTTTCCTTCACACTCTTCAGCCTGCTCTTGATCAACAGTTATATCAGGTTCGACGTCGCTGCAATCCTCGCCAGAAATGTTTTCTTCGTCCGAGATCTCTTGCTGAAGCCCTCTTTCAATATTTTCGTGATTTTTACTCATTTTGACTTTAAAACAGTAATAATAAATTATTATAAAAAAATTTAATCAACCACCGTCAGGTCACACAACCACCTACGTGCGGTCACGGAGACCGCTGGCGAATTTATTTTACTTACCCTGGCCAAACGCGCGCACGCACACACTCGCCAGGCGCTAGCGCGACACAGAGTGGTGTGTAGAAAAGGTACACGAACGCACTTTGATGCACGCCACTCACACCCGGAAATATATGAATTTGAAAAATCGTTGCGGTCTCTGAGACCGCAGGTAGGTGGTTAAGGGTTAAATTGCTAAGCATGTTTGGAAAAAGGAAATTTTATCAAAGTTTATATTCTGATATAGTACACACATCAGTATGACCTACCAGAATATAGCCAACAAACAAGTTTATTTAGAAACTTTGGTATTTGGCAAAATAATTATGCTGCTAAGATTAACACAAATTCCATGCATTCTAAATTTGATTTCAATCCGTAGCAGTTAGCTTAAATAATTAGTCACTACTACTTTATAATACTCCCAGCCGCTCTAGGTAGGTACTGGATCGGATCAAATCGTTTATTTGAATTAAATGTTATGACGTGTTTATAATCTTAACAGTATAGCTATTACGCCAACCAATAGCAGGGTTAGGTGATAAAGTGCTTATTTATCGGCTAGCTTTATGCCCTCAGTAACGACGTGTAAGCTAGTCTACTATTTCGCTTATTCTCTCGCCAACGTCCATACTACGTTGAATACACCGGTTCTCGTCCGATCACCGAAGTTAAGCAACATCGGGCGCGGTCAGTACTTGGATGGGTGACCGCCTGGGAACACCGCGTGACGTTGGCTTTTTGTATTTTTTTTTCTAAAGTGTTGATATTTAGTATACAATATTACTTTTATTAATAAATATAAGCGTATAAAATATCGAATCAGTTCAAATGATTGTTCTTGAAATTTAAACGGAAGCCAACAATAGTGTTGTTAATCGGTAGTACGTAATATATATTGTTATCTCTGTTTGAACAAAAAAAAGTATTGTTAATAATAAAATGTTCGTTGACTACTCAACCCTTGATGTTAATCAATAGGGATACGATTTATAAGGGAAGGTTTAGTGACGTAGTACCGTATTTCGACGCCTCACACGTCGGCCCATTAGCTCAGTTGGTTAGAGCGTCGTGCTAATAACGCGAAGGTCGCGGGTTCGATCCCCTCATGGGCCACGTATATCTTTTTGTGTTTTTCGTAAAGGCAAGTTGGAGGTTTTGTCTTTTTTTGCCAATAAAAGTATTGTTATATATCTAGGTTTAAAACGTTTTGTTATATATAAATATGTATAATAACGACAATATTGTTTATGTTATTGTGTATAAATGTCGTTATTAAAACACGGTAGAATTGTTCTTCAAGATGTACCTAAAAATAAAGTATTAGTTTTCCTTGTGCATGAATGAGGGATATATTTATAGGCCATTTAATTGGATTTTCTGTGTATATATTTTTTTATTTTGTGTGCAATTAACGGGAATTTTCTGCAAATGATATCTGACTAACCTATTTCTTTGATCTAATCATTTTTTTCTAAAAATTATAGCGCTCCGAATTATAGTTCCATACAAACTAGCGATATAAAAGGCCATATCTTTTAACTACGTTCACTTAGCGGGTTGATTTTTCACAGCACCAAGGCACCAGTTAAGTATATGGTTTAATTTCAGCACGATATATCCGTGATAAAGGTTCTTAATATATAGATAGATAGACAAAATAATCCTATAAGGGTTACGTTTTCCTGCCGGCGTTGCGGGTTGTTCGAAAGAGATACCGCGACGCCGGAACATAAAGAGCAAAAACGAAGGAACCCGTATGGGTTTATAGATAAAAGTCTGACACATCCACCCGCTCAGCCCAGAGTAGGAGAAGTGTTTTGACGATTTCCCTAGGGTTCCGCTTTTTTCTTTAGAGGTACGGAACTCTAAAAAAATCTTTCGTTTGGCAGCTTGCCCTATTTTATTCTTTACAAGGTTCAGGTAAACAATCACGGACAAATTGCAACCGGGCTCGGTACTGCTTTGCTCTTTGCAAAATTGACCATTTAGTGTTAATAACAAAGGACTCAAGTATGATATCAATCTCGAATAAATTCATACAAAATCCAATAAAATAATCCAATTAATGACAAAACAAAAATAAATAATTTTGTATTGACAAATTTGTAAAAATTCTGTGTTTGTAGCGATTTAACAATCTGTCCTTAAGACAGTTTCTTATAATCCTTGTACTGCTCTACTGATCAAATCCCCAAAATATATTTTTGCAAAAATATTTCTTTCATTTGGTGTGCTACAACTGACCATCAGTCAAATCACACAACGTTGTTGTTATTTAACTCTATTAAAATAGAATTTCTCCACCTTCCAGCTCCTGACGTACGAGCCATCAGAACGCCTAGGTTCCGGCAAAGATGGCATCGAAGAGATAAAGCGCCACCCGTACTTCAAGCACATCGACTGGCAGTACATATACGACAGCTGGACCGTGCCCGACTAGCTGTCACCTGGTGCGCTCAACGTTGTACCGCCACTGTAGTGGATGCTGACCGGTTACAGACACGGCGGCCAATCTCAGCGGAGGTCGTTGTCCGCCGCTTTATGAGGCCCACTGGCCTCATAATGCGGTTTCTACGTTATCAGTACATCATTTCATACATCCTATTAAAAAACCCGGCTAAGTGCAAGTCGGATTCGCGACAAAAAGTTCCAGCTGTATGGGAGCCCCTTAAATATTTCATACTGTTTTTTTAGTATTTGTTATAGCGGCAACAGAAATACATCATCTGTGAATATCAACATGTCAACTATCCCGGTTCATGGTAAAAAGGTAGGGAGTACGAAACCCTAAAAAAAACAAAAGTGCAATACCTGAACACTACACGAACAACGTGTAAAGAACCACAGATATAAAAAAATGCTGTATAGTATAAAATGTAGTTGCTTCCGCTGTCTGTTCGCCTAGATCTTATAAATTACTCAAAGGAATTTTATGCACCTTTCTTTCAGTAATAGGAGTGATTCAAGAGGAAGGTTTATATGTATAATATTAGTATCTACTTGCAGCTGTGCGAAGCCGGGCAAGTCTTTTGTTTTCTATGGCGTGGTATTTGAAACTTGGTCTCATGCAAAACTTATTTGTATTGATGACAGCTATTAAAATTGAGCAGGCCAAATAGTTTTACTCACTATATTTATTAATGCACACCCAAAATATTTGATAGGACATCACATTAAGACAGAAGAGCACAAAGGTACTGCTTATTCTATTAGAAAATACTTCCAGCAGACCTGAGAGAGGAAAGTTGGACAAAACAGGAAAAATGTGTAATTTTAGTTTTATGACCATTTATAAGGGATGTTGGAAATGATGTACTGAATGTTTGGTATAGTATATAAGTGATTGCAAACACAGGTATTCTCATAGTCCTACCAGACATTCCGAAAACCAGGGAAAGATCAGGCGCTAAATGGATTTAGAATATATTGGGTCATTGATTATTTCCTTGGGTGGAGCAAAATTTGTAATGATTAATGAATTACCCAATAAACTGAAATGCCACAATAATTATTTCACAAATTCACAGTATATGTTAGATCTGTATAGTACAATCAATATTCCTACATTTATATCTGATAAAGAAAATTTTGAAATAAACTATAGTTCAGCTTATAATGAAATAGATGAGTAGAGATCCCGTAATTAATTTTAGAAATATTTTAAGTTTGTAAGTTATTTTATTGTACGTTTTTAAATGTAATTTATTCTTTATTATACGTTATTCTAAAGTTATTATTTTTGTTATTTTAAATTCCAAAAAAAGATTTGACTATTACCGAACTTGTTATTCAAAAATATACTTAGTTCAATGTTATACTTCACAACACGCCTATATATCCAAAGGGGTAAGTAAGCAGATGTTCAAAAGTACACACATTTTTCATTAGATTATAGGTATTATAATAGAGATAAAATTGAAAATGGTGTGAAAATATCTCTGCGGAGCTTATAAACTGTAGTGTGATATCATAGAAAAATAAGTCATATTTATGTGTAGGACTTGATATATTTGTAGACACATAGTCCTCAGTCCTCATGTTAGAACATAGATTAAATAACATTAATTATCACTTGAAATTAAGCTGCACTATAACTGGTTAAACAAGGGTCAAGCTTATGGATTGTAGTACTCATACATAATTATGAATTATGCATTTGTCTGTGGCACTAACTCTGGAATATGAATAAAAATAATCAGGGTTTAAAATGGCCGCTTAAATCATTATAGGATAATAATGTGATTAACGATAAAATTCTTAAAATGGTCACAGACGCAGTTAATATTGTGAATTGTCACTTTGGGACCATTGTACGAAAGGTAGCGTAATTTATATGATTAATCTAAAAGCGGCCATATTATATCCCCAACTTTTCTCTATGAATTGTAGAGTGTTTGGATTGGCTTCTATTCTAACTGGATCCAGCTACTATCAGTATTTTACAAGAAGCGACTGCCTATCTGACCTCTACAGTACAGTTAGTACTGGGTAATACGTTATGTAGAGTTATGCAAACATAAATTTATGGAGTTGAATGCATTCAGTTTTCAAAAGTTGCTAATATCAATGAGCACTATATTCACTTAAATTTTATCCCTCGTTTAACCAGTCTAGTTTATACTAAGAAATTAGTTAACATTGAAAATCGTCACAGTATTAAATATTTTACAAAGTTAAATGGAGTTTAGATCATTTTGATTGATCTAAATAAATTATGTTTGAAAAGATGTTCATGCATGTTGGTTTTTTTATGAAATTACAAAAAAACTCACTTTATTTTGTGAGTATCGTGTTTATAAGTTTGAATATTTGAGTGTGTATAATTATATATTTTGCGTTAAAATTGTGTGCATCTAGTCGTGTATGTCGATTTTATTCCTATGGTTACTTAAGAGTATTATTCATTTATTTATTTAAACATTAAGTAGATTTTAGTACAAACATATTATTCCTATATGTGTATAAGTTCAGTATAATCTTATTTTATGTGTAACTTAGTAAGTAAATAATTATGTTAAGTATGTATTTTTAATTTGTAGTAGTTCACAAGGAAAATACAACTATTCACAATCAGATAGCTTTGAAAAGTACAGATTAATTTACTGAAAGTAGTTTTATTAATGCTTGACTTGCCACGGACATAAAAGATGTAATTGATCTAACAAAAGCTAAATGAATTTCTACTTTTTATATTGGTGTAAAAGCCATAGCGTTAGAAATACACATAAGACAAGTCAGAAGCCCAGCCATGTCTTTAAAACACGAGTTACCATTATTACATAAAGCTTTCACTCCACGAAAATAACAAATTCTTGGGTTTGCTACAAATTATCAGGTTTATTAAAATAAGAACTTGTTTTATCAGATTATTGTAATTGGCCTACTGAAATCATAGCTCTACTTAAAAAAAGGATAAGGTTCTCGATTAGACTGTTTTTTTTTTGTAAGTGTCATACGCGATTTTTCCGTCAATTGTGGGCCGATTTGCCCGTAGAGGTCCCATATCAATTTTATCTATATTGATTTGGTGGTTTATGAGTTATCTTCCATAATACGTAATTTTTTCTTTTAAGTATATGGATGATATGCTTCTTTTAGTAGAAATGGAAAATAAGTAATCTAAAGTAATTTGTGTGAGACACCATCATACCACAACTAAAAAGGCTGAAATAAATACTTTTTTTTAGTAAAAAGAATCCGACTTCCAAGAACACACTAAAGAGTGGAAAATAAGTTTATTTCCGGAAGTAGCGACACTTGTTTCATCGACCTCTAGAAGCATTATTTTTTCAAGTCAAAGATTACGAACAAGCGGCCTATAAGTAATTTTTCTTTGAACATTACTCAGTTTGATAAAAATGAATTTCGATGAATAAATACAGTAAATCACACATCAGTGGTACATTTCCACCAATAAAACCGCTTATATTACTATAACATAGAAGCCCTGTCACAGTTGAATTGATACAGCTAATGATTGGTTGATTCACTTCAACGAACTTCTCCAGGCAGGTGGGAAAACATTGTAAATGACAATTAAGATAATTGTATCAATATTTTAGCGTTTCGCGTCTTAAGCCATCAGCAAAACTAGGTGACCAAACTGTTCAATTTTTCGTACGAACATTGAATTCTAAATTGTATGATCTCATTTTTGGCGTCATATTGTATTAAGTCAGACCTAACTGTTGCATTTTATTTGAAACTAAGTATAGAGCATGACACATAATATACGTTGTGAGTGTGATATTTGATAGGATTCTCTCTAAATACAATTTGTATGATAGAATAAATGAATACTTACGAGAAGTCTGTTTTTATTTATTCCAACACGAATTATTCATTCCCTAAAAATCAAAGGAACGAGCTCAGATATTCACGCAAGTGTTCCTATGCTTGCCTGGGCCACCAATTCTTTAAAAGATGTCTAAACTGAATGGCCAGTGGCGAAGTTTCCAGGACCAGCAATAAGTCTTGAACTACCCACAGGAGCGGGGCAGTAACCAAAGATGCGGGTGAAACTGCGCAGGACAGCTAGCTATCAATATATATATAAAAACAAGCTGATCGTCAGACATCTATTAATAATGCAGCGTCGATGGTAAATCATTGCAAAAAAACAGTTGCGTGCAGAAAATTTATCCGCAAAAATTGACAAGCCGCGTAATTTAGTGTTCACACCTCATAATTTTTAAGCATTTACTAGATAATAGTTAGCTAATTTCTCTTTTAAGGTATTGCTTACATCTTTACATTATATAATCACGGAAGTAGACATTAGGCGGGGTAATTAACAGTATTTGCAAAGATATTAGTCGCTAAGTTTAATATTATCAACGCCTCATTGCGCGCTTGGTCACGTATGTTGACGGAAGTGAATGATACCCTAACAAACCAACTACGTGAGTGACAGTAACTGGTTTCTATTCTAGGCGCATTTGTGACTCATTGGCCTGAGACCTAAAGAATGCTACAAATGTGATTGGATTTGATTATTCTGATGAATATGAATTTTGCGCAATATCTTTGTTTTGTATCTTGTAGAATTTCAACTGTAATGCCATTTATTTAGGTTAACGCCATCTAACGAGGAGTAGCCAAGTAAAGAAAACTTTTAATTTAATAAATAGTTTCGTAGGATTTTTTTCTCTTTTGAAGCAGACCAAAGTTCTTTATTTTAATCCCGTTGTGTAATTGCTATAATATAAGGCTTGCTTTAATAAGATTCAATAAGTTGCTTGACGCTTTGCGCTCCTAGATGTTATTAGGTATAAAAATTGAGTCTTGTAAGAAAATCAAGTTAATTTATAAATAATATATTATCGTATGTTTGATAAAAACATTTCACAAATACAACACAGTCATGAATTGGGAAACAAAAGAAAAGTTCAGCAGGTGTTACATCACGTGCCATGATAAAATATCAAGATTCTGCGCGGGCTTTCGGGCCACTCAACTATGCACTGCACATACCACTCGAGGCCACAGCATTTCTTCTAAGGTGATCAACTCAGCATTAACATAAACATACCATTTTAACCACTATTGTGAGAGACATAAAACTCAAAATATCTCCCATTTATATTCTCATTCATTCGTAACCTGTTAAATAAATATAAATCTTAAGGAACCCACCTGTAATATCAATTTTCTATAGCAATCTCATGTCAACACTTCAAGAAAATAAATACGAGCACAAACATATTTTGAATCTTAAGTCTTAGGTTTAAGATTTCTTTCTTGCTGTGGACATTAAGAAACAATCGTATTAGCCGGTTCTACAAGAACGTATACACAGCGTAGCTTATTTACGACAGCTGACGACCATTCAAACTCGTTTGTGTAATAACTCGATCTTCGGAGAATGCAACTCGCCGATTGGCTCAGACAGTCACGCCGACATCGAAGGAACGCTTGTTTGTTGTGCGCACGCGCGGTGACGCCAAAGTGAACGTTTCTAAATTTAAAAAAAAATTGACTTGAGTGAGTGTAAATATCGATTAATATTGTCAAATTAATCGATAATTTGAAGGATTTGTTGTGAAATATCGAATTTGAGTCAACTCAGTGAATATTGGAAAGGAAAGGAATTTCATAACGTGGAAACGGGTTCGCATCCCATGATTGTTTGTTATGGATTTTGTAATAATTTAATCTATGATTGAACGTTAGTTGATTTCGTCTAACTGTAGCTGTGAATGTTTGATTAAGAAATATCGACATTCTTATTGGATTCTACTTGGAAAGGTGAGTTTCAGTTTCAACCCAACACTATTTCTAACAAAAATTATAATGTTAGAAAGTGCAACTCATTAGAATTATGGAATTAATTTGAAAGTGGATTAATTAGACTTCTTTTTAAAGTAATTACTGCATACTGCATTAGTATTTTTAATTTCAGAGCGAAAATCATACCTATGAATTAATTTATTAGTGAACATGGCATTCTCCTAATTAACTTAAATGTGCTATGAAGGTCGAATGTAGACAGTTATATTAGTCACTAGGCCTAATACTGGCAAAAAGTAAAAAAAAAACAAACCCACATAGTACATTATGGTCAATAAGTTGGTTCTTTCTTGGCACATTCCAAGTTCAAAAGAGAAACGAATTGGCCATGATTTTTGATGAATAATACAGGATACGACATTATAGTTTTGAAGTTGCGACATATTGTGTGCAAATTTTACTTAAAAATTATTAAAGCGATGTGAAGGACTGTTGAGTAATATGTTACTAATTCTCGCAGTAAAGTGTTGAAAAAATTGAAATAATATAAAAAATTGCTTGTAGGTAATTGATCCCTAATGTCTTGTTACAAACACAGATTCACATGATTACAACATTTTAATATGAATTTTGTAAAAAAAAACTGTAAAATGCAAGGATAAATTAAAACAAGAAATTCTTCAGAAAACTATTGAAAAACTAAAAACGTGTTTAGTCTTTTAGTTATTCTTGTGACGCATAAACACGCTTGGAAACCCAAAGCTATCAATTTTCTTAACAGATACAGCATTCATGGACTTTTTCAATACTTAGAATAAACTGCATGAAAAATAACATCATTGTCGTAACTTTACGAAGTACTTAAATTCTACGACAACGAGACGGTCATAGTTCCTGCCATTGTGATTATTGATGATCTATTGAAAAAGGGTTATGTTTGATTGAATACCTAGCTTTGTGTAGCTTTTCGAAAAGCTAAAGTTAAAGCTTCTTAACCAATATGGGTGATCCATATTAGTTAAGAAGTTTCGGGGAATGACTCCCTACATTCCTAAATTTTAAATGAATTAATCCTTACTAATATTATAAAAGCGAAAGTGAGTTTGTTTGTTTGTTTGTTTGTTTGTTACCTCTTCACGCTTTAACGGCTAAACCGATTTTGGTACAGAGATAGTTGGGAACCAGGAGACGGAGAGTTAGAAAAAAGTGGAATGTGAGGGAGAAAGAGGGAAGAAAAGGGAAAACTTAGCGTTGCTATTACAAATTAATAAGGCGCAAGGGAAAATGTGTTACCCCAAATTTAACGCGGGCGAAGCCGCGGGCGAAAGCTAGTAGCTAGAATAATTCAGAGATTGATTACCTTCAATAATTGAGCCTCAAAAGCGGGAGAAATTTCATATATGAAATTCGAAGCATTTACTTTACTTCCCTAATTGAAACTGCGGCGCGAATAGAATTTCTCTTGGTCTTGGTGTGCAAGTTGTAAATTTCAACTCTGTCAGCAAATATACCAATTATGTATGAATGCAGATTGTTAGTGTACTGCCCAGCCGCCCAAACCACAGAAAATATAACTAAAGCTGGCCCAGCTCAACCCCTGTGCCTTGGATTCATCTCTTTTCTGATCAGTCGTACAAACGAAAGTTATTAAACATTTGCCCACGAGTTACTCAAAACGAGCTACGCAAAATAATTTTAAAGAACACAGCCTTTTTTAGCCCAGCAAGTATAAAAACTTGCACAAAAGCCTAGTTTTTTTAACTCCTTTGCTTTATGAGGTACCTGCGATCCGTGGAGCATTACGTAATTATCACAAATAATCACTTGAGTCATGTATTATTGATATATTCTACTAACCAAACATTTGTGCAAATATATGTTTACGTGTTGTTTGTGTTTCGCGGCATGACTACTGCTGACTGAGATTGCCATGAATCCATACGATTTTAATTTGAATACATTTTAGGCTTAGTGCCTTAGTTTTATAAAGCAAAGATAACATTAAACGTCCAGACACTATGCATGTAATTAGAGCACTCCGGATGTAACCAGAATCATATTCGACAGAAAAGAAAATATTGCAGTATAGGCTACTGCAATATTTTCTTTTCTGTCACCATAGCAACTTAAAACATTACATACCGCTTTTTTGCTAACGTAGCGTCATGTGTAAATTTTGTTATTCACCAAAAGTTTAACAACTTTCTCTTATGTAACCGACTAGTTTATGTAAAACGGAGTCGCGTTAATCTTCTCCGCCACGCCTCGCGCGCCGCTCAGATGATATCACGTATGCCTACCTGCCTGCCTTGCGCCTGTTTCTTGGGTACCGTGCGAAATAAAAACGGAACTCATTAAAATTGAAAAAAAAATACGCCAAATAGAACCTAGCATACGTAACGGTTTTGGTTTCCATTGGGTGAAAGAAGTGTCTTAACAAGAACTGTCACAGTTTCAAGTCGGGATTGCTTAAAATAAGTTCACTTATAAAAATGAGCCCAAAAATAAAACAATGGGTAGATTAATTCCAAATGTGGGCCAAAACAAAGCATTTATAAAATACTATGAAATAAGATATTCCATACGGAACCATTACTCAATGTTTGCCTTTATTATGGTTGAAGATGTGACATTAGGCAATCTATTACGAAAAGGCCATTTGTATGCAAGAGCCGAGCTTAGGGCCAGTCACATCTCATAATAACTTGTTTATTGTAATTTCTTAGAAATCGCTGAAAATAATGAGACACGATAGTAAATATTATGAATATGAATCTTTTAACATGATCCATGCTTGTAATATTATGAAACCAATTGCGGTTAGTTGGTTCATGAGTTTAGGAATGTTCAAATTATGTGATCTCTTATTATTTGCCCAGTTGTGCAATATATGTTTATTAAATTTTGAAATTTTATTATTTAATTATATTTTAAAAAATCACTAGTGAAACCAACTAAGTCAATGAGGTTCTAGTTAAAGGGGCATTTCATAAAACAATAAGATGTTAAATAAATGATTGACTTCCTAAGAAATAGCCAAATCTTGCCATTCTTAGCATTGAAGGAATACATTGCGAAGTTAAACTCTGCATAACCTACAAAACACTGCGTTCGATGAACTTTCTGCATACCTTGCCTAGCTCTTCCCCGAACACTTAAGTGGTAGTACGACGTGAAGAAAATGTTTGAACATATAGGTCTTCTATTTACTTTGTCTTATGCAAAAGAAAACGAAAGTAAGTAAAGAGAGCGCTTCTAATTTTTAGACTTGCTAAATTCCATTTGCGCAATAGCCAACAAGTTTTCTATGATTTCTCTTTCCTTTAACATTCCAATATTAATAAAGAATCCAGCTGTCTTGTACTCAGAGTAAACAAGTGCTGCCGTCTTACTATAGTAACATACATGCTTGCCATTATATGAATGTGTAATTAAAACCTGTTGGCAATAAATTGACTTTTATCGTTAAAATGATAATGAGCGGTGTGAGTGTGTGCATCAGGAACTGTGAGTTATTACACAGCAGTAGAACAAAACAAAAACACAATTATAATAACCTTTCAAGAATGTCCTATTGAATATTATGTACAAGATTTTGGAACGTTCTACTGATTTAAAAAAATAATTGAAATCACTTGTACAATAATAAGTTTGATTTGAATAACTCAAATCTTTTCAAAACTGTCCTAAAGGTTCATTTTACGTGGCCATCCTAATCATCTGACATTACGTTTCATTTTCTAAAATGAAGAAAATAAAACGGCCTGTTTGAAGTTCAAAAACTGCTGTTATTGCAGAATGTGATTTTTGAATTCCAAATATTTTCTACTGTGGTCATAATTAAAATTATTATGAAAATAGCACAATGCATAAAGAAGTGTCAGTTAGTTCCGTCACCAGTTGTAAAGCCAATCGATTGTTTGTGTATGAATACAGATGGATGTTCTCAGGCATTGAGTCGATCTCCCATACACGGTCAATTAGTGATTGTTAATTGTCAAAGAAAAAGCGCGGAACACCGGTGTGTGAGGGGGCTATTGAACGAACTGCGAGAAAAAACGATAGGCAACAACCGTAGCTTGAATAATACATGAATTAAGTAGTTGTTAGCTGTGGGCCGTGACTGAATGTGTAATTAATGACTATATTTCTATCTGACGGATAGGACCCTTTGATTAGTAAATAAACAACAACAAAAAAGCAGTTAGGATACTCAGGGTGCATGCACTCTTTGTCCTTTCATCCGCATATGCAGGCTTTATAATCAGCAATAATGAGCGTGACCAACTAAATTGCCCATAGTCCATTCCATACGATTACTAAATTGTAAGTCGATAATATACCTACTGAACTGTCTCACTGCCTGTCCCTGTTTTCTTTTTATGTTTTACTGGCTCGACTCCATGGATTTTGATAAAATTTTGCATACTTACTAAGCTGGGATATGATAGGATATGTTGTTTAATACCTATTAATGAATAATATGTGCTCTAGACAGCAAACATTGCATGGCAATCCATTTTAAATTTGTAGTACATTACCATAATAACTATTTAGTCAAAGTGTAGCAATGTAATTACGATACCTAGGATATTAGAAATAGATTGTAGGTACGTAAATGGAAATGTATTCTTAACTAAGAAGGAAACAATCTCTATGGTTGCGATTTGAATTTTGTTGACCATAAACAGGGCGTGAAATAGACATAGAGTCATCATTGTTGAAGTTATAAAGGTATTTCTTCAAAGAAATTGAAGACGTACACTTATTGTAATTGCTCAATTACTACACTCTCTCTTTACATGGTTATAATAATTAGTCACTACTGAAAAGCAAAGAAGATACATAAAAATTACCTGATCATCCATCAAATTGAATTAAAAAAGACGGCTAAGTGCGAGACGTACTCGCGCACGAAAGGTTCCGTACCATTATCTATAAAAACGGCAAAAAAAACATGTTTGTTATATGGGAGCTTCCTTAAATATTTATTTTATCCTGTTTATTAGTTTTTATAGCGGCAACAGAGATACATAATTTGACAAACGTCTGACTATCATGGTTTATGAGATTCAGCCTGGTGACAGATGAACGGACAGCGGAGTCTTAGTAATAGGGTCCCGTTTTACCCTTTGGATTCGAAACCTAAACCTGATTCGTCAGATGTAATGCTTAAATGTTAAGAAATTTCTTATTTAATTAATAACGTAGGGGATGGGGAGACCATTATTGCATTTTATACAAACCAAGCCTTCATCAGTTAGCATGATCTCTAAACTTAATTATAATAACAAACGTTTAAATAACGTTTTGATGAGATCATAAAGTTAAACCTTTAATCATCTTCTTAAGCTGATAGCCATCTATTTCCTGTTGGCACGACTTCATTATAAGAACACGAACGATACCTACTTAACTAGTAGATGATCATGTTGTAGCTATTAATCGGTTTCTACGATGTAGGTTTCGTGTTAGGGTAGACCGCTAAATTCAAATTTTCTTAGGTTTTTTGCAATTTTATTTGTCAGTGTCGTGCTATCACCAAAATATGGATCGCGACCGTAACACGTACCTATGTATTTACGTAGTTATAATCATCTAAAGTGCTGATTATCAGCCTAATTGGAATAAATGACTTTTGATTTAATTTTAAGTCTCTGAGTTCATAATAATCACATTTAATTACTATTTCACGAAGAAAACATTTATGAGCAGAGTCATATTATTATAGGGCTGTATTGATGATTTTAATTATAAGAACACTAAAACAGAATTTGTTATCACATTTTTTTAATAAAAATACCACCTAACCCGGACCTGCAATTCGCAAAAATAAGAAATTTTGAATTACGCTGACTCCGCGGAGAACAAATTAAATCGACAACAACAGAATACATCATCTACGAAAATTTCAAACTATCACGATTGTTCAATGCGATACAGCCTGGTGACAGACGAACGGACAGCGGAGTCTTAGTAAAAAGGTCCCGTTTTACCCGTTTGGTACTGAATGCAAAAAAGTTTAACTACGCAGAAAAACGTCTCGGAAATAAAATAAAGAGTCCGCATTGCAACCGCCAGCAAGGCTCTATGTAACTTTTCGTACCACTTGCTCAAAAAAGTGACATTCCATGCCACAAAAAGCGAACATAACAATAGTCATTTTTAATCTGTCAAAAACAGGGAAAGAAAATTGTACTGAATTTCATTCATCCCCTAGGGAGAGAATGTGATTTAAAATTGGAATACTTAATACTGAACTACATCTATGTTTACACCATTGAGTTTGTAGGTTTGTATATAAAGCATTAAGCATCTTTTTTTAAAAAAGAACACGCAATTAATATGCAGTTATGATTATTAAATAAAATTACCAAAACCGACGAGGTCGTATGATGAGCTTGATGCCTTTGCTTTTCCGACAAAACATTTTAGTCTGGGAATTTGCCACGATTTTGTTTTCTTCAAATACATAAACGTTAAGTTTATTTTTATAAATAAGTTAATGTTTTAAAAATACATTGATTTAATCAAAGCGACAGTGACAGTGTATTGTCGAATTCCATCAGTGCAAATGCTGCCGCAATCATACTCATCAACAATAAATGTACCAAACAAAAGTGTAGCTCTCTTTATAAATAATTGGACCAATATTCGAATCTTAACTTTTACTTTTAATGCCATTATCTTTAATAAATGCTTATCTCATATTATTACTGTGTTAATTTTTTCGCAAATGGTACGAAAAGTAGAGTATTTTCCTCGGTGATAAAGCTGTCTTAGTCTTGGGTCAACTTAAATACCTCGCTACACTCAGGACTCGTCTTAAATCCCTCGCTTCGCTCGTGATTTAAGTTTATAACACCCTCGCTGCGCTCGGGAGTAAATCTCGAGTCCTTTGTTGCGCTCGAGATTTAAATCGTCACCCGTGACAGAAGACACTGCTTTATCCCCTTGGTTAATAATCTACTATTCCTGCGTTATTTAAAAAGTGAACGCGGAAAACGCTTAGTATAGTAAAGTAAGTGCTATGTATGAAGTGTATGTTAGTGCTAATTATAGTACATACCGCTTCTTGTGGGAACTCTGTCCAGGAAGTACTCGCAGACGCTATGTGATTAGAGCAATCACTGTAATTTTGTAAATCGGTCTAAACTTTAAATTCGCTCGTATATACGCTATATACTTAGTATGTTTCATCCAAACATATTAAAACAGACGAGACCTCGGGAATTAAATTGAAATCTAATTGGAATTACCATCTGGATGCTGGCAGTACTGGGGTAACGTATCAAACTTAACAATTTAGAGAACGTGATTCAATATTAACAGCCCCTAGGTTCACTATCTTCGGACTTCAGTGCATGCCCTGAGCATATTAACCCATTAGTTACGTCAGTAAATTGTAGATCTTTGACAGTCAGTTATTGTAGTCAGTCTTAGACAGTCAGCCCGTTACTCTGACAACCAGAAGCTGTTGGTGACCTTTTTAATAAATAAAATAAAAAATAAAATAAAACAACCAGTCTTACTAAGGAGTATTGTTACTAACTGGGTGATTGTGATAAGCGGTCGCTCCATGTAAAATACTGGTATTCAGCTGCATTTTGTTAGACTGGTAGTTGACCCCAACTTAGTTGGGCTAAGCAGAAGCTAAAGATTTAGGTTAAAACGCCACCAAAACTGTCACATTTTTCTATGACTTTTACAGCTCTTTGGTTGGATTCAATTTAATTTGCTTGTAAACAGAGTAAATGGCATTAACACTGAGTCACTGAGAAACCAGGATAATGCTGCAATTTCTATGCAACTTGCATTGACAAGTACCGCGAGACCTCGAATTAGCTGTAATCCTTAGAAACACACTTCGGAAGACGACTTGTTTTCTAAATTAAGTGCTCAGCTAGAGCTGGTAAAAAGGAATATAGTCTTTCATGTATGGTCAAATAAGCAGTCGCTCGTCGTAAAATACTACTATTCAGCTGCTTCGGGTGCGACTGCTAGCCCAAACCAACATACTTTTGTTGAAGGGAAAAGGCTACGATGCCGCTGAGATAGATACTTGTTTTTCGAATGGGAAATGATTGCATGATTCGTCCTGCTCTGGGCTTTCAAGGCTTTTTTTTCGTAAGGAAAATCATTAAGTAACTTCTCCCGCTCTGGAAGAAGCGAGTCAGTACAAAACTGACACTCCCTGTGTCAGTTTTGCACTGACTAAACCCATGGCATTTTCCTCCTTTTGCCCTTTGGGTTTCGAGGCCGCGGAAAGCCTTTCGAACAAACTACAACTACAACGATATACTGAAACCAAAGCATTGTCAATTTACACGGTTTTGCTTAACACCCTTACAGTTTCAATATTAACAAGAATTTTTAGGTGTGGCTGGCAAAATACACAAAATCAAAACAATCAAACAAGTAACATTGTGTAATTTATTGTACTTATTCTGTTTCTTTCTCATAGAGCCGACTACTCGTAACAAGTGCAACAATACACCGCTGTGAGTTACGGCCATTATGATTGAAGATGTGAGCCTCCGATAGCGACGAGTTTATTGCGAGTTGTTTCAGAATAGTGCTACTTTTGGTTCGAGCTATAGAAGTGTTTGTTTATGGCCGTTTGAAGGTTGATGGCGATCTCATGGCATGAAGTGACTATGTTGAATTGAATAACATCTATGCCTCAATGATATGGCGCTATTTTAAATTTATGAGGTACATCGAAGTACTTTGTTTGTAATAAATGAAGGGAATAGGCAGAGAATGGTCAAATCAATAAAATGTTAGTATACTCCATCATTATCGATACAAGAATAGCTCATGCTGTGGCAAAATAAAATAGTAGATTTTTGTTAAAGTGGCAGCAGAGTTGAAGCCCCAAGCCTGCCAGGGTACGTTCCACCTCATGCTCTACCCATCACAGCACTTTGCTTTTATATCAAAATAGCGCTTGGATTACAAAGTTCCGTCGTGATTCAACATACCGCGGGCTTCTTCGTCCTCGCCAGTAAATATCAGTTATTTAAAATAATGTCCATTATAACTTATTATCCGTTTACGAGTTGCAAAAGTAAACCGCACAGTTTACGGGTTATTACGGTGACAGAACACGGATTAACCTGTCATGAAAACTGCCTACTTACCGAGATAACTTGGCTATTATGTTTTTACAACGCTAACCTCAAGAAAATTGTGAAATATCCCACATACATAAGAGTTTTCACATATTAGTGTAGCGGAACTTAAACGAGACGCTAACTAGCAAGCAAGTCACTCTAGCGACGAAGATTACACAAGCTTGAGCAGTTTACCCGCTCATTTTGACGGTAACCACATTGTGGGAAGGCGCAGAAGTCAAGTCTGTAATGCGACTTCAAGTTGTAATCGTGAATGTCCGGACTAATTCGGAGGGATGGCTACCCTCAAGCTGAATTGCAGCGTCTACTAAGAACTTAAATACACAGGAAAACTTAAATCAATGGGTATGATTTAGTGAAAATTATTGAATATCGTAATGAAATCATTTTCATTCATGGAGTTTGCGTGCACTTTCATAATTCATGGTTATTTGCTTATTTCATTTAATATTTGACTCTTGAACTTCTCAAAATTTAAGTATCATAAAATTAAACAAACTTAGAGGCTCAGAAAAACTCAAATAGCTTTAGTTAAATTGTCAAAAGGGCCTTTAAACTGGTCAGTGCAAATTGCATTGCAGTACTAAAAGTTACCCTTCTGTATCAGTCAATTTGCCGGGAGTCCGCCATTTTTTGTAGGTTGGCGCATGCGCGGTGACGCAACGCGCCGGTATGCACAGAACAGGTTTGCGACCGCCAGCTAATCCGGACATTGGGGCTGCGTATACCGTAGGCGTTAGAACGTGCTTAGAACCTTACGACTGTTTAAAGAAAAAACATACTAATTTGAAACTGTATTAGAGTCTTCGCATTTATACATTATAATTATGCGATACATCGATCTTGACAGATGTCAAAATTAGAATCTTCAATAGGGCCTCCATAATGCGCAATATTAACGCGGACATAACTTTTTAAAGTTCTTAATTTATATTTTTTTACCACGTTTTGTGTCGTATTCGTATTATTTTTTGTAAAATAATTTATGCTTTGATTTGTAGTAAGTATTGTACTTATTGGTATTATTCATTAAAATAATGTTTGTTTGTTGCGATTGAATTAATATTATTCCTTTTTAGTTACTTACCAAGTTACAAAGTACAGTCAGACACAGGCCTTAAACGCAAGGCAACATTTTTTCCTCGCAAGATTTAGTAATACGACATAGAATGCCAACTAATGGCGAATATAGTAAAAGGAATTGTGTCAGCATTTTAATTAACCGAGTTTTTTTACGTTCACAGGCTCTATACTAATAAAGAAAATATAATGGCGTAGGATTCTGCAATATTTAATTATTTATTTAATCTAAAACTTATGGACTTACTTATTACGGTTTTACGTAATTAATGGAATATTTAGAATGTCTGTTTGTAAGTTGTTTCACTACCAGTATCTAAGTAATTATAAGGAGCCCAGATAGTCTTCTATTTTAATAAAAGTTACTTATATAATTTAAGGGCTCTTTTTCAAAAAAACTTTAAAAAAATACTGACAAGGTATCGAACCCAGTATTTTCAATTCGCTTCGAAGCGATAGATTTGAGTTAAGAATATAAAATTTAGCAAATTTAAGCAGACATATTCTATTATGAAAATTTTCCACACATCCTTTCCATATCCTGAAAATAAATCAAAAGGCGCCATGGACCTGGCCATGGCTTTTAAGTTTTTTGTCCATTATAAATAGTTAATTAATAATCATGTTACGGTCTTATACAAGTTGACACGTTCCGTTTTCTCGTTATTGATCACTTGACAAGTTTTTTTGACATGTTTTTTGTCGTGAATAATTAAGCTTAAAGCTACTCTATTTATTTATTTATACATAACTCGTTACGCAGGAAGCTGGCTCAATATAGATATGTAAGTATATATCATTTTGATTGACTTTATTGAAGAAAAAAATAATATGGTTTTTAAATGGCTAGATTGTTTTACTGGTTTGCCATGTTAACTTAATGCAATACGATAGCCATTACCGATATTTGCGCTTTGCACCATTTCCGGTGTCGAGAATCAAATATCAGCACAGGAGACACATCATTGTTCTCAGGGCACATCTTAGCCCGTGACCTGCACATACACACAATTACAAACAAATACAAGGCTGCCAACATAACAACCATTACAAACTAATTACTCTTGTTGAGTAACATCTGCCCTATAAGGCCCACAGGTTATACATCAAGCGACCTTCTATCGTCTATGGTGTTTTTTATAAGAGAATCGTGTCTATGGCATCCTGCTGAGTGCTGAGTTATTATATCAATGTCGTGGCTACGTAGTTTTATAAAACACTTCGTTTCGTTTTATGATTATTGTAATCTTTGTATCAACACTTTTTGAGAAATAATTTATTTGTATCCAGAGATGATGAAACGCGTACCTCTTTTTTACTTCAAAACAATCTCAAGTAATGTCATAGAAGGGCAAGTCGTAAAGGGTATGGGAGATTTCCAAAACAAATCGTAAATTATCTCAAGAATGACATGTGAACGATATGAGATGTTCCCAGGTACTTCAAATCTTAACAAATTTTTAGAATGTCAAGTGAGGGCTAAGAGAGATTTCCAAGTACCTATAAATCAGAACCAATCCCAAGAATGTCAAGTGTGCAAAACGCCATTATCGACATCGACCAAGCTAAGTTACAGTTCATGGGAAAAAAATGCAACACTTGTAATTTGTCGATAACATGCTAAAATAGTTATAGCCAATAGGAGTCGTTAGTTTTAGTTTTGTATTTTTATCTCTGTGTTCTCATTGGTTAAGGTTTTTGATTTGTTGATTAGTTGTAGCCAATAAGATTCTGTTATCCTAAGATATATAGTTAAGCTTTTGTAAATAAATTCATTCAACCTTCTGATCTGGAGTCTGCCTCATCTCTCTACCATATACCCCAACAATTGGTGAACCGTCGACGCTGAACAATGGAAGGACAAATCCCTGCTCAAATCGCTGTTGAGGAGCCTAAAGAAAGAAATCAGGACCACGTCGAGCTCGCCCTGGCTGGAGTATCAGTGCAATCAAGATTTCTTCCCTTCTGGCGTGAACTACCGAAGGCCTGGTTCATCCACTTCGAAGCCACTGTCAACCCGCTGCACACATCAGACGCACAGAAGTTCACGTACTTGCTGCAACAACTCCAGAGCATCGACCTACAGCATCTCACCGACATCCTGTACAACCCGCCGGCCACAGAAAAATACAACGCAGCTAAAGAGCGCCTACTCGCCGTGTATGACACATCAGACGCGAAGAACTTTAAAAAATTAATTAGCGGTCTCGAACTAGGCGACCAGAAACCATCACAGCTGCTACGAAAGATGCGACAGCTTGGTACCGGCATGATCACAGAAGAGGGACTGAAAATTGAATGGCTAAATCACATGCCAGCCCAAATCAGAGTCGTGTTATCAATCAACACTGAATCGTCTCTAGACACACTCGCCGCAATGGCTGACAAAATGGTTGAATACACCGATACACCCAACATCGCTGCAGTATCAACGCACACACCGACAGAGTCATCAGCTGTTAACAACAACGACGCATTATCAGCGTTATCAAAAGAAGTTGAAAAACTCTCACTTGAGATCGCCGAATTACGCCGTGGCTACAGTCGTTGGCCACACCGAAGGTCTCGCCATCCCTTTCACTCACGTTCGCGTTCCCGCTCGCATTCCAATAAGCGAAATGTGCGCCCACTTAAGCCAGGAGATTCAACGTGGGAATGCAAATACCATTTTAGATTTGGTGATCGAGCAATAAGGTGTGAGTCACCGTGCAGTCGAAGAAAAAGTACAGAAGAAACACACAAGACGCCCGTCATACCGTTAAACTAGAATCGACATCGACTGTGGCGAGCGTCGGTGTCTCCAGTACAAGTAATCGCCTATGCATCCACGATCGCAACACTCACGAACGTTTCCTCGTGGATACAGGCGCCGATATCTCCGTGTTAGCAGCAACACCTAAAACGAGAAGATTAAAAAGCAAGAGAGACGACGCCTTACAACTCTTCGCAGCCAATAACTCTCCGATCGCGACATACGGAGAAAAAACAATCAACTTGAACCTTGGACTACGACGCAATTTTCAATGGACATTTATAGTCGCCGACGTAAAGACATCCATACTGGGAGCAGATTTCCTTCGGCACTACAAGATACTCGTCGACCTACACAGTAAGAAGTTAATAGATAAAGTCACCGAGTTATCCGTAAGCACCATTGAAATTACCACACCTGCCGAAACCGTCTACATTATCAGCTCCCATCAGGACTATCATGGCATCCTAAAAAAATATCCAGATGTGTTGCGACCTATGTCACTGAAGCAGCCATCAAAACACGAGGTCGTTCATCACATCGAAACATCTGGCCCGCCACTCTACGCACGTGCGCGCCCTTTACCGCCCGATAAGTACAAAGCCGCTAAACAAGAATTTGACCGCATGGTAGAAATGGGCATATGTAAGCCGTCTATGAGTCCCTGGGCTAGTCCACTTCACGTGGTTAAGAAAAAAGATGGAGGACTACGCGTTTGCGGCGATTACAGACGCCTTAACGCAGTAACACAACCAGATCGTTACCCGATACCACGCATACAAGATTTTACTTACCAGCTGCAAGGCAAGAAAATATTCTCCAAATTAGATCTCAAAATGGCATACTTTTGGATACCTTTAAATAGTGAAGATGCCAAGAAAACCGCAATAATAACACCGTTTGGCCTTTTCGAATTCAATTGTATGACGTTTGGCTTACGTAACGCTAGTCAAACTTTCCAACGATTCATGAACCAAGTATTACATGGCCTAGAAGGAGTTTTCTGTTTTATCGACGATATTCTTCTGCACGCTGATGATGAAGAAGCAATGAAGAATATTCTACATCAAGTTCTGCAACGCCTAGAGAAGTATGGTGTAGCACTCAATGTCGACAAGTGTGAGTTTGGCAAACAGAAAATTAACTTCTTGGGCTACGAAGTATCGGCCGACGGAATTAAACCTACTGAAGAACGCATCCAAGCCATATCTACATACCCAAAGCCGAAAACCATAATCGAGTTACGACGTTTCCTAGGCATGCTAAATTTCTACCGGGACTGCTTACCCCATCAAGCCGATCTACAAACCGAGCTCAACAAATACCTACACAACAAGAAGAAAAATGATAAGACACCGATTGTATGGACACCCGAAGCAGAGATTGCATTTAAAAAATGCCGCCAAAGCATTTTAGACGCGACCACATTATCATACCCGTCAAGTAATAGCGAACTTGTTATCATGACAGACGCCTCAGATAACAGCCTCGGTGCAGTACTACAACAGAAAGTCAACACAGTTTGGAAACCACTGGCATTTTTCTCCAAAACCATGAGCGCGGCGCAACGCCGATATAGCGTGTACGACCGCGAACTACTAGCGATCTACGCGGCTATAAAACATTTCCGCCGACTGATAGAAGGCTGTGACGTCACTATTTACACCGACCACAAATCTCTCTCTCACGCTCTATTGAAACCAGCAAGTAGCAGTGACACACCGCGGCGAGAGAGACAACTACACTTTATAAGTCAATTCTGTACAAATATCAAATACTTAGAAGGAGAGAAAAACTCAGTCGCCGACGCCTTATCACGCATAGAAGAGATACAATGCCCCACTTTGATCGACTACAATCAGCTGGCCATCGATCAAAATAACAATGAAGAACTAGAAAAGCTCAGATTACAACCGAACTTGAAGTTTAGCGCCATAACACTACCCGGAATGATACGACCAATCACGTGCGAAGTATCCTTAACTCCGCCTCGACCTTTTTTGCCTGCAGCATATCGTTACGCAGCTTTCAAAGCGCAACACGAACTATGCCACCCAGGGGTGCGAACAACCCGCAAGCAGATGTCGTCGAAATTTTTTTGGCCCGATATGAATAAACAAGTCGCCGAGTGGACGCGAGCTTGTATCAGTTGTCAACGCGCAAAAGTTAACCGTCACGTCATCACTCCGTTATCTACTTTCCCGCCGTCGCAACGTTTTGAGCACATACACATCGATATAGTTGGTCCGTTACGCTTATCAAACGACTATCGATACTGCATCACTATTATCGATAGGTGTACGAGTTGGCCCGAAGCAATCCCTGTACGAGAAATTACCGCTGAGATCGTCGCAAAAGCGCTGTACGAACACTGGATAGCGCGTTTCGGCTGTCCACTACGCATATCAACCGACCAAGGACGACAGTTCGAGTCGCAGCTGTTCAACGCTTTAATGAAAAAGTTCGGGATAACGAGAATACGCACTGCAGCTTACCATCCACAAGCAAATGGAAAAATCGAAAGGTGGCACAGAACGATGAAGGCAGCACTCATGGCACGCGGCGCCACAACTACATGGACAGACGAGTTGCCTACTGTATTACTTGGCCTACGTAGCGCAATACGGGACGACAACAACCTTAGTCCCGCGCTTATGACCTATGGAACCACACTGCGGATACCATCTGATTTCTTCGTACCTACACAGTCAAAGATTGAAGATGCGGACTACGTACGACAATTAATTCAAATAATGACATCATTGGCACCGACCGAGCGAAAACAAGCACAGCAACGAACGTTTGTGTACAAGGACCTCGCAACATGCAAACACGTTTTTATACGCAACGATTCTGTACGATCCCCGCTCACTCCACCTTACGATGGCCCATTTGAAGTACTGCAGCGCAACGAGAAGCACTTCAAGATACAATTACCAAGTCGAACAGCCATAATATCGCTCGACAGACTAAAACCTGCTTACGTTTTTAACGAACAGGCGAACGATACAGTTTTGCATACACCCATAACGCATACCGCTAATGTCAGGACAAAGAGCAACACGGATACCGAAACTCAAGTGCAGCAGAAATTTAACAATAGTGCGACCAGTCCACCCTCTGCAAAGTCGGACGCCAGTCTCCCATACGTCACACGTACCGGACGAATAGTTAAGAAGAAGGTACGCTTCGCTTGAGGGGGAGTGATATGGGAGATTTCCAAAACAAATCGTAAATTATCTCAAGAATGACATGTGAACGATATGAGATGTTCCCAGGTACTTCAAATCTTAACAAATTTTTAGAATGTCAAGTGAGGGCTAAGAGAGATTTCCAAGTACCTATAAATCAGAACCAATCCCAAGAATGTCAAGTGTGCAAAACGCCATTATCGACATCGACCAAGCTAAGTTACAGTTCATGGGAAAAAAATGCAACACTTGTAATTTGTCGATAACATGCTAAAATAGTTATAGCCAATAGGAGTCGTTAGTTTTAGTTTTGTATTTTTATCTCTGTGTTCTCATTGGTTAAGGTTTTTGATTTGTTGATTAGTTGTAGCCAATAAGATTCTGTTATCCTAAGATATATAGTTAAGCTTTTGTAAATAAATTCATTCAACCTTCTGATCTGGAGTCTGCCTCATCTCTCTACCATATACCCCAACAAGGGCTTATAACCTGTTTTTTTAACTTTTCCTCGTATTTCATTGCTTTTATTAACTTCGGACATAATACTTGACAAATGTCGTTATAATAACTCATTAAATCAGTGAATTGACGCAAGTTAATGAGCTTTTCTAAACGCACGTACACGGACTGTAATAAAATTGTTGACGAATGACATACAAACAGCAATGATACGTTATTAACAGCTCAACACTATTGAAATGGGAATAAAATTATAACGATTTGCATACTTGTAAAGTTACGTGGTTTTTTGATAAAATAAGGTGCAAATGAGTATGTTTAATAAGTAAACGAACTACTTACTGACTATCAAATCGTTTTCTAAGTTTTCAAACATTTATATTTTATACTAGCTGTTCCCCGCGGTTTCACCCACGCTGCTCAGCACCTGTTGGTCGTAGCGTGATGTTATATAGCCTGTAGCCTTCCTCAAGAAATGGACTATCCAACACTAAAAGAATTTTCCAATTCCAACTAGTAGTCCCTGAGATTAGCGCGTTCAAACAAACAAACTCTTCAGCTTTATAATATTATATATTTTATATTTTTAAGAAAATCGACAATGGCGCTGATCCTAAATACATTGGGAAAAAGGTGGGAGAACGATAACGAATGATAAAGATCATTTATCTACGAGTAAGATTTGTATGAAATTGCCAATTTTGTAGTAATTTTCATGCTTATACAGATTTAAATCCTAAGTCCCTTAGTTCAAATAGGACTTGTGAATCATACTTGTTTTAAGCTCAGGCAGGTACAGCCTAAGTTTATTAATAACTTCACCCTCTGCTCATTTGCAAACGAGACTGGTTTCCCATGGCAGGACGAGTCATTTCCGCAGTTTGTAGGAAATCAAGTTTTCCAAGTATAAGCTACAACTTGGCTGTGCCTACAGTCTACACCTTATTCAGTCGTTTCTTGCGACACCAAAATAGCTTACACCTGTACTTAAGTCATTGGCCTGTATAATGTATTTTAATAAAGTCCTGTTTCATAGTTTCTGCAGTATCTAACAGGCTTACTAACCAGCGTGTTTTGTCTCACTGTTGGGCAAAGTTCTTCTCACTTTTCTTCCCTGTTCTACATTTTAAATGTGTTGCCGCGTCCTTCAAACTCCTTGTCAACTCCGCTTTGTTTGGCTATTGACACACCTAGCCCATTAATGTCCAGTGGTTCTTCTAGCCCATTTCTCAATGAAATACAGCAGACGTGTCCAACCCAATCCCGTTTAAACTTCCACGAAGCTGCTCTATCTGACAGAATACTCATAAACCTAAAACAGGCTGGAGAAGAGAATAGAGATAGTTCAACAGACTTTAATTCAGTTAGATTATCTGTCACACTCAGCTAGCACCTACTTCAGAAGTCAGATTTATCTGTCATAAAGTACCTACACATTCGTTTGTCCATAAGTCAATCCAAGATATGGGAAGTAAACAATCTCAAGATTGAATTGCACGACCGGCAGGCAATCTCGATTGAACATTATAAATTCATTTACGCTGAGGTCGCGTAATGTCGTCCGGTGACGACGGTGATGGCGGCCGTGACCGTTTGTTTACTTACGTTTAAGGGCAGTTTCATTACTCATGGTTTTGCATTTGGTATCTATGCGAAAAATAAAATGCTTGATTAAATGCTCTTGTTTCAATGTTAAGCGGAATTGTAACACCTGAAAATCTAAATGTTTGTCATTTAATTTTTTATTTTGTACCCCCGCTACAGCTAGCATAGCTCTAGGAAACGACACACACAGCAACATAATTGTAAGTTCAAGACCTTATAAATGTGATCCGCCGCTAAGATCTCTCTCTCTCTTCCTCTCTAAAGTTTCAGGAAGCATGGTAACCCTACAAAAGGAATAAAGTGTGTGTTATGTTAAGTATAATTAAATTAAAACACGATTCTTGCAACATCGTGATGTTTATAAAATAACCAGCACGTTATTGTTGTATGTGACTTGACCCATAATAAAAGTTTAGTACTTTTGGTGCCAAACATTGATATTGTGTATTTCGGGTATCAAACAGACTAACGTCCTAACTTGAGGTGCCGATCGGAAAGGGAAAACATTGTGTTACTTTCAACTAAAGTATAGTTCTGTTCAAACTTGCACGGCACGGAAGTTAGCTAAAATACTCAATCAAGATCTTTTATTCAAATTAGGCTGATAATCAGCCCTTTTTGAACATCACATTACAAGATACAGTCCCACTAAACGCCCTGCCCTTCGCCACTTCCTAGTGTTTTAGCTGGGAAGAAGTGGCGGAACAAACTCCCCAGCAATTTTATGATTGTAAAGTGCTGACCGTCACTCGCAGTTAAGAACCATAGGTTATGGGTCCCAGAAATACCGATAAATATCCCACATGAACGTTACTTGTATTTTTGTGTTTTGACAGAGTTTTCTTGAATTAGTATGAAAATTATTAAAAACCTCGCCCACATCAATGAAACTACGTACGATGCCTTAGATATTTAGATGAAAGGAGAGAGGAACGGTACCTAGGTACTATTCTATTCTGATCGAACTAGTATACATCTGATTTGCGGTCTACAGCTATCTATTGCTTCATTCATAAAGGACCTTTTAAAGACTACTCATGTATTTATCAACGAACATCAAAATGCGGCCAGCCTTGGCCATTGTGTACTCGAGCCATTATAGCCATCAGCATGTCCCTATCGATTGCGGCCAACGATTGACAAAACTTACCAGCGACACAAATACCTAATTTAACTTAGGCAATATTTACATGTGGAGCCTACTACAGTGACCACACACACTGGTTCTTGAAGGATATTAGTGAGTGCGTGATCTATGATATGACGTAATAAATTAAAGATGCTGTTCATTTTTTTTAAATTGTCTTCGAAGAGTTTTTGTTGGTTGGTAAAAAGTTATAAAGGCGTTTATGCTTAATTTGGACCATACTCGGTAGGTATATAATTATGGAATTGTTGTATTATTTTAGTTGCGTAAGGGTTAAAAATAGTTTGTAAACGTGTTTATAGTAGATTAATAAACAATTTACGTTGTTGTAAACCATTATATTGCTAGTTACTTTTCCATTAGTGTGAATTACAACGAAATCACCATCGATTTGCATAATAATATTGTTAAATCGCGTTAAATTATTTGTTTAACATATAAAACCTGTATTTAAACGCGATAATAAATCACAGAATATAAAAAATAACAATTTGATATTTTTTCACATCTACTTGCGTCATTATAAAACCCAAAGATTACTTTGAGAGTTATAAACTAGGTTTGCTTGATGGAATTCAAGCAAAAACTTTTAAACTGATCGTGTATGTAACACATTATGTAGTGGATGGAGAATCATTTTGTTTCATCTACGATGTAAGATGATGGCATGTGGGTGTCAGAACGACTTGCAATTAAGACCAACGAGTATAGACTTGTGATTGAGACGCTTTGGGACAAAAACTAATAGGATGCGATAATCACGACTGGTTATAAGTTGAGATGTTAACATATGGAGAAGATGAACATTTTAGAATCAAATCGGATCGAATTCGGATGAAATTTGGTCTGTCCTTAGATTAACATTCATAAGCTACTTTTTATCCCGGTCTTCTCGGATGAAACAGCGGGATGCAACTAGTTTAATAGTCAACAACAAATAGATGACGCTACAAAATTATTCCATCCACAAAGCATTCCCGTATAAGAGCCGATTCCATGGCACAGTGAGAAAGAATTCCATGAACACTATTTTATTCAAAATCAAGTTCAGTATTACAAAGACCAATGAATTGAGTGGTAAGGGTATGTAGTTTACATGTATAGATCAAAATTGCAGAATCTTTAGAGATGTCGAGTCAAACAATATTTCCAACCCAAATTGGCAGACAGCAAATAGTACTAATCTCTTGCTCAAATTTTAAATCGAAATGTAGATTTGGTCTAGTTTTGAATAGTAGGTATTCGTCAAGATATCATGATTGGAATTTCCGATGTTGCGGTAAGGACGGTGAAGGACAATTCGTATCTCATTAACATTCTACGCAATAGTTCATAATGTGTTTCTGATTTGTAACTTGCCTTGCCATTTGCCAGGTTCTATTCTAGATCACTTTAAATTATTTTTACTTTGATTTTATCGAATAAAAACTAATGATTTTTCGCATTTTGATGATACGATTACGATTGGCGCTGCGGCCAAACGATTGGATGCTGCGTTGCCTGTCGCGTATACGATTCCGCACAAAACAAAAATATTTGTATGCCTATAAGTAGTTGTTCCGGGTCTGCCTTTTTTGCCGGGTCAATACAGGAGAAATTCCTAGTGCCCCATATTTCTCCAACAACTTTGCTTGCCAAAGCAAGCAAAAGCAACTGCTGCGGTGCTACCTACTGCTTTTGGAATTTCAATGACGTTTAAAGAAGGGTAAATTTGGTACTACTTTTGTAAAAATCTGTGTAATTTGTTTTGATAACGCAAGGTAGTGTTTTTAGTTCAGATTTAGACCACGGGCCTCAAGAACCATGTACTTTAGGACAATATGTTCCTCAAGATCTCCTTTTTCGAATTACCTCGTAATACTTTTTTTTCTATCGCATATGGAAACTGCATAGTGAACTCGTCTAATATCTAGTTCGCAATTAATGCAGTGAATACTCAGTTTTAAAACATGGCGGCGTTCGAAAATGGCGCGAAACTGATATGGAAACTTGATTACGACTTAATTGGATTTATATTCGTAATTTAACGCATTAGGACAGTGTTTGTCTGAATTATACGTTGTTTTTGGAATTTACGGCGGTTATTATTCATTCCTTCACTTATTGGCATAATAATATCATTTCTGAGTTGAATGTTTTATTGACAAAGCATTTGTTCCATAATTTCCGCCATACCATGTTTATTCATGAAATTAGTGGCAAATCATGTAATTGCAAGTTTGGGCTTGCAGGACAAATATTTCAAGTCTTATTTTGTTTTCTGGCAGAATAACCTTTTCTTTTTAAACCTCAAGGGATTTCCTGAACGAAACTTTCTTGTTTGCGTAACCTTTTTGGGAGGTAATTGGTATTATAAAGTACATGCTACGCCAATACATGAGCAAGTGCCGGGGTCACGACACTTGGAAGGGTGCGGCCGCGGATCGCAATGACCTAGTGTTGCAAGTTAGTTTATGTGAGAGATTTTTCCTCGAAACGTTTTTGCAATTCAAAACAAGTAGGTAACTAATAGGCATTTTTATAGACACGCACACGCAGCTTGCGAAATCTTGTTATTTGAAACACTCAGTCTGTCAACGTTATATGACATGTTCATGCAAAAACGTGTTCAGATTTTTCCTTACATAACTGGAATCTAAAAATCTGTTTTTGGACACTAAAATAGTTCCTTAGATTTAGTCAACTAATAGTGAAATTTAGTTTCATTAAGAGTCTTAGATAACGATTTGACTTGGCCTGAAAACCATGCCACTAATATCAACGACTGACAAGTGACTGACCAGTCTTTTCACCAAGCCTGTAAAATACCTCATGCATATAAAAATTACCATCGAAATCCATAACTTTACACATCAAATAAAAAAAAACAGTCATCTAAACCGTAATTATAGTACCTGCATAATGCATCCTAACAAGCTTACAAGTCGAACCAATTTCGTTCGCAGGGACATCAAATGACTTTCTAGCCAATAGCCGTAGAAACAAAAGAGTCGTCATCAAAAGAAGATGGCGACCGTTAGCATAATTATTGGCCAGTGAAAGTGTCAGTTACGTGCTTTGAGTATTGTATCACTATCGGCAGGAGTAGAATCGATCGTAAAAAGAAAATACGTTGATAAGTTTTAGAATTTGAATGTTAAAGTGCATGGAACTATTGACGCGTGGCTGTAGTCGGAACTAATGCGCCGTTTCTGTTTTTACCCGACTGCCAAAGAAGGAGGGTAATGTTTTTCGAGTGTATGTAAGTATGTATGTATGTCTTTTCCTTTGTGACCACCTGTAGCCTAAACGGCTTGATGGATTTTGATGTATGAGGTATCGTTAGATTTGTCTTGATTACGGGAGTGTCATAGGATACATTTTATCCTAAAAGTCCCACGGGATAAAGACATAATAATATTTTTTCTAAATTTCCCTTTAAAAAAATATGTATGCGGTATCATTAGATTCATTTCAATCACGGGAGTAATTAATATAGGATACGTTTTTTCTCAAAATTCCCACGGGAACATGTTAATTCTGCGTCAACGCAAAGCAACTCATGCGTTAGCAAGCAAAAAGATAGGGCGTGGCCTGGCATGCGGCGCGCGGCGCGGTGCGGAGGGGGATATGCTCGAGTATACAGCCCGATTGCGGGCACACGCATGAGGGCACACGTCGTTGACGGTCGTCTCTAAATAGCGATTTTTTCGATACTTCGTCGTCTGACGCGAAACTTATAAAGTATAAATAACTCGTTCTTTTTTTTTTCTTTCGTGTTTCTCTCTTTGCGGGCACACGCATGAGGGCACACGTCGTTGACGGTCGTCTCTAAATAGCGATTTTTTCGATACTTCGTCGTCTGACGCGAAACTTATAAAGTATAAATAACTCGAATGTCGTCGAAATAATTTAAAATGGTACTTACATATACATAGTCTTCTACATCTACAACATTTTCGTTAAATAAAAACAGCTAAAAAGTTATAAATAAAAAAATTATTATTAAAAAAACAAAATACCCGACTGCACACTAAAAAAAGAGTAAAACAAGCCCCACAATAATATTGATCAATCAAATGCTAAAAACTAATTATGTAATACCGTTTAAACAATACCTATATTAAAAAATACACTACAATATGTGTTCGTAATCGATAGTTAAATAAACAGAAACTTATTTTGAATACAAATTTACTGAATATAATTTATAAATGTTGATGGAAAGCATCGCAGGCGGGGACCACCTTGACCGCCACCAACGAAAATTCTGCTAAATGGTGCACAACCGAAATGACTATAAATAAGCCTCTGTTGGTCCCCGCCTGCGATGCTTTCCATCAACATTTATAAATTATATTCAGTAAAGAACAATGCCCACCCTCCATACATTTAAAAACCTGATGATGAAAGTATATGTATAATTATAAGATATAGTAGAAATACTTCCTGTAAGTTTAGAAAGTAATGTCTAATATTCATTTCGGTAATTTAAACGCCACGAAGTTCAAAAAATATTAATGTTTCTTTTTAGGTTAGGATATCCCGTCACCAGAAATAATGAAACAAACGTTTAGAACTATTTAATAACGCTCGAAGCATAGTCTAAAATATGAATATTTAGCTAACAATGGTCTATAACATCTTTTTTACTCAGTTAATTCCTTGAAACTTAGTGCCCCTAAGTCAATTGCTAAGACTCCATGATTGGTACTATAAAATGAGTGTCGAGTTGAAAACTGCAAGACAAATTATTTATTTTCTAAGAATATGATTCGGTTAGGTACCAACCTACTGGCTAACACCACAAGTACTAGGTATTTGTGGTTAAATAAGTAGGTAGCTACATATTCTAATAATTGCATAATTTTATAAAGTACCTAGGTATATGTATACCTACTAACTAGATTAATTAATTTATAATAGTAACATAACAGTATAAAATAGTAGTAGGTAGGTACCTTCTCATAAGTACTACTATGTAAGTACAACTTTTTAGAGGTATAAAGAAAGTATCTGACTAGATAAGATACCCTATCTAGTCAAAAACTTTCTATATCCTAAAAACCTACCTCTAAGTGTCGCCGCACACGAGCCACTCGCCACAGCCACAATGTAACAAATGTCGATTAAGCTGCGACGATTTGAAGCGTGTGGCCGCCACCGGCGCCAACCGTGTGCGGCGAGTCCATATAAAATGTATGAAAAATACAGGAAATATGCCAGTGGCGGCGTTTTGTGGTTGTGGCCGGTGGCCCGTGTGCGGGAGCCCTTAAAAGCCTAACTCAATTCATGTTGTCAAAAATGTTGTCACTTTTATTTACCAATCTAATTACATACCTGTTGAATAAAACGGGAAAAGTAAATAAAACACTGTAATTATATTATACATTGGAATAGTTTATTGATATTCCTCATTTTCATCCGAATCTCTAATAACTATGTCATCAAAAAATTCTGCTGGAGCAGATATATTGTTTTCGTACCTAACCCATCCATGGTACCACACTACCGTCATCACGTGAGCACAACATCTGATGGTACGTCGACCGACCAAACAATTGCAACAATATTCAATTATTCCGTTTCTGCCAGGCGCATATTTTCTACCAAAATATAACATAGTATTGTTTTCTTAAAATGTGCCTGGACTTGATTTTTCCTCTTATTAGTGTTTTATCATCACTTCCTCTAATATTGTATTGAGAAAAGTCTTGTCTACATACTTCTATACGATATGATCCGTGAAATCTTATATGTTCTCCATAGTATGACCTTGCTTTTCTTATTTGGTAAGTACCTAGAGCAAATAATATTAATTCACTATAACTTAATCTAGGAAAGAAAAATAATTAAATTATCTCGGTCAGCAGTATCAGGTATAATTATCGATAGCCAAAAGAAATCTATACTAATATTATAAAGCTGAAGAGTTTGTTTGTTTGAACGCGCTAATCTCAGGGACTACTGGTTGGAATTTGAAAATTCTTTTAGAGTTGGATAGTCCATTTCTTGAGGAAGGCTATAGGCTATATAACATCACGCTACAACCAACAGGTGCTGAGCAGCGTGGGTGAAACCGCGGAGAACAGCTAGTATGATAATAAACATTAAAGAAACATAAATACCTGACCTGGTGCAATTCTTGTTTGTATAACAGCATTAATCTGTCTTTGCTCAATAACAATAGCATGGCTCTGACGAGTCCTGGTTGACGGTTTTCATGAGGAGTTCATTACAAGGTTCACAAATGTAATCTTCCTCAATAATCTGAAACAGGAAACTCAATATGAACTTCTTTTGATGACAAAGTATTAAATATTTCAATACCAGGAGGTTATGATGATGAAATGATTCACATAGGTAACAATAAACAACATTTCGAAACTAAGATTATTTAATGTAAATAATCTTTGTATTTATACACAGTTTTCGAACATGCATGTATGTGTTATGTTACACGTTGTTTTAAGAGCTTCGTGTGATTCTTATAATATTATTTATAGATTAATAATAATGAGCATATAATACTTACGATTACTGATGATATCCAGTCGCTAAGTAACGAAATAACTCTTGTGTTCATGAACGAGATAAAGTTGAAACGTATTTATGCATACATTGCAGTTTATGCAAAGTAAACGTCGACTTGTTGCTGATGGCGGCATTGTCAAAGGTCATCAAATGAGGAAGATATCGGGGTCCGCGGGCGGTAAATAGGCTCGTAATAGGAAGAAACACACGCAAAATGACACAGTACACAACGAGAAGCAAGCGCAACAATGAAGGGCTGCAAATTACAGAACTGTCAAATGTCAAAAAAATCCATTTCACTTGCGCACACTCAATGAAACACTGAACGATTAATTTGATTCAATTGTTTATGTTTTTTTAAATAATTTACTTTAACCCATGACTAATAAAAAAATAGTTACTGTTCAAATTAAATGTAAAACAAGTATAAAAATAAGGAACAGTTAAATATGGTCAACCAACAAATGTGAAATGGAACGTTTTAAAAAATTGATGGTTTGGATGCGTTCAAAATATGCATGTCCTGACGTAGAATTAGCACAACTAAATGTAAAAAAATCTTTTTTTCCTGCGTTACTTTTAACATTGTAATAAGCGTAATTAATATACAATTCAATAAGCTGTATTTTAAGATTTATTTCATTTCTATACATTGTCAGGTCAAAAATGAGCATCCTTCTTTGTATTCAAAATAAGTTTCTGTTTATTTAACTATCGATTACGAACACATATTGTAGTGTATTTTTTAATATAGGTATTGTTTAAACGGTATTACATAATTAGTTTTTAGCATTTGATTGATCAACATTATTGTGGGGCTTGTTTTACTCTTTTTTTAGTGTGCAGTCGGGTATTTTGTTTTTTTAATAATAATTTTTTTATTCAATGTAATTTCTACAGGCAATTTCGACAATGTTTACCAATAGCGCTCGTCAGACAATGTCACTCAAGTGCCAACAACGCGTGCTGAACTATACTTTCTTTAGATTCAATTCATTGTAAGAAAATAATATGGAGTAGGTACCTATCAGCTAGAAATTCTCTCATGTCTGGGTAAAGTCTATTTCGTCATTCATGTAGTTACAAATAGAAACTAGGAATAAAAATAATCTCTTAATAAAAGCCTAGTTATAAAATAATCTATTAGGAATTCAAAACAAACTAATACATTTAATATCAAAAGTTCAAATCAAATCAAATCATTTATTTCAATTAGACCATTACAGGCACTTTTGAATGTCAAGAAACAAAATGAAACTACAGTCCCGGTCACAAGGCATAATAACTTGTGAAAGTACTGCAGTTGCCCATTTCAAAGCGTTGATCTCTATGGAGAAGAATGGGCAAGAAACTCCATGGACACTCTTTTAAATTCTAATATTTTTACAAAATAGTATTTACATCATTCGTGTTGAGATTATACAAATATGTGAGAACGATGTAGAAAGACGTGCACAGTAAGAGCGTCCAGAGTAAATAAAAAACAAAATTCAATTTAAATCTAAATAAATTAAAAATGACCGTGGTAGTTAAAAAATGACCAGTCCCAACTGACAGCGCCCGTTCACGAACATGACGTATGGATCAGCCCCATTCAGCTCGACCATTTTGAAGGGAGCTAAATGACCCGACACACCCGCCACCATCAGCGAGACATTTAAGTGAGCATGACACTATTAACCACCAGGGCTTCGTCAAGTCAATGATAATACATAGCACTCACATAATTGGGCTTAATAATTATACAATACTAGAGAATTGATTCTATACATTGCAAAGATAGTCTTACAATCTTCTGCAGCTTCCACTATAGCTTCGGATACTTATTAATGAGTTTACCCCTATGCTTGAGGAGCAGGACCAGCATTGAGCCAAGCATTTTTATCATCAATATAATCCCCCAACTTATAATATGCTTGCCTACATAGTGTGCGTTTAATACAAGATTTAAATTTCGTTTCATTCAGTTGAAGAATGTGGGGAGGTATTTTATTGTAGCATTTATCGCAGCAGTTATCGAAATTCGAAGGTAGTTCTGCTCATTTTAGTTTATGTCACTAACAAATTATACATTTCCTAAGGTTTAATTTACAATAAATATGCTTAACTGCATTCCGAGACTAGTTAAAGCCTTTGGTAAATCGATAAATTAATTTGTCTTGTTTCATATTTCATTCCTGCACGAAACTAAAGTTGAAAATTGTCTTTAGAATAATTTCAAGATTGTCACTATATCTTTGAAATGTGCTGTGGAATGTAATAGCTCATTTTAACACTCTTATCATCGGCCTCGGTAGCGCAGTAGGCAGCGCGTAAGTCTCATAATCTTAAGGTCGTGAGTTCGATCCTCACCCGGGGCAATATCTTTTTGCATTTTTCCCATACATTTCTTTTCTGTACCAGACTTTTTCCCGACCAATGAGGCCAAGGAACCTGTTTGCCACTAGTTCTGTTGCAACTATCAATCTATACGCACCTGGCGTTCATTGCGAAATGTTAACGCGTATGCAAATCCCATCAGCTTAAACAATGAAATGTCTTTACCAAAGCAGCCCACGTCGGTACTATAGTATCTGTGATTGTTTACATTCATAAATAGTAATAAGACTTGTAATTAAGTCGGCACTCAATTTCGCAACTTACGTTCCGCTGCTACCACAATGCGTGCGACATTTCACAAATAGATTGCTGTCAAAATTAATTTTAACGCCATCTATTGACAAGTAGAAGTACTATTTAAATGTTAAAATTGACGTGTTGCAATGAATAGAGAACTTCATTTCCCTAACGAAATATGTGTTACGAAATCATGTCATATTTATTCATGATTGTTAATGTCCATTTTAAAGCTGTAGTAATTTTGTTTTTGTTTTTCAGATTTGATCTTGCTGGCGCGCTTCTAAGAAGGATGTAAGTGCAAATTTTGTTTAGTGCGTAATTGCTTAAATGTTTTATTGTTTATTTTTATCTCATTTCGTCATCTAAGCTAACAACCAAAGCGAATACCGTTAGCTTATCGATAGGCCATCTTTAACGAATTTATAAGCGGATGGATTTACTTCTTTTGTAATATGTACACTACCAACAACTTCGCTTTCCTGCATATTTTAAGACTCTTATGCAATACCACGAAAGATGGCTTTTGTATATTTTTTGTTTTACATGGGCAGTGTCAATACAAATAGTAATATAACTTAATCTTATTCGCAAATGAGTAAGGTTTTATTTGATTAATTAGATGACATGTCGGACGAGCTTGTTGCGCTGTCAACAAATCTGAAGCCATTCAGTTAAGAAAACAACAGGTTGTAAAAACCTAACACCGCACTGATTTGATTTTTACGTACATAGCACTTTCGTGCCCATGACAATTATTAATTCATCAGTAAGTAAGGTCAAGCAAAGCATGATTGGTTGATGGTTTAAGTTCACTAATTATAGCCATCCGATGCGATGCAAAATATATATATTTTACAAAGATAATTAAAGATCGTAATGGCGGAAGTAATGAGTAAATATTTTTTTAATGATTGAGATTGAGTACAACTAAACCTTAACCTTATAGACCTTTGTGGCGTAGGCAGAGGCTAAACTCAAACTAAAACTTTAAGAAATAATACTCCCTCTGCGTTTTATTTTTAAAGATAGTCATCTAGAACATCTTTATTTACTGAGGTCGAGACTTCCTTGCGTTCTTGTACTTAATAAATAGTAAGTACATGAAAATTGCAACATTTCAAGATTTTGAATAAATTCGCGAGCCATGAAAGCAGAACAGATACACTTTCGCACATTTTTCGCGTAAAAACACGCTTGTATAATGTTTAGAAAACAATTTAGGATTTTAATTGTTGTTAAAACTGGTATTTTCTCATCTTAAACAAAGAAGTGAAATAGATCAAATATGAGTAAATTTTCGCAATGTTACGACTTACTTACAAACTTATTGTTGGCGGTACATTGAAAGCATGCCGTGAGAATTCCCAGCCCCTGATTGGCCAACCATTGATAGTAAAAAGGGCTTCTGGTAAACGATTACTGTTGTCGACTGCAATTTGTATTGCGTTAATCGTTGAGTTAACTGGGGTTATTTTTATTGCTTGATTCAATCTTGCGAGTTCAGGGGCCGTGTTATGACTTGTCAAAGCCATAATTGTTCCAGTCCAAGAGAGTGGTGCTGTGCTGCCGAGCGACACCAATACTACTTTCTTTAATTAATAATGGCTTTCGTAGGTGCCTGCTGCAGTATACGAAACGACTACGACTCTTGTTGCCTTAAGCTGTTGGCCCTTATGGCTACAATCATTTTTAATTAATTATATCTATCTATTTTACGCTAGAAACTATCAGGCTATCTAAACTAAACACATTCCATAAAATGAAACTGCAAGGACCAGCCTTTATCGCCAAACAACGCGGTTTATCTACATTCCAGTACAGGCTAGATAAGAGTGAGATCAATATATTAACGTGGTAGTCACGGCTGCTCGCCGACATTGGACAGTGCGTGACAAAAACTGCATGCCCAATGTATTACCGTCTTTATACACAAGATTACGTGATGTTTTATTTAACAACGTGCTCGTAATTTTGCTAACTGAGCATAGACAAGGACATTCCGTAAATGTTTCAAGAGCAATTTTTTTAGCGTTTCTTTTGTAAGATTCATGTAATAGTTTGCTGAAATTTCAGTTAGTTTAGTGCATAAAACGTTACTGTAATATTTAAACTGGGCTATAGAATAGTTGCGATAGATTAGAAATGTTAACTTCTTCTCACAGAAACTTAGTCGACTGTATTATGCTTTTGCTTATCATAGAAATGTCAAAGACAAACGGCGTCAAGACTACACGAAACGATACTGTCTCAACATAAAACGCCATCAATAGTTTACAATCAATCTATCAGATAAGAAAGCTCGGTGTCAACGTAAACAAATATACAATGCTTTCTCTATCTTCACATTAATAGCTTAAGTGTCAAATGATACCCATTTATCATAAAGCGCAACAACGATCTTTTTATTGTGCACAAACTTTTACTTTATTAATAAAAAAATCTCACATAAATCACGCCATATCAGTATTTCTGGATTAAATTACGCCATACCTGTACCAGACACCTTTCATAAATATCATTTCATCGCAATACACAAACTTGATGTTGCTGTTGGTGATTTTTTGGCGAAATCACAATTTCACCAGTGACCAGAATAGCGAGTTATTTTTTCGCTGTTTTTCAAAGAAGTCGCGACATTTTTGGTGCTGTCATCGGTACAAGTTATTGTATCGGTACAGGTGTATTCACACCTGTGTGTGGTATCACGTTATTAAATTAATGGTAATAATGTGTACGGCATTCTTTGAAGTGTCCGCAACTGGCTCAAAAAGAAAAGAAAGGAAGAAATTGTTGCTGTATTGTCTAAAATGCTTGGAATGAAGAAGTTCAAGAACTCTGGGAACAATCCAGCTTTTGATAACCGTAACAGATTTATTTTGGTACTTATTTCACACATCATAGTACAGTCTGGATCATTCCTCTAGATCTTACTTTAGCTGGATTAGACTATAAATAAACAGACAACACTTTTTTACAATAACAATAGTCACATTTGCCACACCAATCCATCAATGTTTAGCAAACTGGAATACTCACACATGTGTCGTATTCTATCACATCGGTTGTGTCATTCGCGACCTCTTACGTATGTTAATGCAACCTTGTAGTTAGTGGGTTATGCCGCGCCAGCGTGGGATGATCATTGTTTGGAATTAAGCACCCGCCTCCTCTTACTAATCTGTTCAGAGTTAGAGATGTGAATATTTTCGGATTAAAGACCTTTGCTTATACTGACGAGTTGTGCCAAGTTAATAGGAAGGCTGGCGTTAGACGAACCTGCCAAAATAAATTACGATGACCACGTTGTTGAGACCATATTTTGCAACTAAACGGTTATAAAAACGTATTGAGATCCAAAATACAAAAGCGTCCAGGGCGCCATTTGCTTTCAAATATTGTATGGTGTTAAACAACTATTGTGTTACACCCCGGGCTATCTTACAAAACTATGACAACTCGAAATCATTTGTCATGCAAAAACTTTTCTTATTGGTAAGAAATTTTCACGACGTTCCAAAAAACCCCGAGTAATTCATTAAGACGTCCTACATGCCCACGACCCATTTGGGACCCACTATCAAAATCAGAAAGGTATAATATATTTATATGGTAAAATCAGCAAAATAGTTTAATCTGAAAATATTCATCACTAAATGTTCATCATTAACAAAAGTAGAAGTAAAAACCACGAAATCTAAAAAAATGATTTTCCAAAGTTTGATTAAGTTTATTAATAAAGATAAAAAAACGAGGGATGAGCGAGTTGCAGAATGAAAAAATATTTATTTCGATTGTCTGCAAATCGTCCTAAATGAGTCTTATGTAAGACGAGTTGATGAATTACTCAGGACGCCAACAGTCGAATGTGTACCTGTACTTTCCTTCTTACGCAAGTATCAAGTAACCGCTGACTGATTACATTTTATGGGCGTTTGGTTATGGCTGTAATTTTATCTTCAAGATTCTTTTACGGTCCGAATCGGGAACAAAGATGAAATACGCGGAAATGACTATAAAACCGTGCATTATTAGACCTAGAATGTTAATGGCTTCCAATTATTCATTACTTTCAGTATATGGCTGCTAACTCCGCATTCTTTGACAGCTAGTTTTAGACGAAAGCGTACTATTAAGTAACTTGATGATATTTTTGGATCATGATGTAAAGAATTTCTTTTTTTAACTAGTTGGACATTGTGAAAGTTTATGCGGTAACAATCAGCCATCAATGAATGCCCTACAGCAAGAGTAAAAGAAATAAATAATACAAATTAATCATTCGCCTCATTGATGACATGGAACGAGACCTCACTTTGAAATAAGTTGATTGTATCGTGTGTTTTAATACTATTGGTTTCTATGTAGTTAGAAATTTTAGTCCGATATTTTGAGAACTGTCAATTACAATTTGATTCCAATAAGCAATTTCTAGATTCAGAGCAAAAGGAACTTTTATTACATAAAACAAGAACAAAACAAAAACGCACCGCAAAGGGCTAGCTTGGTTGGTTAACAAAATAAATTACATAAAGAAAACTGAGTTATTGTTACGTCAGTAAATCACGCAATGATCTCGCTTGTTATCTATTTCTTTTGAGATAATGGATCCAAACTGTACTAAACTCACAATTCTACAAAACATCGCGTTCATTATTGTTATTAAAGAGTAAACATATAATAAAGAGAGAATAGCCACGCCTAGTAGAGAACTCTTACATCAAAATATTGCAAACAAAAACATCGTTGTTATTGAAAAACAACAACCTGATTTCGGAAATCGTACTCGAATCTGACTTGGGATTGTCATATGTTGATAAAGTTTACATGGCATTGTTTAGTGGTACTATACCATCAACATAATAATGAAACGTCCATTAAAATTTACGCAATTTAAAGACCTATGAATTTATGATACATCACAAATTTTGATGATCAGTATTACTATTCTGTGCTTATAAATATGGATCATAAATATTCATGTAAATTTGCAACATGTCGGTAATATAAATGCAGCGCTGTGTCAATGCCAGATTCATAATCAATATCTTCTTTAATATCACGGGCCTGTTGTAAACCTCGATAGTCTTTATGAGAAGTGACTGCAACGTAATGGTATTTGGCCTAATAATGAAAAGTGACAGAAATAACCTATGTGAATATAAGTAATTGGATTGCCTTCAGTACAACTAGCAGTTACAAATTTGCAAGCTAAAGTGACCATGGAGGGACTGACGGATAAAAATCGAAAGTGTCAGAACGACAGACAAGTAGGCGGCGCGGCGTACTCTCTTCATGTACAAGATCGGATTTACATATTTCACACTTGTGGGCGCGGCTGAATGTCTCGTGTCAGTCACAAATCATTATTTGAAAAGCTATTTTTTTAAGAATAATGATAAACTTTTTAATCGGAACACTGAACACACAACATGTCTTGAATTATTAATTACAGAAAAAAAGGAAGGTTTTAGTTCTATCCGATAATAATGATTTAGTTTCATAATTCAATGTGAAAGTCAATGTGAAGAAGTTAGTTGTCTAATTAAAACATTTAAGCAGCAATAAATGTGTATGCGGATGGTTTATATAGCATCAATTTATTATTTATAAATAAGAAATACCAGTCATAAAATAAGATTTAACGACAAACGTCTGAAATGGGTGTATTATTTCAAAGAATTCTGTTGTATTTTTCCTTCCGGATAGTAAAACATCTACTAATATATTATTGAATAGCGAAACTAACATCTTGCAAGAATCACAGGTTGTAAAAACATCTAATCATTGTCACCGACTTTCACGTATTTACCGCAGATTCTAATCGTTCAATGTTGCCACAACAAAGCCAGTAGATACGATCGGGGACAATTTTGTGCAATTAGATCTGTGTTCAGCTATTGTTAAGTCGTGTGCACTTGTTACAGGGCAAGTGATACCGTTAGCAGATAACGGTCTCAAAGGTGACTGCCGCGAGATTTTAATTACCGCTCGCAACACTGAGAAAGCTTGATATAAGAATATCGCATTAACTACAGAAGGTTGTGTGAGAATAGTGAAATTATTTAAGAAGCACTTAGTCGTTTTCTTATGCAAAAATATAAATTAAGAACAATCTGCGTTACCATGTATGCACGTAACATTCAAAGTTTCAACGTTAGATAATGCTCAGTAATAGCCGCAAATACCACATTTCACACAATGCTAATTGACAAAAAGACGTAAAATAAACTTCACTTTCGTCCATAATTTCTATATAAACAAAAAACATGCAAACAAAATGCTTTCTTCGATTTTTGTGAGCGCTTTCCGCTGCGTCCGGCAATCTCACGTACGTGCTACTTCGCTACCATCGTCGCGCTTTCCAATCGCGAATTAAAATTTCAGAAGACCAAAATTATAATTAATGTTCACGCCATCTATTGGTGGGTAGCATTCAACTCTGTAAAAATAATTGAAGTGTTTGGTCAAAGAACATCACGCCTGTCAGTAATCCTCGCAGGGATAATTTCGCCAGTTATTGCCAATAATGTTTACAAATTATCTGTAATTGCTTTAAATGAGATGTCGTCAATTAATTAATATTCAACACTGGACAATTAATGTAAACTATGGGCTCGATTCCAAGGGCTTTCATAGCAATTAGAATCAGTAAAACGTAATGTCAACACGCAAAGTAACATACAACAGTCACTGTTCAAAATAACCGTTACTCAAGTACTCCGAAAAGTACCTTCATCAATAATAGTCACATTTATCAGGTTCATTTATCAAGTATTTCCCATGTACTCGCATAACTCCGCGTATCGTTACGTCAAGCCAGCGAAAGTGCATGTCCTACTGCTAGTAGGTACATATTGAAAAGTACTTGTTTATTCGCACCTGCTACGTGGAATTTCTCTCATTGGTATGTCCGTACTAAGTAAGGTTATGAAAAATTCGCGGTAAAATTCCACCAATTGTTTTATTTCATCGAAATAATGACTGGTGAGATGCCTTTCCATCCTGACCGTTTTTTCAACCACGGCGATCGTCGACCAATCTCAGCGGACATTAGCCATAATCTCTATTCCCTCACTTTCATAGTCCTAATCTGGGAACCGGACTATGAAAGTGAGGTAGCAGCAGAGAGTAATCCGACACGACCCGAGCTTATCCATTAAAAACCGAAAACATCATTCAAGACGGTTAGGTCCTGCTGATAGATCTGCAATAAGAATCATCTTATTGCAGATATATCAGCAGGACCTAACCGTGCCGACCAAAATCGATTTTGGTCACAACGACTGTATTCGATCGATGGCTTTCTAAGGTAGTTGTCTGGAGCTTTGGTAAACTGTCAAGTGGCTAGCATAAGGGGGACATACAGGTATCTATTGACGCTTTGAGCGTATATTGTTTTGGTCCACAATTTCATTGTATTGCAGGTGATATAGCTTTAGCAATATATAGTTCACTTGGTCGAACATATTAAGCAATTGAAATTTGAACGCAGCTAACTATGGAAATGTTCGTTAACCCCATATGTATAACATAACAGTTATTTTGATGAGTATATCAATGACGAGCTAAATACATATATATCTATTTTCAATTTTAGATCTATTATTTTTTAAATATTGCTTTACTTCAAAGTTATGAAACTAGGCTTTAGTTTTATTGATTGTTAAAGAAACCTTGAACAATGTTCTTAAATAGAACCAAAAAAAACGATCATAATTAAGTGAAATGTATTGAGATCTGCTTAAAAATTGAAGAGACTGTAATCCACTCTGACTGACAAACAGCCAGTACACTTTGTAAATGAATAACTCCTGCGGAGATGGCTTTTGACATTTAAGTCGAAATGTCTACAAGCTGATCAACTTTACAGAAAAGGTCCAAGGAATACAGTGACTCAAACATATAAACATCATTGCTATGGTTATAGTAAGAAATAAAACTAGTAAAATGTTACAGAATTAATAACTGCTATTAAAACTTGTTAAGTTTCAAAACACATTGCGAAACGCTTAAAATAACAAGCCATGGTCAAGTGTGAACCGTAACGAGTAATTAAATCGACTTGACCAACTTGATTACAGCTCGATTACGTGTGTAAATCGTAAATCGATATAAAATTTGGCAATCAAATGAAATGAATTATTTTTGGTGTCATAATAGAGATTCTGTTTTTCGCAACTCGATAGTTTTTTTTTTGGTTTAATTCATAAATGTACTTAATAATAATCAGCATCCCTCGTATTCTTCGTATTGCTGTGTTGATGGGACAGGGGCAGGATGAAAATGGTAAACCCCATATTTGGGATGTAGGTACTTACGCGTTCAAAAACTCTATATCAAAATAGTTTACTTCGCATAGGCATTAGGCACTTTCATGGGCACTTGGGGAGAAGAACCGGCTAGATCTCCATGGTTATGCTTTTAGATGCTGTCGATGTTGATGTTCATCTTTCATACTTACTTTTAGTCGAGTCACCGCCTTTCTAGCCATATTTCCCTTCATACAGTACATCCATCGTTGGTTTGGTCTTCCCCAAATCTTGTAGCCATTCATACTCAAAACTTCACGATATTTTCTTTAGTACTTTTGTAGTTGCACACATTCTAGGATTTGAACACGCTCTTGTTAGCTTTACCTGTAACAATGTTTAAAAAAAAATGAAACTCTTTGTTTTTTAAATTGAGGTGAAATTTGCACACACGGTTTAGATGGCAATGCATGGTATAAAATAAGTGACGTTATTCTAAATCCAATATGGTGGACTCCAAGAGATCCGTGTTTTGATAATTAGGTAATTTTCTCTTTAAATATTTGTTTAATTTATCTAAACTTTACGCCTTTTAAGCAAAAACTATGAATAACTGAAGCTTGTAATAGGATCGTCCACAGTTACATGAGCGCATCTTGCTAAATGTCAGTTTCGTCATTGATACCAACATTACCAACCGAGGAATTACACTTGACATGCTTCAGCTTTGTTGACTCAATCTCAATCTGCAGAGAAAATCTTAATGAATTCCGTGAAATAAAAATTGTTAGTTATTGCTGAGAAATTAAGTATTTCAAACGGTTTATGGAGATATCGTTATGATGTAAGTACAGATTTATTTTCATCGAATATTTTATCATCAATAATTGACAGAATCGCTACTGACTCGACCTCTTTGTATTTTAAACAAAAAAAACAATTATAATTGCTGGTATTTTTTTTTATTGTGTACAAATTATTGTGTCCAAACTATAACAAATCCCTTTGTCTATGTCATTCAGACGCCAAAATACACTTGCTTAGTACCTATGCCATTATTGATCTGAAGTTCTAATTGAGAAGGTTTTTCATACAAGAAAACATCATGTCTGCAGTACATTTAGTCAAGAAAGCTTTAATTAGCGAATTGGTTTGATGTTTCCCACCTTGAAGAGACATCCTTCGATAACAGTGACGGAAATAAAAGCTTCTTATATTGATATGACAAATTATTCAAGATTCAACTTTATGAACACCACATAAGAAACAAAGAAACGCAACCTAAGCGTTGTAATCGTACATTATTGTATTGCAAACTTTATTAGAATACAACCTCTATTGCAATGTGATAAGGTTCTTTGAAAGTTTATGGAAAACTTTGTATTTTAAGTAACCGTGAAGGCGGCATTGCTCTGAAGCAAATCACTTTGTCACGATAATTTCAAGCTTTTTATCGAAGATTTTACACTATTTTCACTGTTTCTGATTAATGTTTATCTTACAATAATTTATGGAAGAGTTCAGCTTATTGATGTCTAACTTTATGAATTATTGTAATTCGCTCCCGTGATGACCAACAGTGAACAACACTATATCTACAACGACAGTTTTTTTCTTGATAGATAATAGTTGGTGTCACCGAGTTATAATGACTGCTACTTGGTACTAGATGGCGTTATGTTAGCATAATACAGATTCAATGAAATTGCATAGACGTATTATTTAATTGTGTAATTTTTTGAATAAATACTTGTTATATTGCATGCAGGGCATCTTAGTGCATTTCTTTCCTTCATTTTCTTCATCAACGTCATATTCTTCAACAATAATTATCAATGTCGTAATGTTCGGGAGTTATATTAAGTGACCGCAAGAGGGCGGTAGAGCACGGCAACTAGTGTGCAACCAGTCAATCGAATGGTCGTTGCTTTATTATATTTTATAGATTTAAGATTAGTCCGAATACTGCAGCACTAACGACCAAATTACGGTTATTAAATATTTTATGAGGAAATTGTTATTATACGCCAGTTTAGATTGACCAAGATTGTGCTATAAGAACAATATAAAAGTTGAGCAAAGATTATAAAACGTTAGGTAATCTACGTAAAGTACGTATAATGAAACAATAGGAGCAGAATATTTTACGGTTCTGAAATATACTGTCAAACCCAAAAAGATATTCCGATACCGGGAATCGAACCCGAGCCTCCTGGGTGAGAGCCAGGTATCCTAGCCACTAGACCATATCGGATGATATCCAAGGTGTCAAAATTAACGTTTACAAACCAAGCTATTTATTATGGGCCGGTTTTTCAATCGCCATCGTTTTTAACAGACGAATAAGTTTGTAATTATGACAGTTTTTCTATGAACACTGTCAAAACGTCACATTTACTCTATACATAAAAGTTATATCAAAAGTCAGCCCTAAATTGGGTTTATTCATTTATTTATTTTGTGTTGTCAAAACGCGACTGCTGCGCATGGGGTTCCATTCCTAAGTCGGGCAAAGTATTAATGGGGTTTCAAATCTCAGTAGAAGCCACGGAGTTTGAATTTGTGCCCAGTTGTAGTAGTTATAATATCAGTTAAGTTATATATATTGTATAAGTTCTGCCTAACCCTGCGGGGCTTACTAGCGTGATATTATGTTACATAGAACATTTACATAGCAGTTTCGTTTACATAACGCTAACATTTGGACACGCATGTCATTGTTCCGTTGAGAATGTACTACACAATGCGTACTATAAGCTTCTATGGGAACTTATGGGAAGGGAAACCGAGTAACTGCAGATTTCCCTCAGCCGTGGGTGTTAATAGATCCTTACCTGTTAGGTCTGTTTTGTTTGTTTTCACTAAGGCTAGGTGTCATCTAAATTGACGGCACGGTTGGCGAAGTGGCTGAGCGATTGACTGCTGCGCTGCGTGTCGCGAGTTCGATTCTCGTACGGAACAAATATTTGTATGGCCTACAAATAGTTGTTTCGGGTCTGGCTGATGTGTATGTGAATTTAAATGTTTGTAAACGCACCTACAATGCAGGAGAAATTCCTAGTGTGGTGCACCGTTTAAAAAAAAGTGACTGTCAGTGACACTGCGACTATGTCCCGCGGCCTCGGAACACTAAGGGCAAAAGAAGGAACTTGGGTGGTTTTTCCTCTGCCCAGAGCGAAAGAAGTTATTTGATGATATCCCATCCGAAAATAGGGTAATTACGTTTTTTTACCTCCACTGCTTCACGTGATGGCGTTTACAATAAGCGCAGCATTTAGCGTCAGCTTCCAGTCCAACTGCAGCTGAATACCAGTATTTATATTTATTATTCTATTTGTTCTAGTGTGACGTCAAATCATTAGGGGTTGTTTTATATTAATTTTTTTAACTAGCTTTCACCCGCGCTTCGTCCGCGTGATGACAGCCTATCTGACTTCCACAACCCAATAAATACTGAGTAACACGATACCTTTTGGTTGGCAGGTTGTCAAACTTCCGGCCCACTAACTAATTGTAACGACTGTCACAGATCTACAAATGACAGCCGCTATGGTTTAACTATCTCACCAACATAAGAATGCTGCAACCTCAGTACCCAACGAACAGGTGGTTACTCGCGAACACTTTCACTACATTCCTACTGTTAGTGATCACTGACACCATAGCTACATCGCGAATGATTGTGAGGACCATTAGTCTATCGTAAATAGACCCTGGGGGCGATGATGACGGGGGCTAGGCATTTTTTAAACTTTGCTCCACATTAGAAATTTCTCCTGTATCATATATAGGTGCGTTAAACAAACATTTAAACGTACATACACAAACAGCCAGCCTCGGAAAAACTGTACTAAACTGTAGGCCATACAAACATTTGATCCGTGCGGGGATCGAACCCGCGACACGCAGCGCAGCAGTCAATCGCTCAGCCAACCGTGTGTGCGCTAACCCGGTCGTCATGATCGTCATTATTAATAAGGGTTGTTAAATGGGACAATCTATTCTGTAAACAGGTAATTTACTGTTATGGGTAGTAATAGTAGTATTTTCGGTTCAAGTAAAACAATAATATTCAACTACATCCAGTTGGTTTGAAACCCCATCGGACACCAATTAGAGATTTGTCAACACTGTGTCGATGTAGAAGAATGTCAGTGGTGGAGTTTATACCTCTAACTAGATTCAAAAAATAAATCTAGTTTTTAGTAACGTGTGGCGTTCTGTAACTCTGCTCTTAGACTGCCTAAGTAATTCTTTATCAAACTGTTAGAGCTACAGTATTGTTGTACAATACTTATGTATAATCATAGCTAGTGAAGCAAACAAAGCTACCTGTAACGCCTCCGATGTAATTTAGACGATTGCTCCATACTCCATAATTCCACAGATAAACATTGCAATTTAGTGTAAATCACGAAATATATCGAACGTTCGCTCAATTATCATGGGGTATTGAATGTATCGTCACGAAGTCTTGACAGCAGCAGATCATGGGTAAACCAAAATGATGCAGCTGAAGCCTGTCATAAAGCCGTGTCGACGACGGGGCGTTCGTGTTCCACGCGCGCCCAAAAGAGATTTCACCAAAGATAAGGGGGCGCGGCGTGCCAAGGACACCGCCTGCCGGGGTTGCGGGTTGTTCAAAAGAGATACCGCGGCCTCGTAACATAATGGGCAAAATAAGGAACATGTCACATAATAAAAGTTTTCAACTCCTCCCCGCTCCGCCCAGAGCGGGGGAAATTATTTGACGATATCACATCGGAAAAAAACCTGTGATTAACACAGATCACAGAAGATCATTCAGATTCAGATTAGGTACAGGTATAAGATAATACTCAGCTGTCTGTTTCTGCTACACTCTACTTTGTGGCATGAAAAAACATAGAAACAAATGATTCAGAAACAACATTATTATATATCAACAACTACCATGTCATTCTTATTAACATTACTAAAGTTAATATAAATGTTCATATCAGTGAACTGTTATATTTGAAGAACATTAAACAGGACATCTAAAACCTAACAAATCAAGGCTATTACTTCATAGCCATTCATCTGTGGCGGTCAACAGCCAGGCTATAGAAAACAAAAGTGATTATATTATTAACAAGAGCCAACTATTGTTGTAGAGAAAGTTAACAATCCCGCCGACTGTGACGACCAGATAATCGACCTTCATGCAGGGATGCCACTACAGACGAATGAAAGCAAAGAATTGATGGAAAATAATGTATGTAAGAATTTATGGGTTTCCTATTACCCAGTGACTGTTTATATCAAGTAGGCAGTAGCTGGGTATACTGGTATTCAGATTCATCCAGATAGATTGGGAAAAGATATGCAGATGATGAATGGTTGATGATAATAAAGATGTATACGGAAAACCAAGCATACAAGTATTTGAAGTAAACTTTCGTAGCAATGATGGTTATGAAGTGACTGTTAAACAAATAGAAAACTAATAAAATGGACATCAAACGATAAAAGGTCAGAGTTTTAGTTTCTTTTATTGTGTAAAACAATGGAAGTTCCATTGTAAGTAGCTTTGCCAACCCTAACCGTAGATGACAGCATTCTGATACGGTCAAAAGATTAACAAACTAAATCCAACCTTAAATCTAACAGCTAAAGATTAAATTCACTTACATCTAAGGAACACTTGGGAGATCAGAATGAAAATGGCAAGTTGCACGCAACATTACGTTGATTGACTGCAATTTGAAGCTGTTGTACACCTGTCCATGCTCATATGAATATGATGAAATAGATGCCTATATATGCCTATATCTTTTATCTTAAAAAAATAAACGTAATTTGATTCCTAATTCTAAAGCTTTTTAGTCCACATTTTAGTGTTAAATTCTCAGGTCCACCAAAGCCAAACCTTTATACGAATTTAAATAAGGTATTTCTCAGTAGCATATTCCTGTCCGGTCGTTGGCGACAGGCTCGCCTTCCATTACGTCTAACATACGGTTTGTTCCTTCACGATTTATTTTGTGTTATTTTAAAACGATTTATTTTGCGGATTTAAAATCATCTAATCACTTCCCGGGGGATCATCAGACTTGTACTAACTAAAACTCAGTCATGTTCCTTCTATTGTCCTTTATGTTCCGGGGCCGCGGTATGTCTTTCGAATAACCTGCAACCCCGGCAGGCGATGGCCCTGGCAGGCCCATCTGCTTTGCTGACATCTCTTTGAGACACGCATGGAACACTAATGCGTCGTCGACACGGCGCGAAAAACACCCTTAAATAAGGTTCAGCAACGTTGACGGGTAAAGACGCTAGTTGAGAATAGCTGAAAAATCTTTTACGAATAGAGAACACATCCATTCAGAAATACTTAGTGATGATGATCTTTGCAATTCATTTTTTGGGATCTGTGAACAAGATATATTACTATTTATTTATTAACATCGTCAATGTCCATTAGATTTGCGCAAGATTGTATCAATTTGAGACACCATTTGTTGGAGATCATTGTAATGAAAGGAAGTCGATATCCTGCAAGTATTGAGTGTGTACAATGACTTCAAGTTATCTTATGTTTAGTTCTTGATCTCATTTGACCTAATTTGCTAATGATAGAGGAAAGCTGCAGTTGTTTTTTATTATTTTAAAATTATCATTATCGATAATTTTATTATTACCGGTGCTATGGTGTCTCGAGTCGTGTTTTGAACAGAGAACATGAGAAGAACGGGGAAATCATCAATTAACTTCCCCCGTTCTGGGCATAGCGGGGGATAGTGTCAGACTTTTTCTGACTAAAACCCACCCATGTTCCTTCTTTTGCCTTTTATGTTCCGGGGCCGCGGTATCATTTTGGAACAACCCGTAATCCCGGCAGGCACAACTTCAGCAGTGAAAATGGGTCCTTCCGAATACTGTTACTGAAGATAGAAACGAAGAATGAAACGTGTGAAAGATGATATGACCAGAAACGGGGGTGACTCATAAGATGCCAACTAATAGAGAATATAATGGAAGGAGATAAGCGCAGGAGAATGATGATGACAGTGAGAAATTATGTCACTGACTACCAGTGATGGACAAGTAATAAGAATCATCGGCTATTTATAGCCGAGAATAGTGTGGGAAAATATTCATATTATAAGAAACAGGAGTTATTTCAAACGTAGATCACAAGACATTTTATTTTGACACACTTTCTTGTTATAAATTAATAAAATTACGTTTGAGCGCTAACTTTCTACGAAAGTAACTACCTGAACTAGTACGTGTAACGAAATTGATCTTATTTACCGATACGAACGTTCGGCTTGTAATGTAACTTGATTGCTGCAATCATACCCTCGTTACTCAATTGTTTTTTATCAACATCGCCACTCCAGCACTTGTTTTCATTGAAAATTGTTTTTGGAGACAGTCATTGTTATGAAGTTTTCCGTCATGTGTAGCTTAAGCAAGTTTGAGTCTGTATACCATCTCTATATACTTTATAGCAGTCCACTACAAGACAAGGGGAAGTCTGCCTTCATTTTACTTGGAACATAGTTTATTAAAAACTCCGACAAAATCGTTAACTTCACTAACATCTAAACCGAGGCAATCCTACACTGCGTCTGTTGGTTCACTGTCTTCTATCATAACCGGGACATTGTCATTTAAGTTCCTATTGTGTATCTCAGGAACTCTGCCGGAACCACTCTCTTCTAACTAGAAATTTAGTTGAAGTTGCAGTAAGAGGTATTATACCTCTTACTGCAACTTCAACTAAATTGCAGTTTTAATTTAGTTAGTTGAAGTTGCAGTAAGAGGTATTATACCTCTTACTGCAACTTCAACTAAATTTCTAGTAAACCCTATAATAGGGTTATGCTAGCACCAGTGTTGTGGCTCCTCTGTTAGTGATACGGAACTATTTGGACTTTGTTTTTCCTTTCGTGCCTATCACACGAAGCATTGTTACTCTTAACCCACCGTATCTGTCTGAAATAATTAGCGAATTGGCAGAGTTTAGAGGGCAGTCACGGCTGGCTGCTGGCGTATACACAATGGCTTTACGTGGTCGTTGGTTGTTTCCTTGAGACTAACATCCTACGTATTGTTTGTATGAGTGAGCGGCTATTATCTTCTCAATGTTGGCAGAGTATGTGGGTGTACAGTATGGATAATGGTTTGGTAATGATAGGCATATGAGAACAATATTTGGTAACCGGTAATTGTTGATGATGTGGATATCCACTACTCTCGGCGTCATCGATACTACATAATTGTCTAAAGGGCATGAGCATTCGCCTAAATCTGCAGCAAAGTAAATTAATTTATTTAATCGCTAGCTTAGGAAAATTTTATCTCGTTTCATTATAGATTCACAATGGAATGGTTTTGCGAAAAAAATATCAGTTTAACAGATCTGATATTTTTTTCCGTTCATCAGTTCTGTTATTTGTTATGTTATTTGTACACACATGAATTTACGTATCAATTTGCAACAATGCTTTCTTCTTTTTACCTAAAATGTATTTATTTTGTTACAGATAAAATCAACAAACTGGCTGGCCATCAGTGAACAGAAAAGAAAAAATAAAACAAAATGACGAGATAAAAAAAAGTTAATTCCAACAATGATTAGGACGCTCTAAATTCAAAAGTGATGAAGCGCGGGCAAAAGTGAGTGCACGAAAAGGAAGATGGCGTCGTTAATCAGTGTGGTGTTGTTATTAGTGAACTGTTGTGTGATTGTGTACGGACATGTTGCCCTCACATATCCTCCGGCCAGGAGGTACGACTTGGACTTTCTGGATAATTCCAGAACGAAGCCGCCATGTGGAATGCCTAAAGGTAATTATGATGCTTGCATTATTTTCCACCATTCAAATTTAAAAAAAAAAAATTGTGCTACCTTGGTCCTACATTGTTATTCAACTGATACGGCAGAATCATAGTAATAGATGAGTAACCTCGATATCAATTTTAAGACCTATCGATATACACCCCATACAGTTATATGTATACGAACATTTTTCTTTCAAACCTCAGTCGCGTGAATGATAGTCTAGGCACAGATAATATAATAGGTACTAACGTAGTCTAGGTAACTACTTTTATAATTTCGCTTCATTTTTGTAGCGGTAGGTATATAGAGGGTTCCTAATTCTTTCCAACTATGACATGTGATGGTAAAATTACTGTGACATACAGACAGACAGACGGTTAGGAAAAGATTCGCATCTTTTTATATTACCCTAATGGGTTCCGTTTTTGCCAATTGGCTCTGCAACCATGAAAAACGCTCCCGCAACCAGACAGTATGTCTCAACTATGAAAAGTAAATTAGACACACGTTCTAGTCAGGCAGAATTTCAGACTCAGATGAAAACGAGTCTGTTTACAAACAGATGACCTCGGGGTCGCTGACCTCGACTGAGTCATCTTACTTACATTGCTGCATATCTTATTTTCCGTTGTTGTGGTAATCTTTTGGGTGTATTGAGGAAGGTTTCATTACGAATTGCATCAAAACAATTGGATTTTTGAAAAAAATATCTGAGAACTAGAGCTACCTACTACAAAGATCTCTGTGCACTGGCACTTGTATGACATTAATAGAGTGTGTATAATAGTTTGTGTAGGAAAAAAGATTTCGCCTTTTTTTATCGGGCGGGAAATCATCTAATGACTTCCCCCACTCTGGGCGGAGCGGGGGGCATGTCAGACTTTTACTGACTAAAACCCACCCATGTTCCTTCTATTGCCCTTTACGTCCCGGGGCCTCGGTACCTATCTCTTTCGAACAACCCGCAACCCCGGCCGATTTCGCCTTAGTTTAAAGATTGTTGTTCTTGTTTGATTGTAGGTTTCTACGTTCCGGTAAAGTAAGTTGGTGCGATGTAAAATTCACTATTGCCAAGATGCTGGATGATAATTATAAAATAAAATAAATATTAAAGTTTAACTAAACTAAATACAAACTTTCTTGTTTTCTTCTCAGTGAAGCCTTTCCTTAATTTGTATGTAGGTATACAAAGTAACTAGTTCGCCATCGCAGAGGCGAAACTCATAGAAGCTTAAAATACCCGGCTTGCCCCAAATTATAACAATAAAGTTTGTCCGTACTTTGTCATCCAAAATACACGTGTATGCAAAATTTCTGCTCAATCGGTTGGGATACTTAACTGTTTATAAATTCAGTTGCAAGACTTGACCTTCTCAACAAATTTTCGACCTGTGTCCAGTTGGTATTCAAATATGCAAAGTGACACGTTTAGCTGGCAATTACGAAGTGTTGATTGCTTGATGACGTAAATAAATATTTCTCGTAAATAGTATGTTTAAGATGACGGCCTAGTTAGTGTTGCCGGTAAAGGACAGACGAGCACTGACAGATACTTAACTACATACTGGTAGGTAATATTACCTACTTTGTTCGTGTACCTGTGTAAGGTTACCTGTGTAAAATCCTTACTTCCTTACTAATATTATAAAAGCGAAAGTGAGTTTGTTTGTTACCTCTTCACGCTTTAATGGCTAACCGATTTTGATGAATTTTGGTACAGAGATAGTTGGGAACCAGGAGACGGACATAGGCTAATATTTTCTTGAAAAAAGTGGGATGTGAGGGAGAAAGAGGGAAGAAAAGGGTAAACTTGGCGTTGCTATTACAAATCAATATGGCGCAAGGGGAACTGTGTTACCCCGAATTTAACGCGAGCGAAGCCGCGGGCAAAAGCTAGTAATTTTATAATGTTCACCTGTAACTAATTAACCAACTAAGGCTATTAAAAATCTTAGAAGTTAACCCACTTTCCGGTTTTCGATTGAGCTGTGCATAAATGTTTAGTTTGGATGACAATGCGTGGTAAGCTAAGTAGGTAACACAATTCTAATTTAAATAGGGCGGACGCCGACGCCCATGTATGGCACATGTAGTTTGTTTGATACTAGTACTTAGTTTTAGTACAATCTGTGATATCAATATCGAGTATCGATCGATACGTTAATACTTACTTCTTCTGTTTACATAATATCTGAAGCATAAATGTACGCCAACTAATACCTAATCAAAGATGACTAACTACTAAATTCGTAAGCAGATTTATCATTATAAATATTATAATGATATCACTAGATTCACTAGGTAGGTATTATTGGGTAGGTTCTGTTCTAGCGTTACAAAGCTCAAATACCTCTGACTCACTGAGTCACTAAACCAACGGCACGACAACACGATGAAGGGAAATGCAAACTGCTCAAGGGCGTCCTTGCTTTGCCCTCTTAAAACCTAACTTGTTCTTGTTGTGATAAAGTTGGTAGTGCTTACGGTAAGTTCTACCAACATAACATCGAGCTAGGTATGAACTCTTTGGGTGGACCTATGGAGCAAGCACAAGCACCAGTGATTTATGTTTAGCCCGGTGTTCATTTCAATTATACGCTCTGTGTAACAACTTTCAATTAGGCTAACTTACCTGTATCATCTAATCTAATATATAAAATTCTCGTGGCACAGTGTTAGTTACCATACTCCTCCGAAACGGCTGGACCGATTTGAACGAAATTTTATGTGCATTTCGGGTAGGTCTGAGAATCGGCCAACATCTATTTTTCATACCATTCTCTAAAAAAATATTATTAAAAAAACAAAATACCCGACTGCACACTAAAAAAAGAGTAAAACAAGCCCCACAATAATATTGAGCAGGCGGGGACCAACAGAGGCTTATTTATAGTCATTTCGGTTGTGCACCATTTAGCAGAATTTTCGTTGGTGGCGGTCAAGGTGGTCCCCGCCTGCTCAATATTATTGTGGGGCTTGTTTTACTCTTTTTTTAGTGTGCAGTCGGGTATTTTGTTTTTTTAATAATAATTTTTTTATTTATAACTTTTTAGCTGTTTTTATTTAACGAAAATGTTGTAGATGTAGAAGACTATGTATATGTAAGTACCATGATACCGCATACATATTTTTTTAAAGGGAAATTTAGAAAAAATATTATTATGTCTTTATCCCGTGGGACTTTTAGGATAAAATGTATCCTATGACACTCCCGTAATCAAGACAAATCTAACGATACCTCATACATCAAAATCCATCAAGCCGTTTAGGCTACAGGTGGTCACAAAGGAAAAGACATACATACATACTTACATACACTCGAAAAACATTACCCTCCTTCTTTTGCAGTCGGGTAAAAAGGAGTTGAGCACACCGCTGTACACAGCTAGTTTATTATATACTAGCTGTTCCCCACGGTTTCACCCGCGCTGCTCAGCACCTGTTGGTCGTAGCGTGATGTTATATAGCCTATGTTACTCGGGGATAATGTAGCTTTCCAAAGGTGAAAGAATTTTTGAAATCGGTCCAGTAGTTTCGGAGCCTATTCATTACAAACAAACAAACAAATCTTTCCTCTTTATAATATTAGTATAGAAAAAAGCAAAAAAAACAAGCTTAATTTTGATAGGTCGATGTATCGCAAAATTTTGACGCGTAGCGGCTAAACCGTAATTTCGCACACTTGTGTCAAGCAGTCGTGGCCGAGTGGTTAAGGCGTCTGACTCGAAATCAGATTCCCTCTGGGAGCGTAGGTTCGAATCCTACCGGCTGCGGATGTTTTTGTCCTTCTTGTAGAATGAATTTTATTATTATTTATTTTTTAAAGTAAAATATTTGTTTTTTTTTTATTTAGCAATGATTCAAATGAAATAAAAAACTATCCCATTCAAGTTCTTTTTGCTATTTCCTAAAATCCGATAGCGTATCACTCAAATCAATCTTGACATGTAACCACATCAACTATCTTCTAACTACTTTTTGTACCTTCTTAGCGCCAATAAATCATCATTAAATTTACTCATGATTTCCTTTTTTTGCCCTTTGTGTTCCGCGGTATCTTTTTCTAACAACCAGCCACCTCAACAGGGTTTATTGCGTGCCTGCTAGGTAAGGCTTTCGGATATACCAGCTCAGTTTCAACTTTCCGTTCTTATTATTTGCTGACTTCCAATGCTTTCGTTCCTTAATCAATAGTTTATTATTGTTTTTCAGTAATTGCCTGTTCTTTCGTTGGTTGTGTTAAGTATTAAAATTATATATCTTGAAATAGTCTTTGCAATAAACGAGAAGACCAGTCTTCTCTCATCATGCCATGTCTTATCATGAGGTTGAATCAGTTTGTAAATCTTTTTATTTGTTTCCACAATTTACTTATTTCGCAGAAGTTTAAATAAACTTAACCCTTTCAAATCTTTATACGTTCCTTAACTCCTGACTTTAGATAGGAGGGGAAGAGTAAGCAAGAGAACTTATGCCATAGGTATCTATTTGTTCCTTTTCGGGAGTTTTTTAGAATGATACACGGCGGTTCTGTTCATTTGAAAATAATGTAGTAAGTATCTTTGTCCAAAAAAAGTTGTCCGTTGATGGTAGCTGGCACGAGCTGGTAAGATACTTAGGGTGCTAGATGCTCTGTGTACTAATAGACACCCAGCGGCGACAATATGGCATATCATGTTTTAGAAAAAGTTTATCCTTTCAGAACGTTGACTGTGTAAAATTAATATGATTGTCTGGATAGTTTGTTTCTAATTCCTAAAGCAAATATTGGATTATTGTAGGTTAGAAATACTGTTGCTTCTCGCAAAATGCCTGCTTCTGGTAAAGCTTTCAGACAGGTAATTATGTGACTTCTTTCTAAGGTTTTAATTCGACCTATCTATGATCGACGGAATCATATTTTTAGTCGAGAGACACAGATCGTGCTAACGAATAACCCTCCTCGGGTTATTTGTCAGCACGATCTGTGTGTCTCTGTAATTAATGGAGGATTAATCCGATTAATTGCTAATTGATGAAGCGCAAGCCGAAGGCTAGAAGCGCGCTAGCGATCGATTACGCCCGGGCGTGTTTCTATCGTCAACTCCATTATTCAATGAGTCTAAAAAGAATAACCTGTTTGAATGTGTACCATAATCGGTTTCCACGTCGAGTAATCCAACAAGGCCACCCCTGGCCCCAGAAATTTCATGTAGGTACTAAAAAAGCTAAAAGTTCATTAAACTTGCACGTACTCATGAATCAACACTATTAACAACACATCATCGCCGGCCACTGTGTAGAGAGAGTTTAACAAACCATGGTTCATGGCAACCGTATATTTTTCTGCGTGCGCACGCTTTCAGAACCTACCCTGTTGTACGGCCTCCTCTTGCATGGGACCGTGTGGCCTAATGGATAAGGCGTCGGACTTCGGATCCGAAGATTGCAGGTTCGAGTCCTGTCACGGTCGAAGGCTTTTTGTGGGTTTTAGGTGAAGGTCATTAAAGTACAAATATCAGCCTTCATTAGTTGCTGTTGTTGAAAAATAGGAGGTTAATGTTATTTTTGGTCGGTAATTATCCTTAAGGAAAATAGGAGCGTCCGTCGCCGCAAAGTTAAAAACACGAACATTCAAACCGAAATAGGCATTGTAAAAAATAACTTTATGTACAAACTTTCTGGATTCCTTAGTATTACATTTTATGGGTCGTTTTTCACTTCAGCTTTCTGAACCAATACACAGGTATCAACAGTAAGCTATGATTTGTACAATTTCATCACCCATTCGCGTAGAGTACTTAATTAGTTAGAAAAAACAGTTTATGTAATAAAAGAGTTTGTTTAGGCGCAGTACATTCTTAGCAGTAAAACCTGTTCCCACATACCGGAATGTTACGTCTCTAACCAGTTGCGACATCTACAAGCCATTGCGTAACAACTATGCAAATGGTGTCAAGCTAAGAATTCCACTTCTCAATACTAGATGGCGCTGATCAAAAGTTTTAACATACACTAGGGTTTATTTTTTTCAATTGGTTTTTTTATTAAACCAGTTTACTAATGTAATCATAATCCGTGTAAAATTAAAAAAAAAAACATTTATTAAATCTTATCACATTTTTTTTCTCACTGCTGACTATCTTTTGTTTCAGGATCAATAAAAACATCGTTTCTAGCTGGGTCAACGTTCACAGTACATTGGCATTTAGCATACGCGCACAGAGTAAGTGATTACTACTTTTATCTCGCTCCTCACAGCCCGGCTAGCTCAGTCGGTAGAGCATGAGACTCTTAATCTCAGGGTCGTGGGTTCGAGCCCCACGTTGGGCGAAATCTTTTTGTTCATGTTTTATTCTTGTTTTTTGCAGGGAGGATTTAGTTTACGAATATTGGACGATTTGGAGAGACCATTACTCGATCTGACGCCAAGAGCAGGTGGAACTGAATTTGTACGAGATGATGTTACGTAAGTCGATTATAGTTATTTGTGTAGAAATTAAGAGAAATTAGCAAGGCAATTTAAAATCATACATTATATCACGCTTGTGTTCCGCGAAGGGATAGGCAAAAACGAACCTGATGGTACTGACGCCCACATTTCGCCAGAAATGTACAGTCACAAGTGATTAGGAGAGCCTATCTCATCGACCATGTTGGCCTATTTTAATTATTTTTCGTAGAACATAAGAAACAACATTTTAATTTTTTGTCAATTTAAAAAATTATTTATTATTTTGTTTCTAGTTTTATGAAGTAATTATTGGAATTTTGAAAATGATGAAGCTATTTAATTACTTATCCTTTTAATCCAGCACACTGCTATTGTTCATAAGGAAAATAAAGTAAATAATATATTATTGTATAAGTAAATAATAATATATTGTACGTTATAGCGCCCAGAAGTACGAGGTGCGTCTACCGAGCGACTTCACGTGCGAGAACTGCACGCTGCAACTACAGCGGGAGGCGGGCGAGTGGGGCAGCAACTACCGGTTCTGGTCCTGTTCCGACATCGACATACTGCCGCGTGAGTACCGACATCTACCTTATTATCATTACAATAACGTTTTCATCCCACCATCTCGGAAAGAGTATTTTTAATCTTCAATATCTGAGTGGAAAAGCCGTTTTTATTCTCTAGAGGATAAAGTAAATTGAATTTAGAACATCGTGTGCACTAAGTTTGTGAATTAAAAAAAAACATTAAACCGATTTACTGCTACCTCTATGGTGCCGAATATATCATACAACTTTTTCTTAATTTGTTAAAAACTCAGACTCGGAACCTTCTTGGTGTTTTTAGGGTTCCGTAGTCAACTAGGAACCCTTATAGTTTCGCCATGTCTGTCTGTCCGTCCGTCCGTCCGTCCGTCCGTCCGTCCGTCCGTCCGTCCTCGCTTAATCTCTGTGACCGTTAGCGCTAGAAAGCTGAAATTTGGTACCAATATGTATATCAATCACGCCGACAAAGTGGTAAAATAAAAATTTGAAAAAAATGTTTTATTAGGGTAGCCACCCTTTATGTAAAGTGGGAAGTGATGTTTTTTTTAATTTCGACCCTAACGTGTGATATATTTTTGGAAAGGTATTTAAAAATAAATAGGGGTTTACTAAGATCATTTTTTGATAATATCAATAATTTCGGAAATAATCGCTCCAAAAGTAAAAAACAATGTGTCCCCCCCCCTCTAACTTTTGAACCATAAGTCTAAAAAATATGAAAAAAATCTGAAAAGTAGAACTTTATAAGGACTTTCTATGAAAATCATTTTGAACTTGATTGACACAACAGTTTTTGTACAAGAAAGACAAAAAGTTGTACAAAATAATTTCTGGACTAAGTTTGTAGTATAATCGTATATGCAAGCTTTTTTTGTAACTCTGTTTACATATTTTATTATCCTGAAAGTTTTTTTTTTCAAACAAAAAAAGGAATTATTGAAATCGGTTCTCGAAATCCAAAATAACCACCGAAATCGTCTTGCACGTCTTTGTATTAATTAGTAACCCAATTCCTCGAGAGATGGCGCTGGCGGTACTTATTACATTGGATCGGGTTTTACCGAATTGTTCGGTTGGCCTCATAACTGGGAACACTTATTGTGACGGACGGGAAACTACGGAACCCTACACTGAGCGTGGCCCGACACGCTCTTGGCCGGTTTTTTTCAATTTGCTTTGTACGCGGTTCTTTACGCGGCATTTTTTCACGTCATTGTTAAACCTTATATTAAAAACAAGAAACTTGAAAACAAGTAAAAAATATTATCCTTACTATTTCCTTACTTTTCCTTAGGTACTAATATTATAAAAGCGAAAGTGAGTTTGTTTGTTTGTTACCTCTTCACGCTTTAATGGCTAAACCGATTTTGATGAATTTTGGTACAGAGATGGTTGGGAACCAGGGGACGGACATAGGCTAATATATATTTTTTTTGAAAAAAGTGGGATTTGAGGGAGAAATAGGGAAGAAAAGGGAAAACTTAGTGTTGCTATTACAAATCAATAAGGCGCAAGGGGAACTGTGTTACACCAAATTTAACGCGGGCGAAGCCGCGGGCGAAAGCTAGTATCCTTACTAATATTATAAAAGCGAAAGTGAGTTTGTTTGTTTGTTTGTTTGTTTATTTGTTTGTTTGTTTGTTTGTTACTTCTTCACGCTTTAATGGCTTAACCAATTTTGATGAATTTTGGTACAGAGATAGTTGGGAACCAGGAGACGGACATAGGCTAATTTTTATTTAAAAAAAGTGGGATGTGAGGGAGAAAGAGGGAAGAAAAGGGGAAACTTAGCGTTGCTATTACAAATCAATAAGGCGCAAGAGGAACTGTGTTACCCCAAATTCAACGCGGGCGAAGCCGCGGGCGAAAGCTAGTAATATTATAAAAGCAAAAGTGAGTTTGTTCGTTTGTTTGTTTGTTTGTTACCTCTTCACGCTTTAATGGCTACACCGATTTTGATGAATTTTGGTACAGAGATAGTTGGGAACCAGGAGACGGACATAGGCTAATTTTTATTTAAAAAAAGTGGGATATGAGGGAGAAAGAGGGAAGAAAAGGGAAAACGTAGCGTTGCCATTACAAATCGATAAGGCACAAGGAGAACTGTGTTACCCCGAATTTAACGCGAGCGAAGCCGCGGGCAAAAGCTAGTTTTGTTATAATTTAAAGATTATTTTGTAATACTTACCTGTCATAATGTAGTAATTAATACCTTGTGATTGTAAACGACTTTTTTTTTGCATTTAGTCATTTCCTCGCTGAGGTGGAATGAAAAGTTACGTGTTGCACTCGAGCGCAAAGATTTTTCACCTCGTGCTCTTTTGATTCCCTCGCTAACGCTCAGGATTCTAATTTTGAATCACTCGCTGCGCTCGTGATTCAATTTTAGAATCCTTCGCTTGCTCGGTCATCAAAATTGAACACGCGGTTAAAAAGCAACTTTGCACTCTTGTATAACAAATAACTATTATAATCCTATTTATGATGTTGTGATTCCACTAATAAGATTGGCACATATGTACGCTATTCAAAGACTTTGTCAAACACAGATAATATTCGTGCAAAAATTATTACCTATACGTACGACTAAACATAGAGTTTACAACTATTCAGTCTAGTGTAACCTACATGGCCACGTCTCTTTGGGGGAAGTACACCTTACCTTTGATTCACCGAGCTATACCTCTTAGAGAACTAGGCCACGAATGGATAAAAAATAAAAGAACACTCCTTTCAAAAGTTAAAAAACCATGAATTTTAATGAACCCAATTTAAACGGTCAATTTATCATTACACTAAGAGACATCTCAATTATATTGAGCAACAATCTTATTAACTTATTATAAATGCAAATATATTAATAACAAAATATCAGGCTGTCGAGATGTGGCAGTAATCGTTTGGCATCCGATCTATTAAGAAGTAAGTCAAGGTAAACTTGCTTACACTTTAAAATATGCGAGCCTCATTAGAATAGATAAATTCTCTTGTAGTATTTTGACAGCTGCAAATATATCACGGGATAAGTTGTAGAATTTATGCCAGCTTGTGCATTTCATTAGTAAATACTTAAATAGATCTGTGAATTTTTTGTCTTCGTTTTTTCAAAGTAGAGTCAGCCAGCTAAGTTTTAATAGTAGGTCTTCAATGGTTTAGCAATTGTTTGGACTGAATCTTAGGTATACATATAAATCAACGAATACTTTTTAAAGTGATGTTTTTTTTAAAATAATTATATGTGCAACAAGAGAGAATAGTATTTTTGCTGCAAGTGTTGATTTTGAGTCCCAAATATGTGAATCACGAACATAGCGAGTTATTCTAAATAAGAATCCTAGGCGTGACGAGGGATTCAAAAGCACAAGATATTAATAATTTAGCTCTCGTGTAACACTCATAACTTTTTACTACTGCAGCTAAAATACATATTACTCTGAACTTATCATGCCGCATAGTGTATTTTATGTTCTACAACCTTCGATCGAAGTTTACAACGAACTGGAACTTTTCCAGATGTTGTAATGTGATGTTTATTAGCTAAAGTTTTTAAATTCAACTTCAAACATTGAAATCATTTATTTCAATTAGACCATTATAGGCAATTTTAATTGTCATTTCTTTTCGGAAAGCCGAAATTCAGCTAAAAATCTTCCGTACACTTACTTTATTCAGTTCTATTATATTGTGTTATATTAGTATTTACCTATTAAGCAAGGTATTCCCATTAAAACCGTCCGATTGATTGTTCTGCCTGCATTTAATAATTCGCCGTTTGTTCGGAATGTTAATGAATGCACATCTCATTACAATACATTAGATTGTCGGATGTTAGATTTGATTGACAAGGTTGTAAAACTTAGCGACAAGACTTTATTGGTTATTTATAGTACAGTTACTATTTTAATTAGTTAGAGACTTATAAGCCTCTTAACTGCCGTGTGGTTTCCGGTTCCTAACCTTTTAGCGGAACCAACAAGCTATACGAAGCTTTATAGAAATGGGTAGTAGCATCAAATACATCATAAATAGGTACCGAGTTTCTTCCGAGGCTCGGAATTCACGTTATGCCGTTTGTCCCGGCGGCTGTTAATTGTTCTTTGACAGTCATAACAGGTAGTTAGTAGCTTGAAAGTCATACAAGTCTTATCAAGGAGTATTGTATTACCATGCAACAGGGTCTCGTGGAGTTCGCTAGGCAGTCGCTTCATATAAAATCTGGCACAATATCATAAAACCGATTTTTTGTGAGGATGGGTGGATGTATGTTACTCTTTTACGTCAAAACGGCTGAACGGATCTTGATGAAATTTGCCACAGAGGTAGATTATAGTGTAACACATAAGATTTTTTTTTCGATATCACGCGGGCGATGCTGCGGGCGCCAGCTAGTCTGGTACAATATACGTCTATACTTAATATTAAAAAGGGAAAAGATTGTTTGGTTTAACGCACCAATTTAGGAACTACTGCACTGGTTCGAAAAATAACATCACATTTAGGAGCTGAGCAGCGGGTGAAACAGGGGCACAGCATGTAACCTAATGCAGATAACTTTGAAAGCTTTGAGAAGCTTAATATGTAATGATCTCCTTACAGAACAGACACAAACCCAAAATCCAACACCTTTGGTCACTGAAACAGCTAACCAAGTGAGCATGGGCAAGAATCGAATTAAGTTCGTAAGAAAATCATGGAAAAATAAGCGTTGTTAGCGCTGTTTTTTTAACTAATCACTACTTTTACATAATGAAATTATTAAAATAAGGAACTAATCTACCAATTACCTTTCTAAATTCCAGGCAAAGAATACCACGAGACATGTTCAGGTCACGGCTTCTTCATCCTGGGCCGCTGCAAGTGTCACAAGATGTACTCCGGCGCCCGCTGCCAGTTCAGCGACGAATGCTCTGAAGATAACGACTGCGGCTTGAGAGGCAAATGTATTGATGTCAACGCCACTGAGTCGCCCACCAAGATGTGTTATTGTCCGTATGGGTTCTACGGGAAGGGCTGTAACAAGAGTAAGATCTTATTTTAATTTTAACTAATTTCTGTCTGTGACTTGTCTACGTCGAAGGAACATACTAATGATTCTAGTGTTAATAGACACTTTTACTGTTGCCTTACAACAGCTAAATAATGGTTGAAATCCGATGTATTTGCTTCAAAAATGGCTAAATACCTATTTAAAAAAAATAACTGTCCCAGCGGTTTCACCCGCTGCTCAGGTCTCCTTCTAACGAGCGTGATACCTACCACTTACGGGTAAGTGTCACGCGAGCAGTGTGGCCACTATAACTGTGACACCAGAATCCTTACTTCCTTACTTAATATTATAAAAGCGAAAGTGAGGTTTGGTTGTGACCTCTTCACGCTTTAATGGCTAAACCGATTTTGATGAATTTTGGTATAGAGATTATTTTGTTTTGGTACAGTTGTGAACCAGGAGACGGACATAGGCATTTTTTTTTATAAAAAAAGAGTGGGATATGACGGAAAAAGAGGGAAGAAACGGGAAAACTTAGCGTTGCTATTACAAATCAATAAGGCGCTACCGAATTTAACGCGAGCGAAGCCGCGGGCAAAAGCTAGTTTTTTCTTTCTCATATATTTATGAGAAAGAAAAAAGAAAAGCACTAAGTACTTTAAATGTTCCTTTGTTCTGTACTTTAAATTTTCATTTGAAATTTTAAAAAAAAGCACACTCAATGGCCTATATAGCATGCTCAACCTTTATTATTTTATAATATATTTCTTATTCTTTAAATTTTCTTGGTTGGTATGGTTCTAAAACGTTTATGTAACGCGCAAAGAACACTTGTTTCTCCATATCTAAATCTAACATTAATTTAATTAATTTTGTAATCGTGTTCGCAGAGTCACCATGGAAGGACAAGAAAGTGAACCTGGGACTGTACAACAAGCGAGAGATGTCGACAGACTTCAACTTGTACTGGAGGATCCTGAAGGAGGAGGCCGAGGTCGAGTTTATCATGATCGTCAACGGCACTTCGTACGCGGGTGAGTACACTTACTTCTACTTTAGAGTGGAAATTGTATATACTTTTTTCATGTGGTTAGTGCCTAACTTTGTGTCAGAGTTTTTATGCTGCCCATGGGATACTGACTTGTCTTGCATGCTGTCGAAAAATATTTCCAGCTAGCTAGTCTACTCACGATGTTTTTCTTTACTGAAGCGAAATAAAATATTTGTGACGGCACGTCGTGTTGCGGGTTCGATCCCCGCACGGAACAAATATTTGTATAATCTACAGGTAGTTGTTCCGGGTCTGGCTGTTTGTGTAAGAATGTGAGTTTATATGTTTGAAAAAGCACCCACGTTACTGGAGAAATTCAGAGTGCAGGGTGAACTTTAAAAAGAAATACGCAATAAACAGTTCAGTTGTTAAACACTTTTTCAATATTAGTGGGCAAAAAGTATATTCTATTTTAACACGCACAGGAATTTGAAAAAATCAGAGTGGCTTGTCTTTGGTTCATACTCGATCCCACGAGTGACTAGATTATCACTGCTAACAATGGCGTGTCATGATTTCATGTCATATGACGCCATTCAAGATGGAGATGAAGTTACTCCTGAGATAGAGTTGTGGTGATGTGGCTGTAGTTACTCTTGCCATTGAGCTCCATCGTGTTTAGTTGCTGCAGGACAATCTACATACGTCCATGGAGTGTCGCTCTCACATTTCGCTAGCTATGTTTAAGTCCTATGTAAAAGGGGGCGAGCCTATTGACATCAATCAAGTACAGATCCTAACTCCGTAGAAGCTACTGAGTAATTCTTTGAAAAAACTCAATAACACAATCGCGCTTGCGAACTCTAGGCCGAACATGAATAAGAACATTTTTTCTGTTATTGCAGGTATTGGTTGGCGTCCAAGTGGTTTAAGTAAGCAGTGTAAGAACTTCCCAGTGTTAGGACCCCCTATGGATTCTAAAGGTATTCACTATTAAGTACCTATGTTAAGTGAGGTTGTCATTTTAAATGACGTGGTAAAAAACGATCATTTTGTTTCATCCTTAATTTTACAGTAACCACACAAAAAACCGAACCACTACCGCATCCAGAACCAAAAGCGGAGCCAGAACCCAGTGTGGAACCGAAACCTAGCTCGGAGCCAGAACCCAGTTCAGAACCAGAACCAAGCCCGGAACCGGCATCCGAGCCCGAACCGAACCCAGAACCCACGGCGGAGCCTAGTGTCGCACCAGAACCTACTGGTGAACCAGAACCCAGTGCTATACCGGAACCTAAAACGGAGCCAGAACCGACTTCCGAGCCGGAACCGACTGCGGAACCGGAACCGACCAAGGTGCCGGAGAATGACAATAGGAATAAGAGAGTTGCTATGCATTCCCTCGATGGATTTGATTTCAAGAACCTTGGTAACGATGTCACGGTTAAAACTAGTGTGTCTTATAAGGTGTCTAGTTCTAAAGGTAAGTTCAACTGGAAACGTTTTACTCCCTTTATAGTGATTTTTAATAATAAAAGCTACGCTTTAAATTAGTATTAAAAATTACGTACCAAATGCTAAGAGTACTCATCAAGCAATCAAAAAATCACCATTGTAAATCCTTTGACCACATTTAAAGGTAGAAAATGAAAATATTTATTTTGTAATTGGACCCTGAAATAGACCGAAGTAATAACTATTTCGTGATGATTTTTGAATCATTTTCCAAAAAAAAAAATAGACAAAAAGTGGATTAATTTATTGGTAACATTTCATGGCCTATGGTCATTGTCGATATTGTTGACGATCGGGAAAAAAATGCTTTCGTTCTCGATGTTGACGAACACAACCACGTTATCGTTATCTTTGATTGAAGTCCATTTTTTTGCATCCATTCTTAAACAATCTAGTTTAAGTATGGTACTATAAAAATTGGCGTTCATCCACATTGAACAAACGCAACTTTTTTCCTCGATTGTCAACAGTGTTAACGACAGAGTGTTACCGAACGGGAAAGATTCAAAATACCCGTTAATTGAAATGACTTTTAGAAGTCTTCTAATTTTAAAATAGATTTGCACCATAATTAATATATCTGAATATTTCAGGTCGTAAAAAGCGTGCAGTAACAGAGCCGACGAGTAAGTTCTAACCCTCACTATACAAATATCGCACCACACTTAACACTACGCTAAACGAGCCACTCAGCCAAGCGACACTATGCACTACACTTATATAGCAATACGAAGCTACTAACTGCGATATTTTATTAAATGTTCTGCTGCTATCTGATGTGGGTACTGGGAAAATATAAATCTGAAGAATACAATGAGGCTGATAACATAACATCACTTTTTGAATGTTTAAAATACTTGGAAGAATGAGTATGGGGTGGAAAGTTAAAGACGCTATGTAGGATTATTTAGTCGAAAGAACGTCTTAACTGTTGAATGTCAGCTTGCCTCCGCCCTTAGTTTTAAAAAAAGAATAAGGCAATTATTTTGTTTGAGCCAGGAAGCACACGAGGTACAAAAAATTAAAGAAAAAGCCGAGTTATAGTCAATATTTCTGATTTGGATAGCCAAACTGTTTTCTGTGTACAAATCCAAACTTCTTGCTTAAATTGGGGAAAATTACTTAACTTAAATTGTAATTTTGGTAAAACTTGAACTGTTTTCTGTCATGTAGGATAAATTAAGTTAATCTAAAAGATATGGTTTACTGTTTAAATTAATGAATAACAATAAACTCTTTACTGCATCTATCAGTAATATTCACATCTGTAAAATACGCCAATTTTCCATAAGAGTGGGTATTTATATTCACGTCCATATTATTTAAATAACCTATCAGATAGTATCGGAACACGCTGTATAATGTATATATGATGCTGCATGATGACTTATTTTTACAGATTCGGAAACTACAACAGCTCTTAAATCCCATAAACACTCTGTTGACTCTACTTCAGAAACCATTTCCGAACCAAACCCCACGTCCGAGCCAGAACCCTCCCCGGAACCGTCCTCCGAACCAGAACCTTCTCCTGAAGTGTATTCGGAACCTACTCCCGAACCTACTTCTGAACCAGAACCTAGCCCTGAACCTAGTGCAGAACCCAGTCCCGAACCCAGTCCGGAACCTAGTGCAAAACCCAGTGTAGAACTCAAACCAAAAGTAGCAACTAAGCCAAAGTTCAAACCAAAGTCCAAACAGTTAGCATCAACACCTGAACCCTCGCCGGAACCAACTTCTGTACCCGAACCGACTGCTGAACCCGAACCGAAAGCTGAACCCGAACCGACATCCGAACCTGAACCTAGCCCAGAGCCTAGTTCTGAGCCCGAACCCAGTCCTGAGCCAAGTTCTCATCCTGAACCCGCTCCTGAGCCTTCCGCCCACCCAGAACCGACTTCTGAGCCGGAACCTAAACCAGAATCAAGTTCCGAGCTGGAACCCAAACCAGAACCCAGTTCCGAGCCAGAACCTAAACCAGAACCGACTTCCCAGCCAGAACCCAAATCTGAGCCGGAACCAAAGTCTGAGCCAGAACCAAGTTCCGAGCCGGAACCCACTTCTCATCCGGAACCATCCCCAGAACCTAGTTCTGAACCTGAACCCTCTCCCGAACCTTCCATTGAACCTATCGCAGCATTGGAACCTGAGACATTGCTAGTGAAGGGACTTACAGATGAAGCAGGTAACGCCACATGCTTTGCACTCTCTTACACGTTCATTGGTATTGATTGTACAGAAAAAAATAACATTCTAAATATTAAAGACTCTTAAGAAAATAAGTTACGTTATATTATATTGAAAAACTGAAGATTAAAACTATTAAGAAAAAATGGCGAGGAAACAAAATTGCACCTTTTTGGTTTTATTTGGGAGGTACACTTAAGAATTTGACGACTTAAAAGGAATTAGGATTACTCGTAGACCCGGACACCAGTAATTAAAAAATAAAATGAAAATATGTAAAGTCAGTTTATACAAATATGTAAAAATTACAGATTTTGCAAATACAAGTCAATTATTACCCAAAAATTTGTACATTTGCGCTATCAAAGGCAATGTCTACTTGCACATTTGAAAATTGTAACCTGTTGAAAATAACTATATTTTAATAAATAAATTCAATTGATTGAGTCAACACCAATGAATTTGTTTGTATATACATTAGATATATTTGTATAGCAACTTGCTGCACTTGTCAATAATGATTATGTAATTAAACCTTTTTGTGTTTAACACTATTGTTTATGCTTTCTTTTTGTCTATGAAAGGCCTGATATGGATGATTTAGTAAGAATGATTATTTTGAATGGTTATTATATTATTGTAAAACTTAGGGAATGAAAATTGGAGATGAATCTATTTCGTAAAGATTCCTTTTTGAGAGAGGGACGAATTTGTGAGCTACGATTTCATAAAAATAAAAGTTATTCTTACTTAATTCTCCAATATTCATTCGCTATTCATAACAATACTATCTTAATATAACTGTCATTCATAAACTGTCTTCATCATCTGATTAATCTGGCTTGTGAGAAAGAGATATCAACATTCACAACGTTAATTCTTGCATGGTAACTAGTAATATTCGCTTACAAATCTTTCAATTTTCTGCTTTAATATTTTCTTAGCTTAGCCAGGCTTTTGGGTGCCACCTCGATTCCTTCTTCCTCTTATCCTATTCCTTTAATAATTAAAACAGTTCTTTTTTTATTATCATCTTTACTGACAGAACTTCTTTCCCTGTGTTTCTCTTGTATTATGTATCGTTTCAGCCATCAATCTATAACGTTGTTAAGTTTCTAGTTCTACTGCCACACAATAACCTTTATTCTTGACACCTTTTTAACCAACTTCAGATAAAGGAGGAGGTACTTATTTGTTATATTTACTATTGGACATCTGTTTTGTACGAATGTGTTTAAACTTAGGTGTTCTGCTGTATATCCAGGTAAAAACATTAATAATGTGTTAACCTCTGGTTTAGGCTGGTTTACGGAAATGGTAAGACGTTTGTGGTATAACGTACAGATAGAAATTTAAAATTATGTTATAGAAATAATGGGGTCTATTTTTTGGACATTCTGTGTAGTTTAGAGTTAAATCACTTTTCTAAGTTGCCTTAGATATTTCGTTTGTGTAGAATTCAATTAATTTGCCTCTATATTGTTATCATTTCTTCGATTCCGTATTCTATAATCAAATATTTTATTAAAAAAAAAAAATGTTTTATTCGACTTTGTCCCAGTGCATTATAACGTAATATAAAACAACATGTACGCTGTAGGTTACTTCCCGGATCACGAGTACGTCCCCAAGTTCGACTTCAACCCTATGGACTGCACCGATATCGTCATCGGCACCGCTAAGGGCAATTACCATCGAGTGCTCGACTACTATACTAGAGACAGGTGAGGACTCTTCTTTGTTTTAGCTAATCTTTGCTTTCTTTTGTAATCAGCACTATTTAGGTATAGTTAATTTTAAACGAAAATTTACCTTGCTGAAAACCTTATGTTAACCTAACCTTTGTTAGTCAACGGTCCCCTGAAAATCATGAAAAATAAATAAAAAGAACACCGGAATAAATTTCAGACAATGCAGTTTAGTACTGCAATAAATTACTTTTTAATCAAAAATACTGTAGATATTGTATTTGTGTTGCTTTTCTCCAACTAATTTAACTTACATTTGTGTTGATGAAGTAACCCTAGCCATTACGAAACTTGCTGACATTTATTAATTTATCTAAATGTCCATAGATTAAGATGGCGAACCCCTATACACATACTCGCAAACAATATTAAATCTTAAAAACCACATCGTCCATAACTAGGCACAGTTAAAAAAAATTTAAAGAAGTAGACAAAATACTCTGATTATTTTTTCCCCAAATTTTATCCTATCTGCGCTTGTAGTGCGTCACTACGTTACGCTTCAATACGATAACAAATGTATGTGGTGCTATAAGGGAGTTTGGTATTGCTTGGCAGTTTTATTACAGCAATTAAGTTTTCAACAGCACAGAGACGTTTCTCAATATTCTTATAGCATTCATTCATTGTAATTTACAATTGTAGTTTTGCCCTTAAAGTTGCTAAACTTTACCTGCATCTTATTCATCCAGGTCGACTCCTCGAGTGGATACATTTTGGGGCGGTCACGACGATATCACGGCAGCTTCCGGATACGAAGAGAACGGAGTCACCACCATCTTGTTTAGGAAAAAGATCAAGGTAAAATCAAAACTACACCAAGTTTTAACATTTTCATTGATTTTAGAATTTCGTAGCCTGCAAGGAATTTTTTTTTAATCTCAAAAAGCGCAGGGAAAAAATGACGATAGTGCATTTACTGAACCTATACGTAGGAGTAAATCTACCAGTAACAAAGCATCAAACAGAACTTGTGGCAATAGATGGTCGTACGATGTCGATGGAACGAATGCACTAAAGTTGTAGCTTTTACATTACTTCAACCGGCACACGTTTGTATAGCGTTTGCAGAGAAAGCAATGAAGTTGTTTAGCGCATGCCAAGAGTCACCGCAATATGACTTGCCAAGCGGTCCACAATAGGAAGCAAATGCGTGCGCGGTTCTTTCTTGATGTTGTGGCGATGTCCTAAGTCGTGTACTTTCTATAAAATATAATCAAGTGACCATACTCTGTTCCAGGCTAAAGAGCCGACAGATCACTCGCTAGTAGACGACGCGATGCACGTGATCTGGGCGCGCGGCCAGGAGCCGGGCCGCTACGTGCACGCGCCGGCGTCCGGCCTGGAGCGCGGCCCGGCCCACACCCGCGACTTCTACCGCGTCGACGAGCTCAAGTACCACGGACACGGCGCGCAGAGAGGTGTCGCTAGCATTAACTTCTTCGGTGAGATATACATTAAATGTTCTACCCTCTTCCCCTTAGGGATTTTTTTATATATTTACATTTGACAATAACAATTTATGTTTTTCTTTTTACATTTGCACAATAGTTTATTAAAACATACACCGGTGTAAGGCACTTTACGAAAAAAATGCGATGCTGTCAAAATAGGCCTCAATTGCTCTTTACACTATTTCTCGTAGTATCGATTTTCGGCGTCTTTCGTTCTTCAAATCAAATTCACTTCCACTACAACGCACTTCAATAAAACCTTTCTCTAATTTCCAGAAGAAACAAAGGTCTCAATCTCTGGCGGCATCCTCCCCCTGGCGGACAAATGCGGAGGCCAGTGGCGTCTGCCGGCCGACTGCGACCCAATCAACCACACGTCGTGCGACTACGTGGCGTCGTGGCACTACCTGGGGCAGGTGCGCGGGAAGGACTCCGTGCGGTTCACCATCAGCACCAAGCAGACCAAGTACTGGACCGGCATTGGGTTCAGCGATAACAAGAAGATGGTGAGCTATCTACTCTCAGAGTAATGAAACCAATGTAACTGCTTCGGTGGTCTATGATGGCAATAGACTCGCCCCCTATTACATGTAATCTTAATTGGCGTTAAATTTGTGATAAAAGATAAGCAAATCAAGTATATTGAATTGGCTCGCGAGGTTGTCGACATGTGGGATGTGGACTCAGCGATCATTGTGCCGATAGTCGTATCTGCCAATGGCTTAATTGCCAAGAGCCTCGACCAATACCTGAGGAGGCTCTCGTTAGGCAGCTGGATCAAGGGCTTGATACAGTGCGCGGTACTCCTGGACACGGCTCGTATTGTTTGGAGGTTCCTTTCTCTGGAGCCCTGACCACCGGTAGCTTGGACCCTGTTCTCGATACCGGTGGGCTACTATTTTAATATTTTTAAATGTTTTTTTTTTATAAGAATATGTAAAAATATAAAAAACTAGCTGTGCCTCGGCATGCGTTGCTATGCAATTTTCTACCTACCCTACTTTTTCTTTGCTATAAACCTCACGGAGCCCGATACCTTTCCAACGAATGCAAAACCGTGGAAATCGGTTCGTGCGTTCTGGAGTTATAGCGTCAGGCAGGAAAAACCGACTTATTTTTATATAGTAGAAATGTATGTAAATAAATAAATGACCGAAAAAATCTTTCACAGAAGTAGATTGATAAAATAAATATGTAACTGAAAGCTGGTGGTCCAGTTGTCGAAACGTTCTCTTTGAGTAAGGGAGTGGATTTTCTAATGGCCAATGATCTAGTAAGATTTCTATATAGAAATAAATAGGGTGTCCTATAAAATCAAAGTTAGATTTTTCATGTTTTGAAAAATTGTATTTTCTACTGTATATAATTAAAATAAAATCTGTCCTCAGTCCCAATCCGATGCTATAATCGGCTGGGTGGACGGTCGTTCGGGTCGTCCGTTCCTGATGGACACGTGGGTGTCGGGCTACTCCGCGCCGCGCGTGGACGGCCGACAGGACATCGCGCAGGAGACAGGCAGCGCCGTGGACGGAGTCACCACGCTCAGCTTCGTGAGGAAGAGGAACACGGGAGACCAGAAGGTACGACTTATCTATACTAATATTATAAAGCTGAAGAGTTTGTTTGTTTGTTTGAACCCGCTAATCTCAGGGACTACTGGTTGGAATTTAAAAATTCTTTTAGCGTTGGATAGTCCATTTCTTGAGGAAGGCTATAGGCTATATAACATCACGCTACGACCAACAGGTGCTGAGCAGCGTGGATGAAACCGCTTGGAACAGCTAGTTATATATATATATACATGTAACATTACATTAGCTAGTGGAACTCGACAGATTTGATGTGTAGTAGTAAAAGTAAACAAGGTATAACGGTTAGGGGTATTCAAATATATTAAACAAAAATGATTTAATTGTTTCGGAAATTAATAACCAGAGGCAACTAAAAATGTCAATCAATATTTTCTTTTTGTGTTTTTATCCTACAGATATGATCAAACGCGACAAAACAAAAACGCAATCTTATTTATACTGTTTTTGACAAAAAATACCTTAATCAATTTCTTTGGATCCCTTTTTCCCTTTACATCTGTGTAAAAAAAATATTCAATTTTGTATAAGCGAAAGTCATTATTAAATTGTATATGGTTCGTAAGTAGTTTATTGTATTTATAAAAACGTTAAAAGAAAATGCAAAAAGATATGCGTCGGCCGGGAATCGAACCCGGATCAACTGCTTGGAAGGCAACTATGCTGACCATTACACCACCGACGCATATATTCGGTGAATCGAAATGACTCGGTGTATTCAACACAGTAAATCAGACTAACGTCATGTTGAAACAGTTTGATATTAATTTGAGTTGTTATGATTTTAACGATGAACGGTGGCTTAAATAGCTTAATGCCTAATTCGTTAGTTCTTTACCATAAAACAAACTCTAGCATTTTCGTAAAAAGAGATGATATTATAATTAAAAAAAAAAATTAAGTAAAATAAATAGGTTAAATAAATAAATAAATATCTTTGGACAACTCACACACGGCTATCTGAACCCAAGCTAAGCAGGGCTTGTGTTATGGTAACCAGACAACTGATATACATACTTATATTTAAATGTTAAGATGTTATATAATACTAACTGTGCCCAGCGGTTTAGGGGTATGAAAAATAGATTTTAGCCGATTCTCAGACCTACCAATATGTACCCAAAATTTCATAAGAATCGGTCGAGCCGTTTCGGAGGAGTACGGTAACTAACATTGTCACACAGAAATTTTATATAATAATATTAGATTCACATAACAATAATTAATTGTGCGTAAATTCATTTTTTTTTTTCGTAATGTCATCCTATAGGGCTCTTTTCGGATCAGCGAGGTTTTTTTTAACATAAAAAAACAAAATTCATTAAAATTATTTCTTGTGTAACCTAAAAATTCTTCCATGTATTAATTTCGTTACTAGTTTATTTCCATTTCGTTTTTATTATATTACAATTTGTTGCAGGACCTAGCGTTCACTGACTCTCAGTGCCTGTACATGATGTTCATCACACAAGGCGGCGGCTTCGACTCTGTCAACAAACGCACTAGCAAGCACATGCAGACGCCCATCATTACTGACGAGAGAGTCTGCATCAGACCGTGTGGACCGGGTAAGATAACAGCATACACCTTCACACAGTCCATCCGCCATTTCTATATTCACACAAAAATTTCCTCACAACATTTTCTTCATTCACTTTGCTGAAGACAAATCTCATCATCTTCCTGACCTTGTTCCATGATGACTGACAACTGTTGGAACAAGGTTCACTATCATTTTTCTTCTTCCTTTGTAATTCAATTATGGTTTCCTTGGACTTCTTTTCCGTCTCCATTGATCAATATTTATATTCATTTCATCACTCATTTAGTCTCATTTGATTCGTCTTAAGACATATATAACTATAATAAAATGAAATAAAAATGTTATTTTTTAAATAAAAACTGAAAAAAATGTTCGGTGACCCCGGTCTCACGGACCGGGTTAGTGTTAGAACTCAGGACTTGTGCCCGCTACAACGTCGCAGGGTGTAACAGTTATTATCGTTTTACTAACCACCCGGTCTCACAGACATATACGTCACCAGTGGCGGGTTAAAGAAAATATACTCGGTAAAAAATACTTATCAAAAATTTGTTCCCATAGAACCAGTCGAAGAAGAAGTAACAACGGAAGCAGAGCTCCCGGGGCAGTCCACGTACACAGTACTGATCCGCATCACCGGACTGGGCGACAGCTTCAAGCCTCCCGCGGCCGGCAGCAAGGAGTACGACGAGCTCAGCAAGCAGGTCGCCGACAGCCTCGCCGCCGAGCTGGCGCGGAACAAGGGATACCATGGAGTCGCCGTCAACGGGTTCATGCAGTGAGTACTAGTGCAGTAACTACTGATATCAGTCGCCGACAGCCTCGCCGCCGAGCTGGCGCGGAACAAGGGATACCATGGAGTCGCCGTCAACGGGTTCATGCAGTGAGTACTAGTGCAGTAACTACTGATATCAGTCGCCGACAGCCTCGCCGCCGAGCTGGCGCGGAACAAGGGATACCATGGAGTCGCCGTCAACGGGTTCATGCAGTGAGTACTAGTGCAGTAACTACTGATATCAGTCGCCGACAGCCTCGCCGCCGAGCTGGCGCGGAACAAGGGATACCATGGAGTCGCCGTCAACGGGTTCATGCAGTGAGTACTAGTGCAGTAACTACTGATATCAGTCGCCGACAGCCTCGCCGCCGAGCTGGCGCGGAACAAGGGATACCATGGAGTCGCCGTCAACGGGTTCATGCAGTGAGTACTAGTGCAGTAACTACTGATATCAGTCGCCGACAGCCTCGCCGCCGAGCTGGCGCGGAACAAGGGATACCATGGAGTCGCCGTCAACGGGTTCATGCAGTGAGTACTAGTGCAGTAACTACTGATATCAGTCGCCGACAGCCTCGCCGCCGAGCTGGCGCGGAACAAGGGATACCATGGAGTCGCCGTCAACGGGTTCATGCAGTGAGTACTAGTGCAGTAACTACTGATATCAGTCGCCGACAGCCTCGCCGCCGAGCTGGCGCGGAACAAGGGATACCATGGAGTCGCCGTCAACGGGTTCATGCAGTGAGTACTAGTGCAGTAACTACTGATATCAGTCGCCGACAGCCTCGCCGCCGAGCTGGCGCGGAACAAGGGATACCATGGAGTCGCCGTCAACGGGTTCATGCAGTGAGTACTAGTGCAGTAACTACTGATATCAGTCGCCGACAGCCTCGCCGCCGAGCTGGCGCGGAACAAGGGATACCATGGAGTCGCCGTCAACGGGTTCATGCAGTGAGTACTAGTGCAGTAACTACTGATATCAGTCGCCGACAGCCTCGCCGCCGAGCTGGCGCGGAACAAGGGATACCATGGAGTCGCCGTCAACGGGTTCATGCAGTGAGTACTAGTGCAGTAACTACTGATATCAGTCGCCGACAGCCTCGCCGCCGAGCTGGCGCGGAACAAGGGATACCATGGAGTCGCCGTCAACGGGTTCATGCAGTGAGTACTAGTGCAGTAACTACTGATATCAGTCGCCGACAGCCTCGCCGCCGAGCTGGCGCGGAACAAGGGATACCATGGAGTCGCCGTCAACGGGTTCATGCAGTGAGTACTAGTGCAGTAACTACTGATATCAGTACACTACCCATTACTGAAACAACATTCTATTTTCAGAAACGAAACCAAAGCAATAATCGCCGAGCTGACTCTGAAGTCCATCGAGTTAAACACCATAGAGGACGTCAGTGGGCGCGCGCTGGGCGGAGACAACTCTACGAACTCTACGGACAGCGAGGACGATGCCCAGCGCTGGGAACGCGTCGTGCGGGACACGTTGGCGCAAGGGAGGGTTGGGAACCTCAACGTGGACCCAGAGTTCTTGGTGTTCGAGCCTGTCAGCTGTAAGTGTCTTCAATCTATGTATATTTAGTTTGTTCAGCATTACCTGCTTCTTTATCCCCGCTTTTTTCTTGAAAAGGGGTCAGTTGATACAGAATATCTACAATTGGAAGGAAATAGTCTTTTTAAGAGTAGTATGCCAGCCAGTGGAGGCCAATCAAAAGTTTTCGGTGACAATATTGGTTTATTAATATTATAATTAATTTCCAACAGTAGTATCAGAGCGTCCCACGGAGGAATCCGCGGGTAACGCACGCACATTCTTCGGGCTCGCTGAGACCAAACTGTACGTGGTGGTGGGCTGCGTGGCCGCGCTCGTACTCGTGGCGCTGCTGCAGGCCGCGTGCACGCTGTACCGGAGCGGGAACAACGCGCACAAGAATAAGGTACATACACCTATTTACAAATAACTTCGCCCGCTCTGGACGGAGCCGAGGGAGGGTCAGACTTGTATTGACTAAAAACCTTTGACCTTTGTGTTCCGGGGCGCGGTATCTGTTTCGAACAACCCGCAAACCCAACCAGCAGTGGCGCTGGCAGAGCCCTCTGTGTATTACTAATAGGTACACTTCTGCAAGCTTATATTTTTAATGTTTTTTTTTATGATTTTAAGAAATATTTAAAAATGTAATTATATGTTGAAAAATAAATAAATGTACGAACAATTACGGAATTATTCAAAAGTCTAGCTGCGCTTTCCTATGTTGGTACGTAGGAGAGCGACAATCTTTTACATTCCGAGTTTTCTTCATGCCTCAGAAACCACAATAAGTCGTTGCTCCCGGCTGTCAATTGTACATCTTTGATAGTCGTTACAGATAGTCTGAATACCAGTCTTACCAAGACGTATCGTATTGCCCAGTACTAACTGGGCTGTGGAGTAGCTGAAACCATGTTTCGTTAAATGTATTGAAACCAAGATTTGCGAGGTTAGTTCTGAGTCGAGGCACGCGCCAAAACATTCTTGTATGTCAATAGCGTTAGAGGAATGTGGTGTGAAGTTACTGACAAAGCTGGATACTCGATCAAACATGAGCCTTTGGGGCTACGGCTGTTTTCATGTTGTGGCTTCATTTCATTATTTTATCAGATTTTTATTTGTCAACCTTAAACAAAACTTATCTGCGTCATTTGATTCTTACTAGCAGCAACATCTTATATCAATTAGTATCAGTAGCAAACAAATCATTTTTTTATCTTGCAAAACGCCAGATAATAATAAAGCCAAATAAATAAAATTAAACACCACTCCCCTCTTTCAGGACCAATTAATTCCCAACTCAGCATGGAAGGACTATTCAAACGCGAATACAAACTACGCCTTCGAACCATTCGAGAACGACGACAAATACAACAGCACCGCGTCCACCGCCCCCCTCCGACATCGGAACACCCCCCTCCGCCCCACCGACCCGCCCCCGCCGCGACCCAACGACAACAAGCCCGCACCTAACGGGAAACACGGGAAACACGAGCCCAACGGACAACACAGACCTAACAGTCAACATGACATGAGAGGGAACGGGCAGCACATTCCTCACGGGGCCAATGGCCAACATATGATGCACGAGCGTGGACCCAACGGGCATGGGGCCAATGGACACGGGGGCAACGTGCACGGGGCCAACGGACACGGGACCAACGGTAGGATGACGCCGAAGCATCAGAACAGCGCGGCGCAGTACTACCATGAGACGAGGTCGTTACAGCGGCCCAGGGGAGGTGGACAGTATGGGTGAGTTTATTTTGAAACTACTCTTTAACTTATTTTTACTGGTTTTTTCATAATGTAGCCTATGGTACTTGGAGATAAAGCAATTTTCGTTTGGTAGAAGAATTTTACGAATCGAGCCAGTAAATCCGTGGATTACCCTCAACAACGTGAGCAAACTCGCGAGAAAAAAGGCACTATAATAACTTCGCTATTTTGTTTTTATATCGCCTTTTATCAGTCGACTTCCAATATAACAAAGAAGACACCTTTTTGTTTCACTTGACACGGTTTAAAAGTTGTAACGACAGAATACTTACACACTTAACAAGGTCATCAGATTCCATTAACTTTGATAAATGGTAGCTCGGTTGAACGAGGAAATGCCAGGGTGGCTCGCGATGTCTTATTGATAATTTAAGCCAGCGGTCGGCAACCTCTTGGCAAGCAAGGGCCGCAAGGCGACAAATTAAACTAAAGGCGGGCCGCAGTCATTTTACTCGCATTAACCCAAGAAGCCCAATATATGTACCTGCTCATTATAATTGGTCATATTCCATAAAAAAAAACCATTGAAAATTGTTAAAACATAGGGAATTTAATTCGTACACGTAATACTTTTTTTTGTTTTTGGGGTGGGAAATCATCAAATAACTTCCGCCGCTCTGGGCGGAGCGCGGGGTGTGTCAGGTTTGTACTGACTAAAACCGACCCATGTTCCTTCTATTGCCCTTTGTGTTCCGCGGCCGCGGTATCTCTTTCGAACAAACCGCAAACCCGGCAGGCCCCTCTGCTTTGCTGACATCTCTTTGAGGCGCACGTGAAACAAGCGCACCGTCGACACGGCCGGTCCTCAATAGACGGACGAACGGTGAGCATTGCGTCCGCAGGCTCGCATTTACGGTGGCCGGGAGTCGTCTCGCGGCGCCCGGCGCCCGGGGCGACTCCCGCGGCGGCTGGGTTGGTTTGAGGTTCTCTCCCTCAAACGCCCGGCCAACTCCTTTGCTAGCATTACTGCTTCGCAGGAGGAGGTAACCGCTTCCTATCCCTCTCACTCCGGACTATGGAATAAACCAGGGCCGGACGCGACAGATCGCCGCCGCCGGAAGTGTTCCACGAAATTCCACCGGCTGTTGAGGACGATTCCCAGGAACTTCATCGTCGACCCGACACCCATGCGAACCCCTCATGCCATCAGCTGGGATCCCGACGGTGGCGTATTCCTGCGGCCATAAAAGACCATGTCCTCGGATTTGTGCAATGCCACCTCAGGACCAAGTAGCCGGATCCTCTCCGCGACTATCGCAACCCCGCGTGTCATTGTTTCGAGGAGTGAGGCGGAGAGGATGATCGGCCCCAAGGCCGATTTCTGTGCGACACCGCACAACATGTCTCGCCGGTTCCACTCTTCAGAGCGACCGGGGAAGATGCATGATGGCGTCGAGCGCCTCCCGCAGAAACCATACTGGTGCTCCGCAAGATCCGGCCCCGTCCTCACAAGGTGCCCGACGAGGCGGTTTGCAATTACTCTTTCAAAGAGCTTGCCCACCTCGTCGACCACTATGATCCGGAATGCGGACGGAGAGTCCGCAGGGCGCCCCGGCTTAGGTATGAGGACCAGCTTCCCCGTCTTCCAACGAAGTGGGAACTGGCCCCTCTCCAAGCATGCAAGCATCTTAGGAGTCCTAGTAGTCGGGGCCCGAGAGCCTCTAAGGCCAGGACCCAGGCTTTGCCATGCAAGCCATTGGGAGCCGGGGTGGTATTTTTGGCTGTAGAATAGTGTTCAAATGCTCATCTGTAAGACGAGAAGCATATTTATTTTTTCTATTATTGACAATTAAAAAATTGTAATGAACTGCTTAGCAAACTTTTTCAACTCGTCAAAACCAGATGGCATTTAACAAGAACATTGGATTCATAGAAGGAGCTCTGATATTATCAGCTAGTATGACACATTTCAAAGTGTTGCCAAGCAGAGGGGTTAAAAGGCGCGTTTACTTAATGCGTTGATTTTGGTAATAATTAAACTTATTTGCATAACATTCACGGGCCGCAAGGAAGACGTCCGCGGGCCGCATGCGGCCCGCGGGCCGCGGGTTGCCGACCCCTGATTTAAGCAATAGATATTCAAATTTTCTTAATTTTTTTGGTATTAGTAGGTAGTCTATTATAATTCTGTGTCAATCAATATGTGATTTGTAATTATAAATAATAAATGTTTAAGCAAAATTAAAATCATTCAATGTTTATATTAGTGTTAGACTTATGTAATTTTTTTTATAAAAAAAGACTAATCTAGAATTTTTTATTACATTCATTTTATAGTCGAAAATCCTATTTATATAAATTGCTATAACCATTCGGAAATTGGTATTTCACAGGCTACCATGGCGTATTTACTTTGACCCAATAAATGTCATAAACAAATGTAGACTCGACGAAAATACATCATAATAATACTTGGCTAAAAACTACCTGACACAACAAAAATACTATATTTACAACACTTTCAGTAAAGCCACAAAATTTTCACCGTTAAAACTATAGCAGTAAAAGCTACAAACCCACCAATAGAGCAATGTTTACAAAGCATTGTCCTAACAAAGAAAGGGTGGCTATTTGAAAGGGTGAGTTCGTACTGAAACGGCGCACAATTTCGCCGACGTTAGTACGTGACCGTGTGGCCTAATGGATAAGGCGTCGGACTTCGGATCCGAAGATTGCAGGTTCGAGTCCTGTCACGGTCGACAAGCAACTTGTGACACTGCATTGTAAATGTAAGACAAGTTGCTTTTACACTAAGTTTTGTTTTTTTTTTACTCAAATTTTTAAACGACTTCAAAAAAAAGGAAGGTTGTGTATTCCATTTTTTGTAAAATTTTCAAATGCTTTTTATTTTTTGTTAATTAGCTAAGTATATAAATTGAGTTAATTTGGTTTTTGAATAATGTATGATATGTAGATACAACAGTATTGTACGACTTTTCTGGTCTTAGCATGAATTATTAAAATAAGTTATGAATGTTTAATGTGAATAGTTAAGTCAATACATTGAAAATTCAACAGACATTGTTTTTTTAATTAATAAAAGTTAACTTGAACGTGAACAGTCAAAAAGCAACCAAGTGCGCGGGTGTCAGGGTGGATGGCACGCTATTTACTGTAGTAGCCGGAAATTGGGCCAAACATGTCTGAAATTTTTGTCATTGATGCTCTAGGAAGAGGAATGAATAAATATTATTTATATGTGATGCAAAAGGATTAATTAAATGTTCATTTATATTAACTTTTAAGAGATTTTCTATCAAAATCACCACCATGTTTATTTTTCTAAACGAGAAATTGTTTTTCCCCCTCCTGGGATATCTGACTGGCATGTTCCTTCTTTAGCTCTTTGTGTTACGGGGCCGCGGTATCTCTTTCGAACAACCCAGATGACCAACAGATGACGATTTAATGTAACCCTTTAACAAATCTGTTCCCAGTTACTCGAACCGGCCGGACCGCTCGACGTACTCGCTCCCGCGCGGCGTGCGGCCCGAGCCCGCCGGACTGGCGGCGCATCCCGACTTCTACTTCATGCCGTCGCAGCGCAAGTACGAAGGTGAAGTAGTCAGGGTTTACGTTGACTATCGGGATCGGGAACGGGATAGGAGACACCAGTAGACAGGATGTAGAGGGTCCAGTGTAGTTTGGTAACACTAGTGTGGTTGATTTGGTACTGCTCTGGATATGTTTTCTACTTCAAGTACAGCTAGTGCAAGTTGGGTGAAGAGTATACGTTGACTATCGGGATCGGGGTCGGGAGTGGGATAGGAGACACCAGTAGTGGGGGTGTAGAGGGACTAGCGTAGTTTGGTAAAAATAGTGGGGTTTCTCTCAGAATCGGGGATCTTGTTTTATGGTGTGTTGTTTAATCTAAAGAAATTGCTTTGCGTTACTTAGTTGATTTTAATTTTAAAAAAATCTTTTAAATATTTTTAACCAAAAAATATTTGCGTTAATGTCGCTAAGCTTTTAGTACAAATTTTAATATAAATAATGCGTATTCCCAAGAATTTATGATAAACTAATTAGTCCTTAGCATTATTATATCATTAACTGCTTATGATTTATAAAAGTGCCAGTATGTTTTAGAATAGAAAGGAAAATAATAATACTTATTTAATTTTATATACTCATAGTAATAATATGTTGATTGTAACTACTTATGTATTTAATTTTAATGGGGCATGTCAAAGTGCAGCTATTTGAATAGTTTTACTGCAAATCATTTACCAAAACTTTTTCACTACATATTTATTACATTCAAATCCCCACTTATAAATATAAAATAGATTTAATAACGAATAAATTACCTTACTGAATTATTTTAGATCGTAAAATCTTAATTCATTTTACAAAGTGAAGACTCAATAGCAATAGCTGCAGTTTGATATCTGGTGCGCTCTGGGGGGCTACCAACATCTTTCGATATTGCTTCAGTGTTTAGTGTGACAGAGATGACACCTCATTTCTAGCTTTTTCCCACTCTGAAGGTAAATTAAAATACTATACCGTTAAGATGTGGTAGGATACCCCTCTTTACTGTTTAAATTTATGCTTATGCATGAAATGTAAAGTAGTTTTGTTATTATGTACTACGCTTCTATCGCTTGGGACGTTATTAACAAAATTTAATTTAAATCCTAGTTACACGCAATCACTTATCTCTATGGACAACTAATACTTGACTAAAATTTTGTACTTTTATCAAAATAGTTTTTACTAAAATAGGGCTAAAGTTGCCTCAGACAGTTTCCCGGAATCACCGGTAAAAAAGAAACTGTTTATGTATTTGCTAATAAAGTCCCGCATTTAATACTAAAACACGTAGTTTGACTCGCTGCAGTAATGTAGGCATGTGCTGTGATTGGCTTATTATTTACTAGAAACGCACTTAGACCGCTCCTGTATCGTCAGTTAACTTTTTGAACACAAGTATTCTCTTCTTCAACTTTTAATCACCCAATGTTGAGCGTTGGTGTTTCCCCTATCCCTCCATTTTTGGAGGTTTTGCATCTTGGCGATTATTTTTTTTTCAAAACAAACTACTGATCATGGTTTAATAAAGCTACTGAGACTTCTCCTTAATCTTTTGGGGTCACAAGCATAAAGTTTTATTTTATAAAAAAAATGCAGTTATTTTATAAATTATGATGGTAACATTTAAGTGTACTGTTGATCATCACAACATCATTTTAATCGCTCATTTTAAACTTTTTTTTGTAGTTTTAAAAAAATATCTCCGATTAAATAATTCTGTTCTCAAAAAGTTGACACGATGCCGGGAAACAATGCATTAATAAATTTTAATTTATTATTGTATTGTTCTTATTATTTATTTTGACAATTGACCAGATCTTAACAACGATTTTAAATGCGTTATCATTCTAAAGAAATATACTCTGTTGTTATTTTATGGCTTCGGTTTCTTTCTTTACAGATTTTTGAAGAAGACTTCCGCTGAATTCTGATTATATTTAGTTACCAACATTGCTCTGTAACTTTTTTAAAGCACCGATTTATTTTAAGATTTCTTATTTTATTTTTCACAATGATAATAATTATTTTTTATTTCCAAACCAGATCTAGTCTCATGTCACAGTTTTAAAAAATAAGTTATTTTCACTTCTAATTATAATTGTACTTAATTATTTTATTTTCTTCTATTACAAAAAAAAAGTTGTAAATATTATGTAAAATTATACGCTGTAAATTGCACTTTAGTTTTAAGATTCGACGAATAAATTAGAAATCTTCTAAGAGATACTTTAGTGATTACAAAATATGAGACAAATTCACAACGCGACGCCAGAAACGTTGAAATAGGTAGGTAAATACATAGATTTAATTTACAGGATTATTATTTTAGGTTGAAAAATAGTAATATATCAAACGGAGAATATTCAATATAGTTTTTAAGTTTGAGGAGCCTTTGTAAAAAAGCCTTTATTTTAGTGAATAAGTAATATTAACACGACTGTGGAAATTTTAAATGTCGCTTACATTGAGCGCGCTGTTGGATTTTCAACCTTCGTCACTACGCTGAGCTTTGCTTATTCAACAGCGCAATCATACTAACGCATTTCTCCACTGTCCAAAAATCATAAGTAATTTAATCATTCCGAGCCCAATTATGTAAACATAACCGAAAATGAGTATTACAACAGACGTAGATATAAGTGTTTACCGTACCTAAGATTGTAAATGAAATAAAATATTTTTTATAACTTACACATTGTTTTATTAATTATATAAATACTTCTGCTTTTAACAGTATACCCCTTAACTTTATTACAGCATTTATATCGGGCGGAGTATTTTAAACAATCTTTATATCCTTAAGGCGAGACATCGCCATCCATGTTAGTCTTAACAGTGTCTTGAGTAGGTACGTACCTAACGTTAACGTATAATAACGTTATTATAGAGTGGATACGCGGATAGCTGTATGCACGTAAACTACAAATGATTTCTTTGTTCAATATCGGAAACTCTAAATAAATAGTAAACCTGGTAAATATCCCGTTTCAAATGTTATAAACATAGTATGTAATTATAAATTTATTTACAAGTTGCTTCTTACACCTCTCACTTGCTTTGTTTTTATTCGCCACATATCCTGAAAGAAGATAATAGTAATGTTAAAACACACGATACAAAACGATACTATTTGGTGGCATAGTAAAGTTTTTAAATGAAAACAACGATAACTTAATTTCGGATTTTCAGTAATGTCAATTACACCTTTTGACTAACCTAACACTCGATATTGGCCGCTCTAAAAGTAAACTCCTTTGACAAAAGATTTTAGGGTAACTAAGCGGCAATAGGAAAAGCCTGCCTTAGGATAAAAGGAATGTGGACGGTGAGCAATGGGTAGCTCGACTAGAGGAAGTAAAAAAAACAAAGAGCCTTACGAAAATTATCCTCAAGAAAAAAAATATTGACCTCAAGATGATGATATACTTACACCATAACTAAGGTCACTTCCCATCCGCCTGAGTTGGGCTTCCATTTGGTTCGCGAGCTGCTCTTGTCGCGTGCCGTGGACCTCGATGTAGTGGCAACTGCTGTTCGCGTAGTGGCATGTCATGGCTTTGCGGTATACCTGAGGATTACGCCGGACTAAGAACAGATCTGGGGTGATAGGGTGGGAGCACTAGGTACAACGCTATTTATGACACAAATGAAAAGCTAAAATAACATTAAATATGGGGAATGAGGAACTTATCAACGCTTGGGTGATGCAGAGATCAACAAATTAATTTTCCATTTAATTTGATTCATGGTCCAAAGTTTTTGAAACCTACTGAAAGCCATTAACCACTTAAGTTACAAAACGGTCGCGTGGCTGAGACGCCACCGACAACTAAAGTTTTCTAAATTAAATAATAATTTAATATGTGGTAGGCATGCTCCCACTATTAAAAAAATATGCATGCAAATATGCATGCCTTAACAATATGCGCCTTCTTATCATTGCTCTAAAAAAGCACCGCCGGCGATTTCAGCAGTTTTTTATTGTTATCCGTGATGAAACCGAAAAAAAAATGCTTCGTTGCGATAAAAGAGAAAAAAGCACGCATGTGGTTATAAATTTTGATTTTTGTGAGGAAACTGTCATTGCAGCCGAGGCGGATTTCACGCACGAGCCGCCAGGCGAGAGCGTTATAGAGTCGAGAACAGCCACCCTACCATGACGTGTTAAAGCAGAACTTATTCCGCCGAGGGAAAGGGACAGAGCTATACAGGGTGTCTAGCACCATCTCTTTCACTCAGTGGAATAAGTTCTGCTTTAAGATGTCATAGTAGGCCTACTGCAGTGACAAATTCTCGAGTGAATCAAACGACGCTTTAAACGAGCCCCGCGACGGAGAAACAAAGGCGTGACAAAGCACAGGGAAAAACAATTGAAATCATTGTTTCATATTGATTAATGACAAAGTATTTTGAATACGTCGTTCGGTTCACGTGAGAAATTGAGAATTTGTCAATGCTATTCTCAGCTCTATAACACTGGCAATAGGCTTTTTGCCCCCTATTACATACAGCTTAAACATAATTGGCGAATGGTGGGAGTACTATTAGGTCCACCTTTGCCTAATGCCACGGGATTGCAGGCGTGATATTATGTCAAAACTTTCATCATACCTGTATCATAAATATTGAGAATTATTGTTCCTTTCACACCTTACCTTAGAGACATTAGGTCTGGAGCCATGCACAAGATTAGACTGAAAGAACACGGTGTCACCGGGGTCCATCTCCAGGTAGACGCGTTTGTACTCAGGAGCGACGTCGCCCGAGTTTACTATACCGAAGAAAAATAGTTTCGCTTCCTGAAAGGAATGAAAACTTTTGTGCCTCTTTTCTACAAAATATCAAAGTAAAATTGCCGATGTTGACAACGGGGGAAAGAGTCTTAGCCATATCCAGCCTTACCTTGAAGCCTTACCTTGAAGATAAAAAGGCTTGGGATTAAGCTGCTTCAATTTAATTTACTCAGTGTATTGTTTTTTTTCTTTATTTTATATACTTTGACATTTAATGATTTGACATTAATATTTACTTTGTTTAATAGTTTATTATTTAATTTGTCATTTTTTTATTATTATTTTGATTTGTGACATTTTATGATATCATTATGATCTCTATAATTATGTATTTATTTTTCTCCTCATCTAGTTTGTGAAAACGTAACTACTTGCAAAATAATCATCATTTATCATTGATAGCATAATATACATTTCATATCAAAACTAGCTGTGTTTCGCAGTTTCACTCCCTTTTGGCTCTTCTATCACTACGGAACAACCGTCGATAAAAAGTTGTTGGTTCGCAGGAGCTCTGGTCACTGTTTAAATGCAATGTTATAAACATATTGTATTGGGGAAGGTGGAGTAGAGTTACAAGCACCAGTAAGTTCTAAGTCTAACAATAGACTTACATCAACTTGGTCGCTGTGTTCATACAACACATCCGACTTGTGCGAACCGCCCAGCATGTACAGGCAGCCGTTATCTCTGCTCACGGGGTCGATGGCTGTCCATGTACCCAGGATCTTGTCAGCGGGCCGAAACGGGAAGTAGAACAGGTCCTAATATAAAGAAAAAGTACCGTCCCAAACCAACAGTTACAAATTTATCGAATTCGCCTTAACCGATTTCGTCCGACGTTTCAACCATATCGGTTATCGTTCGGAAGTTATGGTGGACTACAGAAAAATAATAATACAGAATTCTAAACATACATCAACCTTAACAACATAACACACACATATGGAAGAAGAATACATGCCGAGCCAACCCCAAATAATTTGGGATAAAGGCTTGAGACCGATAATGGGGACGTTTATCTGATACTTTCCTAATTGCATTGCAATAGTGAGATTAATAATGAATGCTTTGTCGCCATAGTACCTGATGTGGTGGATGTTCGCGTGTGCCAGGCGGCTTATTGATGAGCATGCAGTTGACTGCGGTGATGTCCTCTCCGATGAGCTGCGTCACGATGTGCAGCAGACGAGGATCCTCCGAGTATGTGCTGTACACGTCGTCGAATAGAAGCTCCTGGATCTAAGGACATAATGAAATATACAAATAATGACTATACCTAAAATATTGTCACTACATAGGTAGACAAGGGCGAGTCGGACTAGCGCACGAAGGGTTCCGTACCATTATCAATAAAACGGCAAAAAAACATTTTGATGTGTGCCCACACATCAAAATGTTTTTTTGCCGTTAATTTAAAGTATCTATCTAACAATCACGGCTCATGAGATACAACCTGGTGACAGACGGACAGACATCGGAGTCTTATTAATAGTGTCCCGTTTTATCCTTCGGGTGCAGAACCCTAAAAAACAGTGGATTGCAATTATAGCACGGGAATATTACTGTTGTAAGGTAATATGACAAACTTTATTATGTATGGGTTTAATATTGTGTGCAATATAAATATGGCTAGAAAGAGAAGACGACTCATGAGATGCCAAGTAATAGAGAAGAGTAATGAAAAAGAAAACTAAAACCGGCCAAGAGCGTGTCGGGCCACGCTCAGTGTAGGGTTCCGTAGTTTCCCGTCCGTCACAATAAGTGTTCCCAGTTATGAGGCCAACCGAACAATTCGGTAATACCCGATCCAATGTAATAAGTACCTACAGCGCCATCTCTCGAGGAATTGGGTTACTAATTAATACAAAGACGTGCAATTTCGGTGGTAATTTTGGATTGCGACAACCGATTTCAATAATTCTTTTTTTGTTTGAAATAAGATAAGTTCAGGATAATAAAATATGTAAACAAAGTTACAAAAAAAGCTTGCATATACGATTATACTACAAACTTAGTCCAGAAATTATTTTGTACAACTTTTTGTCTTTTTTGTACAAACACTGTTGTGTCAATCAAGTTCAAAATAATTTTCATAGAAAGTCCTTATAAAGTTCTACTTTTCAGATTTTTTTCATATTTTTTAGACTTATGGTTCAAAAGTTAGAGGGGGGGGGGGACACATTGTTTTTTACTTTTGGAGCGATTATTTCCGAAATTATTGATATTATCAAAAAATGATCTTAGTAAACCCCTATTCATTTTTAAATACCTTTCCATCAATATATCACACGTTAGGGTTGAAATTAAAAAAAAAATCACTTCCCACTTTACATATAGGGTGGCTACCCTAATAAAACATTTTTTTCAAATTTTTATTTTACCACTTTGTCGGCGTGATTGATATACATATTGGTACCAAGTTTCAGCTTTCTAGCGCTAACGGTCACAGAGATTAAGCGAGGACGGACGGACGGACGGACGGACGGACAGACAGACATGGCGAAACTATAAGGGTTCCTAGTTGACTACGGAACCCTAAAAATGGTAAATACTTCACTTCCGGAAGTCGTTAGCAAAAAAATCACCGACTTCCAAGTGAAGTTATTTTCTAGTTTTTTTTTGGTAATCGGTTATTTTTTTTGCAAAAAATTCTGCATGTTTTAGTTATTGTATGATGATATCTCACACAATTTTTTATCAAGTATTTATTTTCCATTGTTACAAGCAGATCATCTATATGAAAAAGAAAATATGGATGCATTGTGTAAGAAATGATATGAAGGAGAAAGGAGTGATGCCGTGACGTCTGATAATGGAGAATGGAAGAAGAAAACATGTTGCGCCGACCGCAAATAGAATGGGACAAGGGCAGGAAAATGATGACTAGCAGATCTTCCATATAGACAGAAGAAAAAGTACCTTTGTATTATAGACGATAACTCATTAACTAAAAAAGCAATATAAATAAAATTAAGCGGAGTAATCGGTGAATATACCTATTTAAAAAAAATACGGTCAAACATAACACGTCCTTTGAAGTCTGGTAATAAATTGGGATAACGACATAGGGTAGAGATAGATAGAATACTTCTCTCCTTCCTTTTTTTCTTCAACAAAATCTATCAATATAGGTACCTGCCTTGCCAAATGGCCAATTGAGATCTTGCGGACTGATTATTTTCACATGTAAGTGTGAATTTTTGTTGAATCAAGATTTGGAAGACAGACGGACAAACCAACACTAGCATCGGTGTGGTAAATAAGATGCAGAATTTATTTCTCTCTTATATTTCGATGGCCTTGCTTCACAATTATAAACCCAATTTACAGATATAGGTACGCTGTCTGTCGATTAAATTCAACCATGTTTATGTTAAAATAAAGTATTTTTTTAATTGGTTTAAGTGTTACTCTTTTGGTTTGTTACTAAAAATATATCTACATAAATGTATGCAAATAAGAAAATGAGAAGACGACATACATGATATTTAGTACTCTCGAGGCTTAGCAATAACAGCCAGTAAACAGCCAATAAAGATCAACCAGTACGTTGATCTTTAAAGTTATCAACGCTAGCCGCGTGGATATGGCCGTTCTTTACAGGACCCACCCATGCCTTGGAAAGTAGGTCAAAATTAATTTTCAAGATTTTAAATACTTAGATAGGTACTTTTTATGGGTAAAGCCAATAAAAGTGTTTTTCAAACACGAAGAGTTTCTATAATTTTCCGTAGTACGGTGTACCATATATTTGTTGATTATTTCAAAGCTTTTGACAGTTTATCAAACGAATCCATAATAAATATAAATCCATAAATAAGAAACCAGAAATAATAATAAATTATTGAAACAAAATGTTCGTATTATGCAGCTTCAGCTCGCTTCACTTTTGTATTTTGTTTATGTACCTACGTAGGTATCTGCATAATATTTTATTATGAAATCTTCTGTCACATTGCTACTTACCTACCTACCTACTATGTTTTTGTATCTGCATCATCCCAAGGCTGTCTGGTAGAAAATCCCCACAGCATTAAGTTTGTACCTACTATGTTTTTTTTATATGCGCATGAAAATTTAATAAATAAATAAAATCTTAATAGGTAGTAGGTACTACACTGACGCAATACGTTTCAAACCGCAAAACCGTAAAGGGGCGACCCGCTACCTACGCAATAGGGAGTATTGGATAATTTGGATACCTACTTCCTGCACACTGCATCCCTTGCAGAACATGCTTTTTATGACCCACCGTAAGCTCGCTGCTAGCGTGATACCTATTTGGGTCAGGGCTGCGAGCAAATTTGTAGATTATTCACGTACGTGTGCGGAACACGCGCCTGTGCGTTTTTCCGAATCCTACAGAGTGCGCGCGACGCGTAACTATGTGCGTTCATTGTTCATATCTATTGTTTCGAAAACAGCGTAAATTAAGGATCAATAAGGGTTTATACACACTGCTGTTACACAAGTAATATTTAAGAACTAGTTAGCAACTAGGTAGTCAGGAAGAACTTGATCAGTGAGGTTACATAACGATCTAGTGTGAAAAATCCTTTACATGTAACGAAATTGTTTTATACTATCTTATACTTATCTATCAGTACCTACTATAAAACTCAATTTTTAGCGCCGTGCCTCATTCGGACTAAGTACAAGTTCGGCCAGCTACACTGCGTATACTTTCTTCAACAGCACATATGCGTTAGCAGCTCTGCACGAAAGACTTATTGACGCGCAGGAGCGTTTGCCGCTTAGGGTTAGTGTATAAAGTTCGCTACTAGTTCAGCAGGCAATGAGATACCTACTTTATTGATGTAATCCTCTGCTTTGGCTTGTGTCTTGCACAGCGCCTGATCTTTGACCACAGTGACGCGTCCCTTCTCCACCCGCCCTTCGCAAAAGTCTGTAAAACGTTGTCTGTGAACATTACAAATTAAGTTGAGCATATATTATGTAGGTACCTAAGTGTTTGTTATTAAATTTTTCTTTCAAGAATTTCGAAATAATAGAACTAGTATGGAGTCTGGATTTGTGTTCGGGTGATGGTTCAAAATTCGAAGGCCCATCTTAGAAAGTCTTTCGTAGGATTATGTTTTTCAGATGCTGACCGCTTTTGAGGCCAGGGTGATTGTTAAAAAAGTCGGTGAACTTCTGAATTTATTTGGTCCTCGCGGCGTTCCTATGGCTGCGTAAGCTAACCAGGTGCCTTGCTTAGCACCTAGCGAGTCGCCTATTGAGTAACAAAGTGAATATTAAGTTCTAGAATTTTCTTACCTGGCTACCTTCGTTAGTGCAACTCACACTTCTCGCTTGCACCTTTGACCTACGATTTAATTTCACAGTTATGTGAAACCTTTGGATACGTAATTTTTTTAACTCTTTGCTAATAGTAAGTACAATTCTCTACAACAAAATAGAACTTATTGTTTTTATGGAATAACAAATCGAAAAGTAACTTTAGCTAAAAATTATCAAATCACAACTTATTACCAATCAATTATTTATTAAACAACCAGTGACCTGCTAATTTGGACCAATTTTTCAAGTAGGTATTCGGTTTGAGAATCAGTTAATTTTGACGGTCGTTCATTTAGTTACTGCCTTGGACAGAAATATGTATTTAATCATTAGGTGATACGCATTTGACAATGACAACGACTGTATCTAGATATATAACGATTACAACGTTTATTATACCTGTAGCTGTTCAAAGCTGGTATGCCGATGAGTCTCTTGATGACCAAGTATCCATTGTCCTTGTAGAATTGAAGCTGTTCTGAAGATAACGGATATGTTGATGTATGCTCCGCTTTTACACTGAAAAGACGGCTGTTTTAACCGACGACAAAAAGGAGGTTCACGGCAGGCATGTCGGGGTTGCGGGTTGGTTCGAAAGAGATTCCGCCCCGGAGCACAAAGGGCAAAAGAAGGAACATGGATACATTTTAGTCAGTACAAGTTTGATATTCCCTTCTGCTCAGCCTAGAGCGAGAGGACTCATTTGATGTTTTCCCTTCTTTAGAAAAAATAGTAGATTATTAACCAAGGGGATAAAGCAGTGTCTTCTGTCGCGGGTGACGATTTAAATCGCGAGCATAAAGAAGGTCCCTAGGTTTACTCCCGAGCGTAGCGAGGGTGTTTAAAACTGAGTGTAGCGAGGGATTTAAATTAACCTAAGACTAAGACAGCTTTCAACGTTAACTTATTTATAAAAATAAATTAAAATAAACTTAGCGTTTATGTATTTGAAGAAAATACAACGCGGCAAATTCCTAGACTATTTTTTTTTTGCCGGAAAAGCAATGGTATCAATCTCATACGGCCTCGACGGTTTTCGTAATTTTATTTAATAATCATACTTAACTGCATAATTAATGCGTATTCTTTTTTTCAGAAAGATGTATAATGCTTTATATACAAACTCAATGGTGTAAACACAGATGTAGTTCAGTATAAATGTCGGTAAGTATTCCAAATTTAAATCACATTCTCCCGATAGAGGATGAATGAAATTCAGTACAATTTTCTTCCCCTGTTTTTAATAGATTAAAAATGACTATTGTTATGATCGCTTTTTGTGGCATAGAATGTCACTTTTTTGAGCAAGTGGTACGAAAAGGTATTTTTCTTCAAAATGTATAGCGATTTATTCGTGATTGTTTATTCGTTTGGTAGAGGAAATAATGCGTGTAATAGAAGGTCGATATAAATGTTGATCCCTTGTAAATCTCCTTTATTGAAGAGCTTATTTGTTAGACCCTTTAAACATTTGTTTGTCCTATCTATACTACAAATATAATCTTCCTTACATAGTATACTTACAATTAAGTAGCTCCCGCTGTCTGTTCGCTTATATGTTTGATGGACAGGGATTAAATGCATGCTCAAAGGATTTTAATGCAGTTTTCAGCAATAGTAGTGATTCAAGAGAAAATATTATATTATGTACTAGCTTTTGCTCGCGACTTCGTTCGCGTGGAATAGTGACTTCCGGCAGCACGGAGCATATTAACAGCTCAACATTCATTTCATAGTACTGAATTGATGCCGACTTCTGACCAATAGATGGCGCTGTATGTCCGGAATAAATTTTATTTTTATTTTTTGTAATAAAAACTATCCTATTTCCTTTCTCAAGTTCCAAACTATGTCTGTACCAAATTTCACACAAATCGGTTCAGTAGTTTAGGCGTGAAGAAAAGACAGAAAGACAGACAGACAGACAGAGTTACTTTTGCATTTATAATCTAAGTTTAGAAATTTAGAAAGTTTGGATAATATCCCAGACTACACTAGCGAAATGCATGCAATATCATAAAAAACGTAAAGTTTGTGAGGCTGTAAGAAGTACCTAATCTCTGGTTCTACTGAACAGATTTTGTCAATTCGTTTATAGAAAGCTACGTTATTTGTCATTTTTACTTAGCTACGCTTCCACAATTAGCTGGTGCGCAGCGGGCGAAGCCGTTGGGCACAGTTAGTGTGTATATATCATGAAAGAATTAAGGGGGCGACAGTCGCTCCATATAAAATAATGGTATTTAGCTCCGCAGCATCCGGTTAGACTGGGAGCGGACATCAACATAGTTGGGAAAAGGATAGGCAGATCATGATTTTAAGTACCTCACAACACAATCTTGTATGTACATTTATTGATATCTAATTAAATTAAACCTTTTAAAATTAACTTAAAATAGTTCTTGTTTAGTTTATTAGTTAAGTTCTGTAAATATGTATTTACCGTTTCGGAATAACTTTAAAACCCCCGCTCGCCATCACACAATATTGTACTTCTATTATAATTTTTTCACACACACGCAAAATATAATTTTCTAATAATTAAAATTATTTAGTTCCTACGCTTCGGTTGAAAACCGTAGAAAACAAAGACGATTCTAATGACTGCACAAACCGATGGCTATCTTACGAATGAGAATACAGTTTATTTAAATACCTTTTTGTTATCTATTGTGTTAATAAATTCCTCATGTTCTAGGAATCCGTAGATGCAACAGAGATGTTTATTTTTATTTAAGTTTGATACTTGATTGTTTAATAAGATAGATAATAGATTATAATGTATGTAAAACATAATCAAACAATGGTCAAAAGTGCAGAAATATTTCATGCACACTCACTTATTAGGTACCTACTTATTACTCTGGGGACGGGTTGCAGACGACCGAATCTGTATTTGTTCTGCAGAAAAGACCTACTAAAGCCATGGATAATTAATCTAAGTAGGCGAGATTCGTTATATCTACGAAAACATCATGTTCATAATCAAAAAATTGCATCTATTTAGTAAAGTAGACTCATCTTTCATGGGGTACTGTTTGAAATACTACAATAAAATACCTCCCCACATTCTTCAACTGTATGAGACGAAATTCTAATCTTGTACGCACACTATGTAGGCAAGAATATATACTAATGATAAAAGTGCTTGGCTCAATGCTGGTCTTGATCCACAACCAACCAGGGGTAAACTCATTAATTAGCATCCGAAGTTATAGTGGAAGCTGCAGAAGATTCTAAGACTATCTTTGCATTGTATAGACTCAATTACCTAGTTTTATATAACTGAAAGGCCATGTGTATATACTATGTACTATTATTGACTTGACGAGGCCTTGGTGGTTGACAGAATGTCATATTGCTCACTTATGTTTATTATGTTTCGCTGATGGTGGTGGGTGTGTCGGTCTTTTAGTTGTCGGGTAATTTAGTCAGTTAGATTTAAAATATTAAGAAAATGTGAAAAAAATAATTAACGAATTATAATTTAAAAGAGCGTTTCTGAAGTTTTTGCACATTCTTCTCCAGAGATCAACGCTTTGGAATGGACTACAGTACTTTCACATTATTATGCCTTGTGACTGACGACGGGACTATAGCTTCATCATTTTGTTTTTTGACATTCAAAAGTACCTATAATGGTCTTATTGAAATAAATGCTTTGAGTTTGAATAGGGTCAAAATAACTTAGAGGGTTTTAAATTATTTACCTTTTTTACTGATTACATTTGACACTGACCTGTAAAATGCAAAAAACCTTGAGCCTTTCAATTTCTCGGGCTACCAATTAAATTAAAGGACTACTTTTCATGTAAAAATATAACATTTATTTTTTTAATATCACAATCTCCAAAACCAAATATATTATATATAAAACACGATTATTTACAGTGTAATTGTAAAGCTGCTGCGTTTAAATATAATTTAAACAATCCATCACCTTGTGAAATAAAAACTTAACATTAATAATTTCCATTATTTATCACATTTTTGAATTGTTGAAATATTTACAAAATATTACATTTATTTAATAATGTAAATTAAGTCTTTTTTTTTTGTTTTAGATATAAGATCAAATATATTATACATATTAATATATAAAACATAGGTTATGTATATTTTATGTAGAATACTCGTATCTTTTATTAAAATATTTACAAAAACATTATACAACAATATTAACAATACTTTATGTAAATGCAATTGTACTTGTGACAACTTTCACAAAAACTTCATCCACAAGAAAATGTCAAAACAGCATACCACAAGTTTCTTTATACATAGTAGTAAGAAACTTCAGTAAACCCCACAACACACCACCGGAATGTAATTGTTTCTATAAGTTTGAGCGCACTCCCTTTACTTGCTTGCTCTTGAAACGCCATACGTCCTGAAATAAGGGTAAACAAAACTCATATAATCACCAAACAGATAAGGACTTTATAAGAAGATGGCTTTGCTTCTGTATTTACTAGATCTCATATCTATTAATAAATATTTTCTCCACCTTCTAAGTTAGATTTATTTGTTGTAAAATAAATGAAATATACACATAATGTACCTACATACATTTATTGATAACTTTGTTACTTACTTGATTCTCTGATTTAAATTCTCTTTTAATAAAATAAAATTGTATTTTTACGTAATGAATAAACAAAATAAACCTATACCCCGATTCTTGTGGTCATAATTAAGAGCAACCTCTGAGTGTGGGGTTCTGGGTTCGATTCTCGAGTCTGATAAAAGGGCTTTTGGGTTTTTCCATAACAAATCTATCAGTTTTTATAAACCAGGAGTTTTTAAGTTGCTTCAGAAAGCACGTTAAATCATTGGCTGATTCTAAACTTGATTTGAATAAATAGCTTCAAGTTGATATTTTCCATTGTGTTACTCATTACCTCTTTGTGTTCATAAATACTGTGTGTTTACAGTATACACTTGCTACTGACTTATTTAAAAAGGCCAAACACACAATTCCTGAGAACCTCCTCTATTATTTCGACTTGCGTGGCTAAATAATAGTACCCGCTTTAGTCGATCTTTAGGTTAAACGGCGCTTGCCTAGGGTTTATTTGTGGATGGATGTCCAGTCGTTACATACCGAGTTTCATCCGTGCTTTCCTAGGCTGTTGGTCCAGGCTTTTATTTGTAGATCTTCGACTGTTGTTACAGATAGTCAGTGTCCCGAAAGTCTGACAACCAGTCTTACCAAGGGGTATCGTATTATATTACTAAGAACTAACTGGGATAGTGATGATGAGGTGGTTAGACTGGATGGCGACCCCAAAACAGTTGAGAAAAAGTTAGGCAGATGATAACTCACGATATAGCTAATCTGTTCAAAGCCCATCTTCTGGGAGTGCATCTCAACTTCCTTGGCCAGATGCTCCTGCACGGTGCCCTTCAGGTCGATGTACTCGCACGAGCTGTTCGCGAAGTGGAACGTTATCGCCTTGCGGTAATTCTGTAAGTATAGGAAAAGTATATCTTATTATACGGAGTTTATTTGTGTAGTGAGAATCAGATTCCTTTGGATTTTGATGAAACTCGTTATACTAATATTATGAAAGCGAAAGTTTGGAAGTGTGTCTGTTTGATACTCCTTCACACACAAACTACTTAACGGATATCGATGAAATTGTTATTATGTTATTTATAACTCAAGAACGACTGTACTGATTTGTTTGAAAATTTGTGGAGAGATTTAATACCGTTAGTTTGAGTAGGTTGAGTAAGGCGCATTGCAACGCATGCGCATGGTACAGCTAGTAAATAAATAAGTAAATAGACGTTTGATCCCGAAAACTCACGGTGTTCCCGTGGGATGATCTAATATATAAAATTCTCGTGTCACAGTTTTCGTTCCCATACTCCTCCGAAACAGCTGGACCGATTTAAACGAAATTTTGTTTACATATCGGGTAGGTCTGAGAATCGGCCAACATCTATTTTTCATACCCCTAAATGAGCAGCGGGTGAAACCGCTGGGCACAGCTAGTTTAAATATAATTTAAATATGGTTCACTGCAGGGCGCTGCTTGCTTCATATGTTTGAAAATTCGTCTGCGCGAATGCGTAACTGATGAATTATAATAAGTAGAGCCTCTGAGAGTCCATGAACGCTAAAACTGATTTTGACTTTTTGTGTCTCCATCCAAGAGAGGGAAAGAATAGCCAAAGAAAACATGGATTGTGTAGAAATGATATGAAGGTGAACGGAGTAAATGATGCTGTGACGTCTGACATGGGAGAATGGAAGAAGAAAACGAGATGCGCCGACCCCAAATAGAATAAAGCAAGAAGATGATGGTGGGTTTCTAGGACTAGAAATGAAGTTTTTCACCAAATAAAAAAAATATATCACATCTTTCCTGAGTTTCAGGAAGTCATTGTCATACAGGTATATAATTATACATATATATAGAGGCAATGCTGTATCATTTTTTTTAAATTAATACGTTTTTTGGATATTTTTTTTACAAAAAGAAACGAAGATAGCTGCAAAACTATAATACTGCGGCACAGCTATCAACGCCCAACTTCATACAACAATAATTTGATGACGTTCCAAACCAAATTGTGATTGTGAATAAAAATGTGATACTAACTAAATAAGATTAGAAATAAAGCTATTGATTCAAATACAAATGTCTTATGATAATTGACATTTCTTCAGCTATCTCTCAAGGTCTACATATATTTCAACGTTTACAAGTTACTAATCTCGAGGACGATGCACGAGTATAATTAATGATTAAACGAACTTACCTGTACGTGAAGTTCTATCATAATTATACAAAGTGCATCGTCCGAAGAGATTAGTAACACCCACCCAACCCACTATGGCATCCAGTCTGCTGCAGAAATGTCAAAGTGGAATGTGGTGGCTACAAACTCTAAACTTAATGAATGACCGAGAAGATGGGGTGGCCAGTAAAAGAAAAAAAAAAAAAAAGAACACAGGACTCTAAACATTCAGTGTAAGAGTGGTGTCACTAGCGTGTTACAAACTAACTCTGTAACGAATTAATTTAATGTTCTAGGAAATAATAATTAAATAGAAAAATAAATACTAAAATTAAGATTAAAAATTGAATAAATATACACTGGTTTCCCATTATGAGTTACATGTGTAGTAAAGTGTTTAAGTATTATTTGTGTGTAGTGTGTGTATGCGTGTTTTGTTATTATACCACAAGTTCAGTTGCGTGATTTTAATTATGTATCATTCGATGCTTCTATCAACTACACGCGTACACAAATGCAGCTGACCTTCATTCGTTTATTAGCGAGCTGAGACAAACATTCTAGAACCTAGTTATTTCGTGAGTGCCCTGAGGTTGAGGTTAAGCGCCTCGCTTGTCATGCCTGAAGTTGTGTGTTCAAATCCGGACAAGTACCAATGTGACTTTTTCAATTCTTAAATAATTTCAAAGTCACAGACATCGGTGAATGAAAACATTGTGAGGAAACCTAGACTTTAAATTAATATAAGTCTGAAATCGTTAACCCGTCTTGAGCTAGTGTGGTGGTCAATGCTCTGTAAAAGAAGAGGGCTTTGCCCACTATTATTGTTATTAGTGGTAACATTACCTAGTAATAAATTCACAAATCTAAAAAATATTATTCTTTACTAATACATACATCACAAAAACCTAAAAAAAAAATAGTCTTGCCTCTTAAAATGTAAAGTCAAACAAAAAGTTTGAGCATATATTGGTATCTGGCCAAACAATTTAATCAGTTAATTTCACTTTTTCTTTAGGTTCTTGCCGGAAACAAGACAACCCTTTTGCAACTTTTGCAACGGAATGGATGGACGGATTTATTTTATTGTTTTCTGAGTGAATTCACAAGAAATTAGTTCTAGATATTAATAAGGTTAAAAATAAGTAAGGCGCTTTTATCGCATTGGGCTAGCATGTAGTGCATGGGTAGATGTGAGAAGATGAATAAATTTTTGAGTTGTATCTTAAGTTGTTACAAAGTAGTCACGTGTTTTAAAATTCCTTTCGCCAACGTCCATACTACGTTGAATACACCGGTTCTCGTCCGATCACCGAAGTTAAGCAACATCGGGCGCGGTCAGTACTTGGATGGGTGACCGCCTGGGAACACCGCGTGACGTTGGCTTTTTGTTTTAAACAGCTCTATTTTTCTTTAATGAAATTGTTAATCATTCTTACGTATTTTCTTTATTGTTTTATTAAATAAATAAGTATACAAGATCGACGAATTATAACATGAAACTACTTCTGATAACACTAAAAAGTATTAAGGTGTATTATTATAAAGGTATTAAGTCTATTAATATTTTTGCATGTGCATGAAGTTTTAATAAATAAATAATCAAGAAAATATTCTCCTTTGACTGATTGTTATGAATCTACAAAACATTTTATATCAATTATCGTTTTTTAAATAAAGAACATTTACGTTACATACTTTTCTATATATTTTTATTAATATGTATGTATAGTGATATTCAAAGAATACCCGTGGTCATATGGCGTAGCAATGTTTTTTTAGGTTATATGGCCTATGGCTTCAGTTAAAATTAAATCAGTTTATTTATACCTTGGACACGTTAGGTCCGGAGCCGTGCAGTAGGTAGGGATGCAGGAACACCGTGTCGCCGGGACTCATCTCCAGGTGGACCCTCTGCTCCAGTGGCGCGATTGCTTCCTCGTCTACGCCGTGGTACATCTTCAAGGCGTCCTGAAATTATTTACATTATACTATTATTTATATTTTATAATGTATATTTTTTTCTAATATTTTTCCTATTTTTTGTGAAGATTATTAAAATTTATATAATATGATCTATAAATAAATAGGAATTTTGAATGAGTGGACATTGTGGGCCTTGTAGATTCCTAGACGCTTGTTCTTCTTATCTTAATTTATGTTTTGTAAAGTAACCATGACTTAGTGGGCCTATGCTGTCCTCTCATACTTAAGTAAGTACTAACGCTGTAACAACAACATTGTATAACCAAATACTTTTAAAAGAATAACCATGGTATTTCTTGCCGGTTCTTGTCCACAGAAAACGACCAACTCGAACCGATAAATCGTGACGTTTTATAAGTGCCCATCTAGGCCTATGAAATAACAATATTTCGATTTGATTGACTAACTAATCTAGTAAGTATTGTGGATAACTCTGAAGTTTTGTATTCTATTGCATCAAGGTTATTGTATTATCTAGCTAACTCAAATGGGCAGTCACTCCATGTAAAATACTGGTATTTAGCTGCATCCGGTTAGACTGGAACCCAACCTCAACATAATCGGAAAAGTCCCGGCAGATGACGTTTATGACAGAGTTGGGTAAAGTAAAAGTAGACTATGAACAACAGCCGTTACCGTCTTCCCAGCGTGTTGGTACAACTCCTTTGCTTTGTGTGACCCTGGTATTGCGTACAGGCAGCCGTTCTCTATGTTCACGTGGTCTATGGCCGTCCAAGCGCCGATGATCTTCTCGGCAGGACGGAACGGGAAGTAGAATAGGTCCTGTAACGAGTTCATAATAAGAATGAGTCGGAGAAAGCAAAAAGTTTGATTGTGCTGTCCATTATGTATCTATCTGCCTCGTAGGTGTAGTGGTAGTAAGCGCAACTGCTGAACATAAGATCTTGAAAACCCTTAATGTTTGAGACAGGTTATTTATTTATTTTTGGGCCCCCAACGAAGTACATACACAAAACATTATATAGTCATCATTAAGTGTTATAGGTACTCTTTCAGCTATAGGAGACCACAGAATGCACAATAAAATTAATAATAAATATCTAGTTAGACATGTAACGAATGCAAACGATAGCTGATGTCGTCCACGGAATCTTCAGTACACGAGTCACTCTTTAAAGTTAAGAATACCAAGAGTGGTGGTAAATGTTGTGACGATTTAATACTTAACTACTTATTAGAGATATTTAATTTAATTGTGATTTGATGTAATTGTTCTTTTTTTTTATTTTGATTTAAATTCTATAAAATTTAATGTAGAGGGGTCTCATTTATGTTTATTTTGATTTTTGATTTAATGTGTTTGTAATTGGGATTGTATGGATCGAGTTATCTGATAAAAATTAAGAAATAATTTAATAAGTCACCTGATGCGGCGGATGGCGCGACGATCCAGGCGGCTTGTTGATGAACATGCTGTTGACGGCCGTGATGTCATCACCGATCAACTGAGAGAGCACTGACAGCATCCGCGGGTGCTCGCCGAACTGGACGAATACGTCATCGTATAAGAGCTCTTGGATCTGGAATTTATATGGGTTACTTAATAATTTCTCTAACTTATGGACCCCAGGGTCTAGAAGCACCCGGGGTTGCGTGTTGTTGGAAAGAGATATCGTGGCCCCGTTACACACAAGGCAAAAGAAGTGGGTGTGTTTTAGTCAGTAAAAGTCTGTCACTCTCCCACTCCGCCCAGATCGGGAGAAGTTATTTTCGATCGAAATCCGAAACCCTCGATTACTCATAAAAGTTCGTTTTTTTTAATTGTTATTTTAACGTCTAGTTTGGAGACTAGTACCTATAATTCAAAACCCTTATTAAGTTAAAATGCGTTTTATATATTGCTAATTCTCTAGTTTTTTTAAAAAAAGGTCAGAACACTTTCTCGTATTCTTTTCAGCAAACTCTTTCATTTGAGAAATATACTATATTAAAAAAATGTATAACGCATTTTAGAATTCAGCCATCTTTGGGGCTCCACCATATTGAATTTAGAATGACGTCCTTGGCTCACTAAGCAAGCATTGTTATTCAGTTTTTGCTATGTATGCATAATACCAACTTAAACAGATACTAGGCAGTCACAAAAATTCCAAGTTTTTCTTACATTATACTAACTAAAACTGATCCATATTCCTTCTTTTCTCTAGTCTCTCATTAGGTTTTTGGTTAAAATAATTACAGGTAAAACTATTAAAAGCTTTTTTTAACTTTTTTTTTTCTATTCAGCTCATGGTTACCTTATTAATATAATCTTCAGGCTTCAAGTTCTGCTTTACCAAACTCGGTTCCTTGATGACTCTCACATTACCAGCCGGAACTTCACCCTTGCATATTTGTATGAAGCGCTGTCTATAAATTAACAATAAATAGTTAATTCAAATAAAACTATTCTAGTTGATTCCAAATAACAACCATGACACACTAGTAACCATCAAAGGAGTTTCCTCCTAGCTACTATATTAGGTCAAAATAGTTTAATTCATGAATATGTAACAAACACACACAAATAACATAACAACAGGCGCTCGTGGCTAAATAATAGCAGTTGCTCGGGTTGATCTTAAGGTTGAGAAACGCTTGCCTAGGTTGGTCTGTAAATGGGTGACCATCCCTTACATACCGAGTTTTCGCCGTGTCTCGAAAAAGTACGTTAAGTTGTTAGTCCCAGCATTTTTATATCTTGGACAGTCGTTACAGATAGTCAGTGTCCCGAAAGTCTGAAAACCAGTCTTACCAAGGGTTGTGGAGGTCAGATAGGCATTATCTCCCTATAATATACTGGTATTTAGGTGTATCCCGTAAGACTGGACGCCGATCACAATCAAGTTGAAATAGGTCTAGGCCAATGACACACACACAAATAACATCCCATTTGTGATGCCGGAGGACTCAGGTATGAGACACCCATGTGGGTGACATTTGCCTATTGCCATCAACCAGGCATACATACAGATCGGCTGCTAGAATAAGAAATCCCTGATGGAAAAAACCCGATAGGCATCGAACCCAGATATTTTACTCTTTCGATAACAAAAAGAATTCATTTTGATTGTCTACAATTTACCTTCCAAACTGGTGTAAGTAACAATACAGCGGAAGCAATACGTTTAGGGGTTTTCAAATTGATACAACATTAACTGATAAACAGTGAAACTAATTCTAGTTAGTTTATATTTATTTTTAGGGTTCCGTACCTTAAAAGGAAAAAACGAAACCCTTATTGGATCACTTTGTTGTCCGTCTGTCTGTCAATTCCCTTTAGGGAACCCGTGGTGGTATCGAGTTGTAATTACCATAATTATAACTCTGTGTTTCCTTTTTGCTGTGAAAAAATCAACACTAAGTATGCGCAGTCATAAGATATGGCTGTTTATGTCGCAAGTTTATACGGAACCCTCGATGCGCCAGTCTGCCTCGGTCTTGACCGTTTTTATTGAGGCTGAACACCTATAAATACAGTAAACTGGCATTGAAAAGGAACAAGTTCACCTACATTCTTTCACCTTGACAGGATAAGCCGAAATTAGCCAAAAGCAGTTTTCAAGAAGTCTAAATATACTTAAGCAAAATGCTTGTAAATAATTAATAACATAAAACATTTAAGTACTTGTGAATTTTTACTAAGGAGGATTGAATTAGGTGCGCAAATTACCTAATAAGTAATCTCTTTAAGATAGATAAAGTGTTATTGTGATAATGAAACATTAATTAGTCTACGTATAAAATAAGATAATAATGGATGAAAAACAATAATTCTTTTTCACGTGTGAATACCTAAATATTAAAAAAAACCGGCCAAATGCGTCAAAGGGTTCCGTACCATCCTTACTTAATACTGTAAAAGCGAAAGTGAGTTTGATTGTTACGTCTTCACGCATAAATGGCTAAACCGATTTTGATGAATTTTGGTACAGTGATAGTTGGGACCCTGAAGAGTCTCAAAAAAGAGTTTTTTTTTTAAATGAGATATGAGGGAGAAAGCGGTACTAAAAGGGAAAACTTAGCTTTGCTATTACAATTAATAAGGCGCAAGGGTAAAAACAACAGATGGCAGGTACCTGAAAATCAGGAAAGGGGAACTGTGTTACCCTGAATTTAACGCGAGCGAAGCTGCGGGCGAAAGTAAATTTTCTATAAAAACGGCAAAACCTATCATGTTTGTAGTTTGGGATTGCCATTATTGTTTATGTTATTGATTTTAGTATTAGTTGTTATAGTGGCCACAGAAATAAATCATCTGTAACGATTTCAACTGTTTAACTATCGGGTTAATTACAGATACAGCATAGTGACGGAAGGACGGCCAGCAGAGTCTTAGTAAAACGGAACCCTAAAAGATATATTGTATCATTAATTACTAAGAATTTCATTTTTATTTGCCTTTGCTTGAACAATAGAAGTTTGCATATATATGTGAAAAAAATCAATGCAGATAGTGGTATAAAATGTGATTAAGTATTTCTTAAAAACATGTTTTTATTGGGATATTGCAGGAGTTTTTTTATTATAATTACTAGCTATAGGACATGAGCTCAGGAACCAAGAACTCCGAAATCAGTCAATTTATTGTTGAACATTTATAAAGGCTTACTAAAAAGTAATATTATAACATTAATATGATTAATAAAATTTAACACTCACTTGTAAATTTCGAGAGATGGAAGATCAATCAACTCCTTAATAACGACGAAACCATTTTCGTCATAGAATTTGACTTGCTCCGGAGAAAGTTTGTAGTTGTCTGATACTTTTGTGTATACCCTGAAATACATGCAAATACTTGTAGTGAAACATTTTTATGCCAATGTTTAATCAATCTAAATTAAGTTTGTTTTCTCAGATTTTAAACCATGTTTGAAGTATTTTTTCCTTTCCTGACACACAATAACTAACTGCTACCCTACCATGACGTGTTAAAGCAGAACTTATTCCGCTGTGGGTAAGGGACAGAGCTATACAGGGTGTCTAGAACCTAGTTTTTTTGTTTGTTTTAGTTTTGCTTACATTAAGGACATTAATTAATTTTTTGGCATGTTCAATGGCTTGCTTGGTATGCGTCCTATGACACAACTGCTTACTTCAAAGCATAGAGCAATTTTTTTCCAATAAGACCCTGTGGAATTTTGTGATTTAATCTACGGATACAGATTGTAGTTGCCTAGATAGAAGTTATATAAATATTTTGGTTTGTGGAAAATGTTGCAAAAATTTTGTTTGCTTTTCAAGTATCTTTATTAAATACTTCAATATTACTGGGAAGAATTCATCCAACAAAAATAACTTCTCAAAAACAACTAAAAAAGTCAACAATAACCTTACTTTCAAAAGTCCATGACTTTGTTTATTTCATTTACTTTTTCCTGCCAAACCTTCAGTTTTACATTTTAGTCATAATAGTAACCTTCTCATGCATCACACATTGCATTATACTGTCTCTACTGGAATGGCGAGAAATCAGAATTGAAATACTGGTGACCCATGGCTGTATCGTTAGGCACACCTCTGCCTTATGGGGGTGATGTTGTGTTGATTGTTTCTGTTTTACTCATACTGCCTTTACCCATCATGGGGGTGGGCTATATTTCTAACTCAAATATTAGATACTAGCTTTTGCAAGTGGCTTATTTCTTTTATATATAGTAAGAAGTTATCTCATGGAAACATTTTAATTAAGCATAGCTTCCCATTAGCTGAAAACAATTTTTTTAATTAAATCAATAGTTCTATTTGTTACCCGATCCTATACTTATGAAATCACACATTTTATCACTTTGTTCTATTTTATACCATTAGTGTAGCTTTGAGCATTTTAAATCTTTAGAATAAATACTTTAACTATTGTTGAAAACAGTATCTAGTTTCTATGTACTAGCAGTTAATGTAGAAAGACATGAAAAGAGATTTTGTTTTGTTAAATAAAGATTTATGTTCAACTTATCATTATTATTTCTTATCAAAACTATGTAGAAACCCTTTCAGAGGATAAATACACAAAATATATACCCATGTTATATAGATAAGGCAGTAACTTATCTTATATTAGTAATAATTATCAAAAAAATACAACATCAAATTATAAAACAAAAGACGACCTAAACACAGTTTAGGCTCAAGTCGAATAAAATGTACTTACGGCTTAGGGAGAGCTCTGACACCAGCCAAAGAATTTACTCGCACCATATTGTATATAAAAACTAATTATTTAACTTTATTATCTTTCAACAAACTTGTTCGAATGATGTTATGTTGTTGAATGTTTACAAAAATAATCTACAGTCCACTGCCCCTTCCTACATCGGACTTTGCTATCTGTCACGACTGTCACAACACTCTTATTGCCTGTTCTACACAATTACATAATTATGGTTCAAAGTTTTCATTTTTTACATCTAAATATCCTAGACCGTGTGATTTGTTACTACTATAACTAGAATTTTCATGAGACGTGCGTTTTTTTTTTATTTATGCGCGGAAAGAGCATACCAGAGTGACACAAAAATTGGTCTTGCCATGCGTCGATATACATATTTAAAATTTGATTATTTTGAACATAACGCAACAAAATTTTTTGTGGCTTTTCCACGGTTTGAAATAGATGTCAATTTAATAATTGCACATATTATTCAACCAACTTATCTGTGTGGGAAAAAAATATTGAATTAAAATAACGCACAACCCACTAACTTTAAGTTTCCGACTCGCACTTATCGGGATCGAATTGTATCTTTGCTTAATGTATTTGGTTTGAGGCAAATCAAATAAATTATAGTTTTTTGGGCAGCTAATCCTCTAATATTATAAATCCGAATGTTTGTAAGGATGGATGGATGTTTGTTACTCTTTCACGTCGAAACGACTAAAAGGATCTTGATGAAATTTGGCACAGAGGTAGATTATGATCTGGAATAACACTACTCACTAGTACTGTATAATGCATACGCACTGCAAATGTAGTTATGTTTGCATTATGCAAAGCGTGAGAATTTTAAAAAACATAAAACGTCAAGTCTGCGTCGATGTGCAGTATGGCAAAGGCGCTAGGGTTGCCCGCGAAACTCAGTTTTTCTCATGTACTTATTTTTTTAATTTGCAGGTCAGTTTCAGGCTGCATGTTTAAGACAAGAAACCTATCCTGCATAAAAGTGTTGGAATGGCCTGTTGACATATCTAATCATAACTGATTTCAAACCGCTTTCGCGCCAAAACGGATCTATAACAATTCGATGCGAATTTACGTAGCTTAATAATCTCAAGGATTAAAAAAGGTACTTATTAGAAACTTTTTGTTTAAAACTGTCACAATAGAGTAGTAATATAGGCCATTATTTGACAAAAAATAAACGCAAGTGGCCATTAAAAATTCTAAAAGAAAAATATTTTTTCTTTCTAAAGGGCATCTGATAATTTTTTAGTGTTAATAGGCCAGTAGTTGGGCAGCCTGTACCTGTATTGCCAAAAAGTTTTTAATTGTTTTCCTATAAATTGTTATTTTACCGCCGTGCCGTACGTACCTAATTGTTATTTTACCGCAAAAAGTTGATGAATCTACCACATTAAAACATTCTAAAAATCGTAAGTAAGGAACAAACTATTTATGTTGTGAAATCATTCCACTCTGGGTAGGGTAGTTACGTTTACAAAATCGAAATGCAGGCTTGAGACAACAGAAAATATAATATATGTATAGGGGTGAGTCATCCCATGTAGGTACCTACTTATGTTGATATTTTTATTTTAAACTAGCTGACCCGACAGACTTCGTCCTGTCAAAAAGATTTGTAATGTGGCAGTTTTTGTGCCTACGTATTTTAAAAATTCTCCTGAACAGAACCGTCACCCTGGTGATAGGGCGTTGTGAATAAAAAATAATTAAATAAAACATATATAAGGATTTAAAAGTAAGTAATCGCTTTATTGTTAATCATGTGAATCATAATTATTATTATTATCATTGTAGTGCTTTGTGGTATACGATGTTTTTTGTTTGATTACCTGGCGCATAGATAAACAAATCTGATGGTTTTCCAACACGGGAACAGGCAACATACAAGTGACCATGTGAGAAACATGGGTTTTCTAGATTAATACCACAAACACTTAATGATTGCCCCTGGGACTTGTTTATAGTCATAGCAAAAGCAAGCCGCACTGGAAACTGTAGTCGTTTAAACTCAAATGGCACATCAGTCGGAATCATTGGGATGCGCGGTATGAGAACATCTTCTCCTTTATACTTTCCTTTGAGTATAGTTGCTTCTATCACATTGTTTAGTAATTTTTTTATCGCTAACCGTGTACCGTTGCAAAGACGCGGTTGGTTGATATTTCGCAACATTATAACCACCGATCCAACCTTTAATTGAAGATTGTGAGGTGGCAATCCTGGCAAATCCAGCGAGTTTAAAAATTCCGGTGGATAGTTGACTACATCATCTTGATTAGTAGCCGAATCAACTGATTTATATATCCTCAATTCGCCTGTAATTTGTTCTTGAATTTTGAAATTTAATTCATTTACATCTATGTTTTTTGCAGCCAGTATAGCTCGTTCGCTCAACCAATCATGGTTTCTGTAATTTTGAGAAACATCTGGAAACACCTTCTGAATAAGTTCATCTTTTGATCGAGTTAACTGACAAAAACTTTGAGGAAAGTTAATGCAGCCAGTCAACATGTCTATAGGAAATTTGCCATTACCAATGTCAATGAGTTGTTTAGAGAATATGTTTCCAGATTGGTAATTTTGCAACTCGACACGCATATTCTTGCTTAAACTACTTAACGTACTTTGACATGTTTCCACAAATTGGAGGACTTTAGACATGCATTGAGTTCATCAGCTGGCGTTGATCGTGGAATCACTGGCAATGTTTGACGAAAATCTCCTGCTAATAAAATCATTGCACCACCAAATCGGTTATTATTGCTCCGTAGATCTTTTAAGGTTCTGTCTAAAGCCTCCAAAGATTTTTTATGTGCCATCGTGCATTCATCCCAAACAATCAATTTACATTGCTGCAAAACCTTTGCCATTGCAGAGTTCTTCGAAACGTTGCAGGTTGGAGTTTCATTGCTTTGCATATTTAATGGCAATTTTAGTGCTGAATGGGCTGTTCGACCACCTTCAAGCAAAGTTGCTGCGATTCCCGACGAAGCGAGTGCAAGTGCAATTTTATTTTGTGAGCGAATTGTTGCTAATATTAAAGAAATCAAAAAAGTTTTTCCTGTACCACCAGGTGCATCTAAGAAGTAAATCCCTGCAGTTTCATCATTTGTTACTTTCATAAGAGTTTCAAATACATACTTCTGTTGTTCATTTAACAGTGGAAGATTTGTTTGAATTAATTCTTTCAAAGCGTTGAGATCATACAGTCTTTCTCGATGCAACTCTTGGTTAAAAGCGTCATGCATTGGACGATTGGGCGCGGTCAGGCCTAATTGAATTAATAGTTTGTTTGACATTATCAAGCACATGTCCTCAATTGAAATCAATGCTTCATTGTAAATTTCTTCACTGATTTGTATATTTGGATTTCCCATTCTATTCCGTATTTGATACAAAATATCATCACACATATAATCTTTGTACTTGATCCACAAATCAATTGGGTTTGATGGGAAGCATGTAGATATGATTATAGAAAACATAATGATACATATGAACTTTATACCATAGCAATAAAGCTCAAATTGACTACGTTTTAGTTAGAAATCATTTGTATGAGAAAAAGAAAAGGGCTATTTTTAGGGTTTTTCCAGCAATAATTCTAATTTTTCTCGCCGTAAAAACCATCCTTGAACTTCAACGAACATTTTAAAAAAAGATTTGGCCAAATTGGTCCAGGCGTTCTTGAGTTATGCGCTTACCAACACATTTTGCGATTCATTTTTATATTATAGAAGACTAGCTTTCGCCCGCGGCTTCGCCCGCGTTAAATTTGGGGTAACGCAGTTCCCATTGCGCCTTATTGATTTGTAATAGCAACGCTAAGTTTTCCCTTCTCTTCCCTCTTTCTCCCTCACATCCCACTTTTTTCAAAAAAATATTAGCCTATGTCCGCCTCCTGGTTCCCTACTATCTCTGTACCAAAATTCATCCAAATCGGTTCAGCCATTAAAGCGTGAAGAGGTAACAAACAAACAAACAAACAAACAAACAAACAAACAAACTCACTTTCGCTTTTATAATATTAGTAAGGATTAGTATTTCTTTTTATCAATAGTCAACGTTCTAACCAACATTAATATTTAATTCTAAGATCTCGAAAATGTTCTCCACCGTAATGTTGTAGCTGGCTGGTACCTAATGACTCAGTAGCTGCCGGTGCCTAGTGCAAAGATACTCATCCGTATACAAGTATATGAAAAGTAATCCCTATTTCCCTTGGTTCACGTGTGAACGGCTGGGTCAATAACGCTAAATCGCTGTCCAGGCGGTCTTTCTTTGGAATGCGCTCCCTCTGAATACCAGGATGGCCACCAATCGGTTCATTTTCAAAGTAAAAGCTCGGAAACAGTTGCTCAAGAAGCTGGCAGATTCGGTGAGATTCGTCTCCTATTTAAATGGTTGTAATTTTTTTTTCATGTATCTTTGTATTTTTAACTCTCATTTCATTGTTGTTATTTTTTATAGGTATGTATGTTTATAAGTATTTATCATTATATTTTAATTGTATTTATATTATTATTTTTCGAAATATCTCTGTTATGCACCCTGCACCTACTATTCTTTCTTTCTGCATCACCCTAAGGTAGACTGGTAGAAAAGCCTAAGGCATTAAGTGCGCGTTAGTACAGTGTTTTTTTTACATGTGCATAAAGTTTAATAAATAAATATATAAATCTTTTTTTATGTGTTTGTTATAGCCAGGAGAAGGTTCTTAAAAATATATTATGCAGAGCAGATAGATGAGATAGGTAGTTAAGGCAGGTAGGTAAGGTAGGTAGGGTGGGTAAGTAGGGTAGAGTAGGGTGGGCAGAAAAATACAAGATGTTAGGAAGAAGGAAAAGGTGCATTGCAACGCATGCCAAGCTCAGCTGGCTATAAATAAACCCGATGACGCATGCTACCACTCAATACTAATAATCCCATTCATTACTTAGAACACTTCTTAAAACATGGATCTCCTAAAGCCAGATCATCATATTTAGCTAGCAAACGCATCATTTTGTACTAAGATCTTAACAGACCCGGAACCAATCAACATAACAAACGTATGAATGGGCAACCAATGGCCAATCTTAACTTCCTACCCAACTAATGCAATAAATATGATTATAGGTTTGTTTGTCACATTTAAATCTGTAACGGATTTCGATATGTGTTTATTGCCATTACAAACACAAATATTGTGACGAGTGTCGCCATTTCACTGGCGTTGTACTACCTACAGATTTGCTAATATTATGATATGAGACGGACGGACGTTGAGCTACCCGTTGCTCACCTTCCGCAGACCCGCGTCTACGGTGTAATTTTTTTAGCAAATATAATTTTTAAGCTTTTTCTACATGGTAACAGGTGACGCTATTGGGAACTAAAAGTCTTCGTAAACTTATTCGGAATAATAAGTATAGTAGGTTAGGTTAGGTACGACCAAAACTAGTTCACAAAGCAATATAAACTAAACTTATAGTTATAGAAACTTACCATAGAGTATAGACTCTGAAAGGTAGATACCCTTGTGGAACTCATCATTGATGAGTTGCAGATGAGAGTCATCACCATCCTGCCCATGGATATCCCAAATTATTTGCGGCCGGAGCAGCATACCTTCTTCTTCCATAGTCCACTATTACTTGCCATATTATCATCCTTCACAGAGTCTATTCATCGTTTCTTTTGTCTTCCTCTACTCTTATCTTTCCTCGCGACATTTTCAACTTGTTCATATATTCCTGGCTTGTATTAGGTATCTACTTATCACCCATGTCACGCATAATAAATAGACTTTACTGATATAATATCAGCTTCAAACTCGAATGCCTACCTAAGTTTTATTTTATTCAGTTGTTATTGTAACTTACAACAAAAAAATTACATGTTAGGATTTTCATCTCCTACTGTTTTTATGAATGAATGTAAATAAGTATGTACAGTTTACACGCACCTCTGGTACACTTTGGTGGCACATGCTGGACTCCTTGTCAACGATTGACCCTTAACCACAGTAGACCAAGATAAGTAAAAGGAGGGAAGAATGGTTTTATTCTTTTCTTTTTTTAAAGGATGGGAAATCATCAAATGTCTCCTCCCAGCGGATGGAACAGAAGGGAGTGTCAGAGTTGGACTGACTAAAACCCATCCATGTTCCTTCTTTTGCCTTTTGTGTTCCGGGGACAAGGTACCTCTTTCGAACCTACCCGCAGATCCAGCAAGCAGTGGCACTGTCCGGCCCCTCAGATTTGCTGAGATCTCTTTGATCGAGTGTGGAACAAATTAACGGCCTGTCGAGTCAATTCAGGAAACTTAGTCATTGCGAGTCGCTAGGCGAAGGCATTATAGAGCCAAGAACAGCAGTGATAAATTCGCACCTGAATCAAACGACCTTTTTTCAGTACACTTACGGAGAAATTAAACAACAGAACAAAAAGTACCTACTTTGGCATAATCAATTTGAAACTATGATTTAAATAATTAGATTTTCCCCCGGGCGCTTTGTCTTCTCATACTGAAGGAGAAACAAAGGCCTGAGCCTAATATTAAAAATATAAGTTACTCAATTTTTTTATTAATTTTAGAATTTATAAATGATCATGTTTATTTGTAATATTCTGTTGATAAAAACAATTTTTTTTTTAAAAAGAAGCCCTCAAAAACAAGCGTTTCTTTGCTCTACAAAAACTGAAGGCTATTCGTTGTGTGCGCGATGACAGCGCCCCTAGTGGCCACAACTATTCAGGACTTGTCAGAAGTAGTTGGTATTTCTACTTGGATCTCAGCATCACAGTTATTATTTTGAACGTACCTATTACAAATAAATGTTGTTTCTTTCAACTCGAACTGATTATAAATATTTGCTTGGCATCCTTTATCGGCCATCATAGTAAATTCCCTTTCATTTACTTTAGTAACTGTTTCGATTGGTAACTGATTCTGTTCGTATTTTCCAATAAATTGTTGATCCGGATATCTTCGTGTCATAAAACGATTATATCTAGCAGTGACCTGAGAATGGTCAATTTTCTTACACCGATATATTGACGGGAATATTGTTGAATATAGCTAGGGCTCGCCTCTGCGTCTGACTTTTTGCCTCCAATAAAATGTTCACTGCATATTGTATCATGTCGTTTTGGGTGCCATGGGGACCCATCAGCACTAAAACAAATAAAAAAGAACTGTAATTTTAGAACGCTTATTATTATTATTATAGTGTACTAGCACAGCACACTACACAGCAGCTATCCATTTTTGTCTTTGCTGTAATGTCCACTTTGATGTTGGAAACAAATAAAACTTGCACGAACTGTTTTTGTCATTGTTTTTACAATTTACTACACAGCATGTACTATGACCCATATCGCCATTTTTTACGTTTTTACTTAAAATTGTAGAGGAAGTTATGAAAATAAAGCAATTTGACACATGACAGCCCAGAATTAATTCACATTTCTGCCACGTCGTGCGCTACGATCGATTTGCCGTTCTCCTCCACCCACTTCGCACATAGTCAATAGGGATTCGAGTAGTTGTTTATTGTTATCCGTGATGAACAAAAATTAAAGCAAGAAACGTGACGAATTTTACTCGTTCCTGCTGGATTGGCCAAATGAAGCCTCCGAGAGGAAAGGAAAGGAGCGGGTCCTTTACCCAGAAGTGGCACAAAATTACAAAAATAAATTTATCTAATGTATTACAATTCGCAACATTAAATAAAAATATACTCACGTAGCCAACCAGCAAACAGTGACATTTGACATTTCCGAGACCCCACGCTACACAAGCGACCCTAGTGGAGAATTCATACGCGATAGCGTGGCCGCAAAATACGAACTATTTGCAAACCTATGAGTTCATTGGCCTAAGAAGATGAAGATTCTTAACCTAGAAATACGCAGGCGGCTAAAAATAAAAATCAAACTCTGAAAACAGAAATACAAAGAAAAGGAACGCAATATTTCTTCTAGATTTTGTCACATAAGCAGCATAGTAGATAAAATCATCCTAGTAAAAATCGACTTTAATAAGTAATCATGTTAGACTGAATGCATTATATAATTTGAGTAATGACCACAATCAAAATCATGCCAAACTCGGAGCTCGAGTGGTGTTATCGACGGGTCACGCTTGATAACATGACTCTTAAAACGACAGTAAAACAACTCTCATTAGATTAGTAGTCCGTTCACATCGCCAGCGAAATGGCAAGACTCGGAGCAATATTACTGTTTTTCACGGTGTTAGTGCCCTTTATTTCGGCGCAGTGCAACTTAAGGAAGGCCACGCCATATTTTAAGAGATCCGTCTACGAATTTTCGTTGAAGTTAGTTGAGAAGATCAATCATGAATTCGAGAGCCACTTCGTAGCGTCTGCGTTGTCGCCATGGACGCTACTATCAGCGATGTCACTTGGCGCCTCAGGCACATCGCTCCAGGAAATTCATGAAGTGCTCCAATTGCACCCTCACAAATGTTTCAACAAACTGTACTTCCAACTTGTGGAGCAAGTGACACAAAGGCCCAGCAACCCGACTGCATCTATGCTTGAACGAAGCGCCACAATATTCTTTGACGACTCCTTGTTTGTCAAAAAAAGTTTCTTCGACGAAGTGGCCAAGGTTGGTATCTGTGATGCCAAGATCGTATCCTTCGTGGACACTGTTGAAACAGCTGCCATCATAAACGAGCATGTGCGAAGTGTTACGAACGAAGCCATCGATGAGATCGTCATTCCAAGTGATCTGGACGGTATACTCACAGTTATGATAGATGCTTTGTATTTTAAAGGTGCTTGGAAGGTACCCTTTCCTTATGAGGATACTGAATCTAGTGCATTCTATAACGATAAAGGTCAACAAATCGGCGACGTCTCCCTGATGTACGTGAGTGGATCATTTAACGTCACAACTGTACCACAAATAAGGGCTAAAGTCTTAGAATTGCCATATGGAGACGACAGCAGATACTCAATGTTAATATTCCTGCCAGGCCAGAACGTGACTCTCACAACCATGGTAGATTTAATGAAGACCATCAGTATTAGTTCCATATTCATCTTGTTCAATCAATACGGAACGACGAATGCCGACGTTCAGATTCCAAGATTCAAGATATCTTCGGACATTGATAATTTGAAGGAGCTCTTAATCGATATGGGTATAAAGACTATTTTCGATCAGCAACAAGCTGACTTCCCTGGTATATCTGACTACGAGTTGTACTTGTCGAATTTCATCCAGAAGGCGGATATAGAGGTTACTGAAGATGGTACGGTGGCTGCTGCGGCTACTGCAGGGTTCTTCGAGTCCCGGATGATGCCCGAACAGTTCGTTGCTAACAAACCTTTTTTGTTTATGATCGTTGACAGAATACTACATGTGCCGATATTCACTGGTGCTTATTCAAAGCCTAGTATATTTTAACTTAGCTGCTAAAGATGAGAAAAGATTTGTCGACGGTACTGTGAATGTATGAGATTGAAGCAAATTGTTTAATGTTAACACATTGTTTTATTAACAAATCCCTTGACTTGATAGTTAGGACTCTGATAGTTGACGCGGGTACGTATCAAAATCCCGAATTTTAATAGACCGAATTTTAAAATACCGATAGACGAAATCCCGATAATTCAAACGCCGAATGGTTGTTTTAAATCCCGAAAGTTCATTTGCCCGAAGTACAAAATCCCGAAATTGCCACCGTTTCCGAAAAAAAACGATTTTTTGTAAACCAGGTTAGGTCAAAACACTTAAAAGTTCCCAAAAAAGCGTAGTCGGAGCCTACTGAAGTACTAGGGCTCTAGGGTTTACAAAAAAAATAACCACGAAGGGTGTGGCGGAGTCTGTGTTCGCTCGCTTCGCTTGCTCACTAGACTCCGCCACACCCTTCTAACCTAACCTGTCCGTGTCGGAGTGCCTTAAGGTCCCGAGATCTCTTCACTCGCTGATCCAAAGACTAAAATCTCTAAGACAATGACAAAAAAGGAGCTTAACATAATAGGTATATATCATTCGGGATTTCGTCCATTCGGGATTTCGTCCTTTCGGGCATTTGAACATCGGTATTTTGTGTTTCGATATAACGACTATCGGCATTTAAAACTTTCGGTATTTTGAATTTTGGTGTTTTGGACGTCGGTATTTCAATCATAGGTATTATGAACTTTCGGGATTTTGATACGTACCCATTGACGCATGTAGGTCTTTAGCAGATGCTATTGTCACCAAGTATTATAATTGTAAAATAACTACAATAAGACTTGCAACCATGCCATATATAAAGTCACACCGTTTTGCCACGGGGTCAGGCAAAAACTAGATACTGAAGGCCATATGTTTATGTTCTAAACATACTTTTTTGTTTTGTTCAGTCATATTACACCTAATGTTTTGAAGAATGTCACGAGTAAGGTAAGTATTTGTTCTTCTTAGTTGTTTCCTTCTAGCTCACACTCACAACTGCTTTCAAAATCTTCCAATCAAGTCAAAATATTTTTATCAATACATATCCTCGAAAACTAGCCCTTATTGCACTACGATTAGGTTCAACATGCAATGGATTTCACACTCGTGTTTTTTCCTCATTTATCACAACAAGGGTTTTAAATTTTTAGGGTTCCGTAGTCAACTAGGAACCCTTATAGTTTCGCCATGTCTGTCTGTCCGTCCGTCCGTCCGTCCGTCCGTCCGTCCTCGCTTAATCTCTGTGACCGTTAGCACTAGAAAGCTGAAATTTGGTACCAATATGTATATCAATCACGCCGACAAAGTGGTAAAATAAAAAATTGAAAAAAACGTTTTATTAGGGTAGCCACCCTATATGTAAAGTGGGAAGTGATTTTTTTTTTAATTTCAACCCTAACGTGTGATATATTGTTGGAAAGGTATTTAAAAATGAATAGGGGTTTACTAAAATCATTTTTTGATAATGTCAATAATTTCGGAAATAATCGCTTCAAAAGTAAAAAACAATGTCCCTAACTTTTGAACCATACGTTTTGAAAATATGAAAAAAATCTGAAAAGTAGAACTTTATAAGGACTTTCTATGAAAATTATTTTGAACTTGATTGACACAACAGTTTTTGTACAAAAAAGACAAAAAGTTTTACAAAATAATTTCTGGACTAAGTTTGTAGTATAATCGTATATGCAAGCATTTTTTTTTAACTTCGTTTACATATTTTATTATCCTGAACGTATCTTTTTTCAAACAAAAAAAGAATTATTGAAATCGGTTCTCGCAATCCAAAATTATTAAAAAAGTATTAATTAGTAACCCAATTCCCCGAGAGATGGCGCTGTAGGTACTTATTACATTGGATCGGGTATTACCGAATTGTTCCGTTGGTCTCTCCTTGGCATTGGCGGTATCTTATAACTACATTAAATTTCTATTAAGAACATGCTAAGGCAATTTAGAACAAAACTAAAATTCATTTTTTGAACACCATCAAAATGTTAAGGTAAAAACCAGTTCATAAATGGTTCGATAGATGGCGTTGTTTAATGATGTCATTTTTTTAAAAGTCGATGTTAAGATTTTCCGTGCTTTCCACCTTTAAACTCATAAGTGGGAACATTCACATTTATTGTGACGGACAGGAAACTACGGAACCCTACACTGAGCGTGGCCCGACACGCTCTTGGCCGGTTTTTTTTCTATTTCATCACGGCATTCAAGCATAGCCAGCAGTTTTATTATTTAGATCAAGTAGGCGCTTGTTTTTGAAGGCTTTATAATTATTTAAAAAAAATAGTTTATAACAGAATATCACAAATTGATTTGAGTTCTAAATTCAAAAATCAATTTAATTTCTAATTTTTAATATTAGTCTGTTTAGCGACGTCATGCCTTTGTTTCTCCTTTAGTATGAGAAGACAGAGAGAAGACAAAGCGCGGGGAAAAATAAATTAAATCATATTTACATATTGATTAGGTAACGAAAAAGCTACTTTTTATTCTGTTAATTTCTCTAAAGCGTATTGAAAAACGTCGTATATTCACGTGAGAATTGTCATTGCTGTTCTCGGCTCTATATTGACAGTTTCCCCATTTGAATCGAAATGTACTATAGTTGTGTTAGTCGTGTTTCATTAAAATTATCCTAGCCTTTTCTTAATTAAAATCAAACTCTCCATTAATTGTACTAACACGAAATGCATGCACAACATTTTGTGTCTCTTCTAACTTGCTTTTGGTGTCGTTAATTACTCTCGACGACGTCTGTCACAAATATACTGTTGAAGATTTGTTAAAACATTCAAGATCGTTACAAATATAACTCTCAGATCATAAATAATTTCAGTATAATATCTAGTGCTCATTTCTTTTTGATGTAAGATAAAAATTATGTGTGTTGTATCATAAAATTATTGATGGATGGTCATATTAAAACCGAATGTCCATGAAACTTTTTACATGGCTTTTCAAGACTACAAATTATTATAAATATATTATATTAATATTGACTGTCTGGTTGGTCTCGTGTTCAAACCACACTATTGCTCGACATTTCTTTGGTGCTATTCCCATGCAGAGCATCTCGGCCTCGTCAATTATTTTGGAATTAAATATAATTATTACAGAAAAACAGATATAACCAGGCTCGTCAATTCTAGAAACTTGGTTACAACTCTACGCCTAACCTTTAGGGACAGACATGAAGACGGGCATTTTTCCTGTTGACAGCAATGCGGACGAATTTTTTGACATACAGACCGATGTACGTGGTATTGTTTCAAATCTAGAACATTCACTGTAGATTTTATTGATAAAAATATTTACTTTACAGTTTTAATTTTAGAAACTAGCTTTCATCCGGGTAAATGGACTTTAAAAAGTTTAATGCACAGAAGAAACAGTATTTTCTTCTGTTAAATGTAGCTTATAGCGCTAAATACAGATACATCGAAAGATAATTACAAACAAACTTTTGGGGTTGCTTTGCAGTAGTTCATCACTGAAAACATCACTTTTCCATGTATGTAGCCTTGCTGTGTGCAAAGTTGCTTATTCTTCGAATCAGTTAGTTATTTGTTATGTGTTTAGGCATAAGCCGTACCCATCGGTACAGCCGGTCATTTAGTTTGTAAGCAGTATTGCAACTTTATTGAGTTGAACTGCGAAATACCAAGCAATAAATCGCGCCCCGAGAGAGCTCCATTCAAACTTGCGACATGAAGGGCCATATATTTTGACTGCGTAGACTTAGAGGGTTGATTTTTTTTAGCTCCAAGGGACCGCAGTCTTGTGTTCCTGTTGTTGCGTCTTCCGTTAATCCTCCACGCGTATTTGCGATAAAGGGTCTTGACAGACAGACAGACGGACAACAAAGTGATCTTATGAGGGTTCGGTTTTTGCCTTTTGAGATACGGAAGCCGAAACAACACCAGTGTTACATCCGGAGTGAGTTTGTTGGAAACCTACAAAGCAATGTCACTATGTCTTTGGTCAACCTTTTACAGACTTACCAAATTGTTAGTTGCCTTGGTTGTAACAACACAAGTAAACTTGGGCCCAAAGACTAGGCTAGTTAGTGCAAATCCATTGAGGCAATCCAAACACTTTCCGCGCGGCTGTTGACCCGAACTGCTAACTAATTATGAAAGTTTATTTGTTTTCACTCGCGTGCTGCAAATGTTTGAAGATTTGTTTCTAACTAATTGTTTGTTATCGTATCCAGCAGGTGTGGTGTGGGTGCATACGTAGGTATTTTTTTTAAAGTGGAACACATATTGATTATTATTTATTCATCATTTGTGTTGGCAGTTTTACTTTGTTTTACAAGTGCTTCAAAATTTCATCCACATCGCTAACATTATCAATTTGATGTCACTATTGGCGCAGTGGCTGAGCGATAGACTGCTGCGCTGCGTGTCACGGATCAAATATTTGTATGACCTTCAAATATTTGTTTCAGGTCTGGGTGTTTGCGTATGTGAGTTTAAATGTTTGTTAACGTACCCACAATACAGGAGGAAATCATAGTGCGGGGCAACATTAAAAAAAAATGCTTTGTTGTTGAGTTTTCTCGACTTTCTACTGGTATTACATTTTAGTATCGAATAGGCAAGTTTTAGTACCTATTGAAATTCTGCTTGTTTTGTAAAATATATTAGAACGAATGATACCTGAACCCTGAACTGAGGCCTCTCATTAATCATCAGTAAGATTCCGTCTTATTATGTCACCCAGCCAATGCAACCCAAGTCTTTTGAGGATCTTCATTGATAGGCTACAATCAAGCAGTACCCGCAATGTTCCAAATCATTTCTGCCCTTTTCACTAATTCTGAAACGCCAGCGCCATTTTATAATAGCAGTGCTCCATATAGGTGAACAACTTTTATAATAACGCAGACAGTTTCTAAAATAAACCTAACACAAAGCAAACAAATAAACTTTTTTATAACGCTAGACAGACGTATCTGGATTCACTCAGTTTCATTCGGCGCATCGTCGCTATTAGCTCGGCAATTCTCAAGATAATCCATACAAACAAACACACTTCAGCGTATGGCAGATACTAGCGATTTGTCTGGGCATCGCGTTGATATTGCGCGATTTTTGAAGTTTTACAGACTAGAATCGAAGGGACAAGCGATATAATTTTGGTTAGTACTATAACTCCAATGACCTGAACTGCCCGTTCTACATATTCCTAACTGTATACCCAAGGTCAAGAACTTGACAATGTAACTAGCGATATAGGGGGTACCATCATCCTCGTTATTTGGCCACATGAATAACATGGCCAAGAGGGCGCTGTAAATAAACATGCAACTCTATCCATGGTGTAAACCATCCCTTCACGAATCCGACAACCAACAACAAAAAAATGTTGCTGGGAAAGTCACGAAAAATGTCTATCATGGAATGTGTAACTCCAAACATTTTGATGGACAAAAAACATTAGTATTGCCATCCAACGCTACCAGCCTTCTGGGCACTTTTCTTGTTGACTGCGATGTGGACGAATTTTTTGACGCTCTGTAATTATTTTACCATTTTTATACTTGTGCATATTTTCCTTTATTGATTTATTTACATAGGTATAAGATTACATTTTTAAATATTTTATAAAAATATAAAAAAATAAAACATTTAAAAAGTTTATGTCTATTTAGAGTTCATACCTAATAGATGAACTCAATAAAACGGGGAGTGAAGTATTTGAAGTCAAGTTTTATCTATAAAAAAAAATGTAAAAATGTTGTAATTACAACTTCCTTTTATTTGATTAAGTACTTAAATTAGAATCGAGTTGGGGGAAAAAACAGAGTCTGTCATAATTTGTTCTCATTTCCAAAAACCCATTAAAGATTTATGTCAATAGACAGTAAGAAACTTCATATTATATAGTCGATAACTAATATCTTCGCATAAACAGCAGGAAATTCACTGTAAACCGGCGAGACATAAAATAATGTTGGGTTAAGAAATAGAAAAAAGTCGACCGTGAACCGCGGTCGTTGACTGTACGAGCGCAGGCGCATGATGAGACGCGTCACTCTGACAAATGAGATGTTTTCATTTCACTTAGAGTTTAGAGGATGATGTTTGTTTCTTTAAGGTTTTTCAAATAAATGTAATATGCTGCACAATTATCTCTTCTGCAGAAATGGAATGCCTTGGTTAACTGACTTACAGTTCAGATATTCCTACTGGCCACAACAAGTTGTTGAGGATGATCAAATGAAATGGTGTTTTAACAAACATCCCAGCAGTAGTTTGCAATATTGTTGTGTTTAGTAAGTTAAAATTAGTCCGTTTCCCTGAGGGAGGGGGGGGGGAGTATCAGACTTTTACTGACTAAAACCCTGCCATGCCATTGTTTTTGCCCTTTGTATTCCAGCGCCCGGAGCGTTTTCCGACACTCCGGGCGTTTGAGGGAGAGAACCTCATACCAACCCTGGTATGAGGTTCTCTCTCTCAAACGTCAGGCCACTCCTTCGCTAACATGACTGAGAAAGAAGCAGCTGTTACATAGGACCTGGCATTACCAGAGCTGTTGAAATGTGGCTATTTACTTACTTGTCCGAGAAATACATGTTTTATACATTGACGGTTTCTTATTAAATTGCCACTGTCAGTTGCGGCATATGATCCGTGATTTTCTATTATTGTGAGATCCCGATATTTACCACCCGTATTCTCAAGACATCCTGTGAAAATGGCGCTTGCAACTGCGTCAATATCGGGAGCTCACAAACAAAAATAATCTTGGAAGATATCCCGTAAGTGTCAGAGTAAGCGGCGGCGATCTCTCGCGTCCGGCCCTGGTTCAGGCCATGGTCCGGAGCGAGAGGTAATGGGAAGCGGTCACCACCTTCTGCGAAGCAGTAATGCTAGCAAAGGAGGTGGCCGGGCGTTTGAGGGAGAGAACATCTGCCCAACCCAGCCGCCGCGGGAGACGCCCATGGCGCCGGGCGCCGCGAGACGATTCCCGGCACCGTAGATGCGGGCCTGTGGGCGGTGAGCAATGGGTAGTTCACCGTCCGTCCGTCGATTGACGACAGGCCGTGTCGACGGCGCGTTCGTGTTTCACGCGCGCCTCAAAGAGAGTCAGCAAAGCAGAGGGGCTTGCCAGAGCCTCCGCCTGCCGGGGTTGCGGATTGTTCGAAAGAGATACCGCGGCCTCGGAACGTAAAGGGCAATAGAAGAAACATGGGTGGGTTTAGTCAGTACAAGTCTGACATGCCCCCCCGCTCCGCCCAGAGCGGGGGAAGTCATCGGATGATTTCCCACCCGAAAAAAAAAAAAAAAAGTGTCAGAGTAAATTTAATACACACATACGTGACTTCATGTTTTTTATTCCAACATTTATCATTGTTAAGACAATTTTCATTAAAGAACCAGACCTATTATTCGCAAGATAACCTCGTTCCGTTCTCAATGTAGCACAGCTTACTAGATGTGGTAATATGTATAACGTTGCTTCGATAAGTCTGTAATTGAGGAGCAATCTCAACAACATCAGGTTCTAGGATCAACACCGCTCTCATTTTATCTCTCAGTGCAGTCATCGTATTACATAGGTACTCTTTGATTTTAAATTGAAATGTGCTTTAATTTTTTTTAAACAAACAGACTGTAACGGACACCGACCTAATGCACAGACAATTTCCAACATCCTTACTTCCTTACTAATATTATAAAAGCGAAAGTGAGTTTGTTTGCTTGTTACCTCTTCACGCTTTAATTGCTAAACCGATTTTAATGAATTTTGGTACAGAGATAGTTGGGAACCAGGAGACGGACATAGTATTTTTTTTAAAAAAGACTGGATATGAGGGAGAATGAGGGAAGAAACGGGAAAACTTAGCGTTGCTATTACAAATCAATAAAGCTAGTAGAAATTATAAAAACCGGCCAAGAGCGTGTCGGGCCACGCTCAGTGTAGGGTTCCGTAGTTTCCCGTCCGTCACAATAAGTGTTCCCAGTTATGAGGCCAACCGAAAAATTCGGTAATACCCGATCCAATGTAATAAGTACCTACAGCGCCATCTCTCGGGGAATTGGGTTACTAATTAATACAAAGACGTGCAATTTCGGTGGTAATTTTGGATTGTGAGAACCGATTTCAATAATTCTTTTTTTGTTTGAAAAAAGATACGTTCAGGATAGTAAAATATGTAAACAAAGTTACAAAAAATGCTTGCATATACGATTATATTACAAACTTAGTCCAGAAATTATTTTGTACAACTTTTTATGTTTTTTGTACAAAAACTGTTGTGTCAATCAAGTTCAAAATAATTTTCATAGAAAGTCCTTATAAACTTCTACTTTTCAGATTTTTTTCATATTTTCTAAACTTAAGGTTCAAAAGTTAGAGGGGGGGGGACACATTGTTTTTTACTTTTGGAGCGATTATTTCCGAAATTAATGACATTATCAAAAAATGATCTTAGTAAACCCCTATTCATTTTTAAATACCTTTCCAACAATATATCACAAGTTAGGGTTGAAATTAAAAAAAAACACTTCCTACTTTACATATAGGGTGGCTACCCTAATAAAACATTTTTTTCAAATTTTTATTTTACCACTTTGTCGGCGTGATTGATATACACATTGGTACCAAATTTCAGCCTTCTAGTGCTAACGGTCACAGAGATTAAGCGAGGACGGACGGACGGACGGACAGACAGACATGGCGAAACTATAAGGGTTCCTAGTTGACTACGGAACCCTAAAAACAAAAGTGCAGGCCGTCAAAATGTGTGGAACAGCTGATTTGTATACAGGTTACCTCAATTTGGAAATTTGATGAAATATTATTGCACAGGACCATAACAGTTTGAAGCCGATATTGTAGTAGAAAACCACACGCATATAATCATTGTCAAAAATTGAGTTATAATGTCCATTGCCAAGAGTTGAGTGTTTTTTTTGTAAGTTTTTATAATGGATTGGTTGTCTGTCTGTCTATCTATCCGTCAAGACACTTTATCTCGGGAACGCGGGTAGGTATCGAGTTATTTTAAAACCATATACTTTACTCTGTGGTGCTTTTGTGCTGTGAAATCAACCCTTAAAGTCTACGCAATCAAAAGATATGGTTGTTTATGTTCAGAAGGGCTACTATGACATCTTATAGCAATTCTTATTCCACTGAGTGAAAGAGATGGTGCTAGACACACTGTATAGCTCTGACCTGCTCTTTCCCTCAGTGGAATGAGAATTGCTTTAAGAGGTCATAGTAGGGCTACAGTAAGTTTCCACGAATCCCTCGGTGCGCAAGTCTGACTAACTCTTGGCCGGTTTACACTTGTATTTATCCTTGGAGCATGAACTCGTTTGTTGTTACTTTAATCTGTCAATATATTTAACTTGAATTTGCTCTTGGAAAGGAATACATGAGTTTTATTTCATCACGAGGACCCTCCCTGAGTTTACTAGCCCCACACAGCTATTTACATACAAAATCAAACACAGAGTGATCTCTTCATCTGCGAAAGGAACTGGTTTCGAAGTTTTAAAACAAGAAAAGTACTTAGATTCCTAAATAATACAAGAAAGTAAAAAATGAATTGACTTATAATATCGTCTAAATAATGACTTGTTTTGTCATTCTTCATTTTTTTTTTCGTGTCGATGAAACTCATATTGTGTTACACCAGTAGATGTGGAGTCACCTGCACAGCTCTAGCATTTGCTTCGTTTAAATCCAAGGTGCAAGTGGTTGTGTAGGATGGGCCAGAAAGAATGTGGGGCATATCCTGTGTAGGGGTACCACATTTATCGTGTTTCCTACCAATATTTGTAAGTAGCATAATTTACTACAAAAAGCATAGTTCACAAGTGAAAGTGTTACGTATTGTTTATTACAAACCTAGTACAACAATACTGCTGTTAGATAAGCGGTTATCAAGAACAATAGCTTGTCAGTCGTATATCTAGCGCTCACTGGTGACTTGAACCGACTGATGCTTTCTATCCATTCACTCCTAAAATAAACTCGCCAGTAATTGCTTATACGTGTTTTTGCTTTCATATCTAAGCAAGTATTTGCATGTTTTGTATAATATTAACGCCCCTTGGTTTAAAACAGTCAGTCTTCACTACTACTACTAATCTTTGTGCGAACGTGACTCGTTAAGCATTTTTGTATGATTAATTTCCTTCCTTTTTAATCTTAACAAGCAAGCAAGTTTTAAAACAAATAGTATTATTGTAGTTATTTTCACCTTCACAGCTCAAACGCGTAGGTTTACCTGCGTGAAAATAGTGAGCAAAACCCGATTTTGCTCATTGCGAGTGACAAAGCAAAGCAACTGTTTAATTTATCAAATCAGAAAGCCGCACATTGTATGTTACGTTCGGAAACACGTATTAGCCTAAAATTTAAAGGTTTTTTTTTTAAATAAAATAGATAATTATTTTTATGTAAATTATTAAAATGTATTGTTGTTTTCGAAACGAAAATATTTATTTATAGTTGACTAGCGACCCGTTCCAGCTTCGCACGGGTGTTACAAATCTTTGAAAATCCCCACTTTTCTCTACTATAATATGTATGTATTATACATAAAAACCTTCCTCTTGAATCACTCTATCTATTAAAAAAACCGCATCAAAATCCGTGGCGTAGTTTCAAAGATTTAAGCATACAAAGGGACATAGGGACAGAAAAAGCGACTTTGTTTTATACTATGTAGTGATATTTAACCTTTAAAATATTATTTCTGGTTTTATGAATAGGTACTACATTTAAAAATAAAACGGTTGTTGTTCTAGAACGCGCTTATAAACGTTATATCAATCTATCTGAGTATCTGTTGCGTAGGTACTTGCGTAGTTAGATCAAAGTAATATGTGTTCTCGTTGATGAACTGAAAAGTTATACACGAGAGCAAAATTATTTGCATCCCGTGTTTTTGAAAATCTAGCAACTGCTCAGGATTCTACTTAAGAATCATATTACTTTTTTGATGTTTGACAGCCAACCTGTCTACAGGTACCTGACGACACTTACCTCCAGCTTTGGAAATTCAGAGTGTTATTAAGTGAGACAAATATATCATTACTTTAAACAAGATGGGGTAACAAAATAGGTTCTAATCTATACGTCCCTAAAACTACTAGGAAATGTCGAAAAAAGCTTTTAAAACCTTAGATCATGATGATCAAACTTAAAAAACTAACATAAGTAATATGTGGAAGTGTGAAATAACATCATTAATATTGCTAACCTTTTGACCGGCACAGTCACAAATTCGGATAAAAGATAAGGCAAATCATCTCAGTCTAAAAACTAAACAACTACGAGCTCACGAAATTCGCATCAGCTAAAAATTTGGCATGTGAGTCACAAACGGCCATATCTTTTGACTGCGTAAACTTAGAAGGTTGATATTTTGACAGCTCTAAGGGACCACAGATTTGACGATACGGTTTAAACTTCAACTCGATACGTCTACGCGTTCCCAAGATAAAGGGTCTTGACGGACGGAAACCAAGTTATCCTATAAAGGTTCCGTTTTTTTCCTTTTGAGGTACAGACACTTAAAATAGTTATGAATTCAAACGTCATTGAACCTAAGTGGTTCAGTTTCATGGTCTGATTCAAGGTGTTCCTTTCTTGACTCTAGCAAGTGAGACATAGGCAATACTACTAAGACGTTTTAATTAGTTATTACCCCCTTTTTACGGTTCCGTACCTCAAAAGGAAAACACGGAACTTGAATTGGATCACTTTGTTGTCCGTCTGTCTGTCTGTTAAGAGTAAAGACTTTATCTCTAAAAGTGTGACTTTATCTCGGGAACGCGTGGAGGCATCGATTTGAAAAAAACAGATACTCAACTCTGTGGTCCCCTAGTGCTGCTTTTACGGAACCCTTGGTGCGCGAGTCTGACTCGCTCTTGGCCGTTTTTTTTCGGATGGTAAATCATTAAATAACTTCCCCCAGCAGATCGGGGTGTCACACTTTTACTGAATAAAACCAACACATGTTCCTTCCTTTGCCCTTTGTGTTTTGGGACCGCGCTATCTCTTTTGAACAACCCGCAACCCTGGCACTTATTACCCCTTACCGCAAGATAATGTTTGCAGCGGCCTGTTTGGTTACGCAATCAATTTCTTTACAAATAGTATACTTTTTGAGGCGAGGAGGTCCAGGTAGTCAGAAGGCAGTTGTCCTGGATACCACGATGACTGCGACGACGGTCAAAAGGTTGAGCCAAAATGAGGACGCCTAACTGCGTCATTTTGAAGTTCGTCTCCATACTCGCCTGCAGCGTTTGACAATCATTTAATTATGGTAATGTCTATAAAATGGTAATTAAACGAGATTTATTGTTATTTTTATAGGTGTCGGGTGTGCGCAGATTATATTAAGGCGCAGTATTACGTCGTTGACCTTGTTCATACATTTTGACGTTGGAATTTACTGCATACGTGTGTCGAAAAAATACAAATAAATTTGTATAAAATTAAATATTAACTATTCAATCAAAAACAATCCATCATTGAACGCAGTTTGGCATTGGATATTTCATTGTATACTTTTGATTATAATTACGATTAATATTGAAGAGATAAACTGCTTTAAAAGAGAATTTAGAGGTGTGTTTGAATATTTTTTTTACACATTTTCGCATATTTAATTATAATTTGAATTCCATCAATGTATGCAAAAAAGCCTTAAAAATATCATATTTTTTTCAGTGATTAAAATTACGTATGGTTTACGAGATACACTGCGTTAAAAAACCTGATTTTTGGCCGTTCTCAAGAAATCTTCACCTTAACATTTTAACGTGTCTCTTATATTTCAAACGCACATAATGTTGCCAAGTTTTGGGACGATTTATTAATTGGTTTGAATTAATGAAAGAGAAACCTACGATAACTAAGCAGTTTATCGCCAAGATTTGTCGAATAGCACTGTTATTTTTACTAACGACGATCATTTCTTTCCTGTCTTTATCTCAATTTATGTAGTGTCAGGGCATCATGTTTTTTTCTATACTTGATAAATAAATAATCAAACCCATTTCAAGAAATTACCATCTTTCACACAGTCCATCCATCCATTTCTCTGATCTTCTCCTACTTTTGTAGCTATCCACATAAGCCACTTTCTTACTCAAAACTTCGGGATTATGTTATTTCAACGATTGAAGTAAGTATGGTGGCATTGGCACTGCCTAAAGTAACAGCAACATAGCATTACAATAATAGAACATCTTGATTCAAGTGCGGAAACTTTGTCATTGCGACCGAGGCGCTAGGTGTTATAGAGCCGAGAACAGCAGTGACAAATTCTCACGTGTATCAAACGACGTTTTTCTATAAGTGTACTAGCTGTGCCCAGCGGTTTCACTCGCTGCCCACTTAGGGCTATGAAAAATAGATGTTGGCCGATTCTCAGACCTACCCGATATGTACACAAAATTTCGTTTAAATCGGTCCAGCCGTTTCGGAGGAGTATGGGAACGAAAACTGTGACACGAGAATTTTATATATTAGATTGAAAAACGTCGTTAAGAAGAAATTTAATAACAGAACAAAAAATACTTTAGGTACAATCATCAATATAAAACTATGATTTAATTTGTGTTTCGCGTTCTAAATCGAAAGAATTGAATTTAGAAATAAAAATTAAATTTTCGAATATAGAACTCAAATAAATGTTAATTTGTTGTTAAAAAAAGTATATAGGTACCTAAGTACAAGTTGTATGTATAAAATGAGCATGTTTATTTGTGATGTATTGATGAAATTATTAAATTGTGTAGATAAACATGATTAAATTTTTTATTATAATCTATACTAATATTATAAAGCTGAAGAGTTTGTTTGTTTGTTTGAACGCGCTAATCTCAGGGACTACTGGTTAGAATTGAAAAATTCTTTTAGTGTTGGATAGGCCATTTCTTGAGGAAGGCTATGGCTATATAACATCACGCTACGACCAACAGGTGCTGAGCAGCGTGGGTGAAACCGCGTGGAACAGCTAGTGTATAATAAAGTAATTTTGTCAATTTGCAAAATGTTGCAAATGAAACATTGGAGAAGACATATTCTTTTACGGCTACTAATAGATGTTCACGGTTGAAAGCGCATTACTTTCAACTCGGAACGTCTCACACTCAGTAATAATAAATACACTCGCTGGCATAATCTAGAAATTATAATTGGTGGCGGGTAGCTCACTATGTCTTAAGAATACCGCATCTGTAACCTGTGTAGTAACAACTTGAGTCGAAAGATATCACAGTATATCAACTAGTCGAGCAGCAGTTGAAGATCGAATTGAATGTCGTGAAATTAATCAGCATCGGACTCATAGCGGATGATAATGATGTTGAACTTATAACTTACGATTTTACCGTGTTTGACGATGCCATCAGCCAAGACTATTATAGCGATACTAGCTCCTCTCTCGTATTGCGTGCAACTCCGGTCTGTTACTTCATCAATTTAAGCGTTGTTCGTAGTTGTGAACTTGGAATACTGTTTATGCTACGAACTGTGGTAGAGGTATCTTGTACAATGTAATTTACTTTAGTTCCGGTAGTAGATATCAAGCGGTAATTGATTTGTAGTGATTCATCCGAGTAATGATGATGTGAGTCGTCTCTTGGACTAGTTAATGGGAACTTTTTGCTTGTTTCGGTAACGGAAGAGCAAAATAGAGAGTTGACTGACCTAGGTGTCGGTTGTTAGCCATTTTTTTTGGTGGAAATTAAGATCTTTTACTTGTGATGATGTTGTGTAATGTCGAAACCAACTTAGGTGACTATACACATTGTATTTTTTAGGAAGAATTGATAGCTTAGTCAAAAGACAGCGTTAAGGATGATGAAGAAGCCTATAATCACTTTTTTCCTACCCTGAGAGAAGAATATCTGGATACAAACAGACAGCTGTAGGTATCAAAGCGTTTCACCATCCAAGTTTTAAATAACTTTAACTATCCTTTCCTTCCTAATATTCACACGGTAAAGCGTGTGAATATTAGGAACGCGTGTTGACAAAATTCGTATAATATATGAATGACACTGTATCAACAGCTATACACGCTCAGTACATGGACTTTATTTTTTATTTATATTTATTCTAAAGAAGTGAAATTATGTTAAACGTAAAATGCAAGATTGCTGGCAGGAATTTGTAAAAAAAAAAAGTGAGATGCCATTAAGTTTTTATTTTTATTTATTTTCTTTTCAGAAATGTTTTAATGGTTTTTAGTAAGATTATTAGTCGTTATGGCCTGTATCTGCGGGAGTGTTATGCAAGACCGAACATGGGACAGCATTTAAGAATTATAATGACGGGTATTTTTCAGGACCCAAATCATAATTCGAGTACGATTAACAATCTTCGAAATTTTTTTAATCAATTTTATTTCAGAATTATTTCCATACATTTGTTAGTAACAATTTTCTTAGCCTAGACGTGTTATAACAGTAGGTACCTAAAACTACAATAGTAAATATTGACAACTAGAATTCAATATTAATTAATGAAATAAACGTCAATTAATTAAATTTATCAGAAGAATAAATTTAATCCGAGGAAGTGTTTCATAGAAAGGTAAAATACCATCATTTTCTTGCCCTTGTCCCATTCAATTTGGGGCCGGCACAACACGTTTTCTTCTTCCATTCTCCCCTGTCAGACGTCACGGCATCATTTACGCTGTCCTTCTTCATATCAGTCTTTGCAAAATTCATCCATCTTTTCTTTGGCCTCTTCTCCCTCTCCATCCTATATTCATATCCATAACTCTTTTAGTCACATGCGCTTCTTCCCTCTTCATTACATATCCATCCATACCAAGACTTACTTAATTACGACTACGTACTTTTAATAAAGTTTATAATGTAGCTACATCGTCCAACACTTTAACATTATACATATCATATATAACAATCACCAGGTTGGTAGTTCATTCAGTAGAGTAAATGCTATACATGGCGGCGCATTAATCTTAGTAAATAATCAGCTCAAATTTAAAGAACGATGGTTGATCGTTTGGCAAATGAAGCGGGCTCTGATGGAGATATATATCCGTGTCGTCCTTGGCACACTGAACTTTTACCCTTGGTTAGAAATAAATGTATTCAACAATGGACAGAATATTTTGATGAAAGGTCTTTGACTAAGGGTATATGGTACAGAACGATTCAGCCATCTCTTCCACGGGTGCCTTGGTTCAGCGAGGGTAGGATGAGTAGGCAAGAAGTTGTGACGGCTTTGCGACTCCGGTCCGGACACATTCCGCTCAATAGCTTCGGATTTATGATGCGCAAAGTAGATTCTCCAAACTGTACTGCCTGTGGGATCATTGAAGATGTGCATCATATCCTGGCAGAATGTGTTCGTGTGGAGGTTCAAAGACGTCAAACGTTTGTAAATAATTCCAATGTAGGATTCTATAATAGCGTTCTAGCCTCACCATTGTCAGATGAGGCTAGAACGCTTTATCATATTATTATTATGGGTTTAAGGTTGCAGGTAGGCTAGTCTAGTATTAGTTTATGTAATTTTATTGTATTCAATCATCGCGGTGATATATTCTTAATAGAAAAAACCCTGTAAATAAAATAAAGAAAAAAAAAATAAAGAACGCAAGGATATTGTAAACCTGTCTGTTGAGAGAACAATTGAAATAGCCTGTATAGAATTGGAGCAGTTTATCATATTAAGTGTGTATAGACCCCCTTCAGGTTTGTATGATTGTTTTGAAAAGATAATGGATGAAGTGTTGCATAAAATCTGTAGTAGCTCAAAGAAATCTATAATCACTTGTGGTGATTTTAATATTAATTTGCTAGAAAAATCTGTGTTAAGTACTAAAATTACAAACCTGTTTCAGTCATACAACCTTGAAAACAAATTTTTGGAGCCCACTAGAATAACCCAGACTAGTGCCACTTACCTATATAATATTTATACTGATGCTAAACCAACCCACAAAGTAATTATTAACTTATTAGATTCAGATCATTGCGGGCAACTGATTACAATTCCAAATGTAATAAAAAAAGTAGCTAAAATGGATATCACTGTCAACCCAAAAACTAAAAGTCGCCTAGAAACTTTTAAAAATAAACTTTCAACTAAATTACCACTTTTGTCAACTAGTGATGACCCCAATCAACAATATAACAATTTTTTTAGTATGTATTGCACACAGTTTAAGACCACGTTTGTTCCTAAGACTATCTCGGTTAATAATAACGCTTCTTTCAATGACTGGGCCACCTTTGGTATTCATAAAAGTAGAAAACGGCTTTATGAGCTGTATGAAGAGCTAATTTGTATTAATACTGTAGAATTTAATTTGTATGTTAAGAATTATTCTAAAGTTTTTAAAAAAGTTTGTGCTATAGCTAAGTCACATTATTTGAGTTCAAAAATTAAAAATAGCAGTAACGTAATTAAAACGACTTGGAACATTATTAATAGCGAAGCAGGAAGGTCTTGCAAGCGAAATAGTGACTACAGCCTTGCTATCGGCGATAATATCATAAAATCAGATACTCAAGTTGCTACAGCGTTTGAAAATTTCTTTGCGGATATTCCTGTATCGACTACTAAATCGCTAGACTCGTCACCTGCTGCTGCAGATGCTTTACTAAAGGAAAATGTTCCATTCCATGATTCCGAATTTAATTTTCAATATGTTAATTGTAATGATGTAATTAAAACTTTTCATATGTTAAATGTTAAGAAGACCGCTGATCTATGGGGTCAATCTGTGGACGTTGCCAAGTCTATTATAACCATTGTAGCTCCTTCATTAGCTGTTATATTTAATGATTGTATTGACCGTGGTGAGTTTCCTGATCTAATGAAAAACAGTAAAATAATACCATTGTTTAAATCGGGTAGTACATCAGACCCTACTAACTATAGACCAATTTCAGTGCTACCAACATTTAGTAAAATTTTTGAAAAAATAAACTGCCAAGCGATATTCAAACACTAAGCCTCAATAAATTTAAATCTTTTATAAAACGTAAACTATGTCTCAAAGCTTACTATAATATGAATCATTACCTTGAAGATAAAAAGGCTTGGGATTAAGCTGCTCCAATTTAATTTACTCAGTGAGTGTCAAAATTTGCCTTTATTTCATTTATTTATTGTCTATTCCTTTATTCTATACACTTTGACATTAACAGTTATTTTATTTTTACATTCTTTTTATTATTTTTATTATGATTTGTGACATTTCATTTTCTTATTATTTTAATTTATGACATTTAATGATTTCATTATGATCTCATTAATTAATTATTTTTTTATTGTTATTTGTTTATTGTAAATGTGAGGACCATGTGGATCATTTCTTTTATTTACTTTGTTTTTTTGACGAAGGTCTGGCAGTTTGAGTGCTATAAGCGACCTACACAAATGTCCTTTTTTAGGGTTCCGTAGTCAACTAGGAACCCTTATAGTTTCGCCATGTCTGTCTGTCCGTCCGTCCGTCCGTCCCTCCGTCCGTCCGTCCGTCCGTCCTCGCTTAATCTCTGTGACCGTTAGCACTAGAAAGCTGAAACTTGGTACCAATATGTATATCAACCACGCCGACAAAGTGGTAAAATAAAAATTAAAAAAAAATGTATTATTAGGGTAGCCACCCTATATGTAAAGTGGGAAGTGAGTTTTTTTTTAATTTCAACCCTACCGTGTGATATATTGTTGGAAAGGTATTTAAAAATGAATAGGGGTTTACTAAGATCATTTTTTGATAATGTCAATCATTTCGGAAATAATCGCTCCAAAAGTAAAAAACAATGTGTCCCCCCCCCTCTAACTTTTGAACCATAAGTTTAGAAAATATGAAAAAAATCTGAAAAGTAGAACTTTATAAGGACTTTCTATGAAAATTATTTTGAACTTGATTGACACAACAGTTATTGTACAAAAAAGACAAAAAGTTTTACAAAATAATTTCTGGACTAAGTTTGTAGTATAATCGTACATGCAAGCATTTTTTGTAACTTTGTTTACATATTTTATTATCCTGAACGTGTTTTTTCAAACAAAAAAAGAATTATTGAAATCGGTTCTCGCAATCCAAAATTCCCACCGAAATTGCACGTCTTTGTATTAATTAGTAACCCAATTCCCCGAGAGATGGCGCTGTAGGTACTTATTACATTGGATCGGGTATTACCGAATTGTTCGGTTGGCCTCATAACTGGGAACACTTATTGTGACGGACGGGAAACTACGGAACCCTACACTGAGCGTGGCCCGACACGCTCTTGGCCGGTTTTTTTGGTATTGTTCGTCGTGTCGTTGAGCTCCTTGGGTTATGAGTTGAGCTACACGATAACTGACAAATGCTTGCACTGACTGGACAGGTCCCCTCAATCTGTGTGGTGCTTTCTTAAATAGACCATTTCAGACACTATCTGCATAGTCCTCATGTAAGTTGACCAAGATTATTTTGTCTGGACTTTAAAAGAGACTATGACCTCTGAGTTTGTTTCGGCTGTTTCTTCTCAGAGTAGTCGGGTACGAAACACCGGCCTCATTTAGTTTAAAAAAAAAACATGACGTGTAAAAGTGTTTGTGAAAACCTACTTGCAAAATAAACATCATTTATCATTACTAATTACGGTTTTTTTTTTAGGGAGACCTATGTCCAAAAATGCGGTGGATTAATATTGGCTAAGAAAGATGATTACGATGACATGATCATCATCATCATTGAACAAAGCTCTGTATTCAAATACTCAATAAAGTGACACTTGTAATTTGCCTGAGTAAACTGCACAAAGAACCTTATTGATGAAGGCTAAACAACCTAGATTTGATTAAAGTTTGGTGGCAAAAGATATTGGTATGCACCTAGCAGACTCAAGCGGCGCAAACTCCTGCGGGGTAAATACGTAACACACTTTCAATGCCATTTTGACAGTTCAATGCAACGAATGCCCCGTTGCGTGACGATGTCATCCAGATGATAAAACGGATTAGGGATTTGCATTAATTCATTAAAGATTGGTAAGTGCTCAATAATTAGGGTGTTATTCTCTGTGTTTTGGTCGGCCAACTTTGTGACTATTTTGATTAAGTACTATGAGTTTGACTAGTTACCTACAAAATATTATTTTTATAATGTAACTTCAATAGTAGTGCTTTCGCTTTGCCAGTTATTTTTGTATGTATGATGTAAATCATCTCATCATATATACTTCCCCAGCTCTGAGTAAAGCGGCTCCCCCGCGCTCAACTTTAACTGACTAAAACCATGGGTAGGTTTCTTCTTTTGTCCTTTATGTAGGCCACTGTCCTTTTCAAGTAACCCGCAACCTCGGCACGCGGTGGCTCTAGCAGGTTCCTCTGCTTTGCTGACATCTCTTTAAGGTGCGCGTGGAACATAAACGCGCCGTCAACATTGTCTATCGTCACTAGATGGATGGACGGTGAGCTACCCGTTGCTTAGCGTCCACATGCCCGCATCTACGGTGGCCGGAAGTCGTTTCGTGGCACTCGACGTTGAGCGTCCCCGGCGGTGGCTAGCATATTATTCTTGCTTGTCTAATTAATAGTACAATTTTACCCTGCACACCTAACTGTTTTGCCGTCTATACCAACTTTAATGAAGGCCTCACTAATTATTCTGAGTGAGCACTTTCTTTCGCAACAGTACTGTTGTCTTAGATGATGTAATCATACGAATTGACTCAATCGATTCTTATCGTGTTCTTGCCTTTTTCTGTTTACCCTCATACGTAAATTTTATGACTGTATTATGATTGAAGCAATGTTTTGCGTAAGGTTAGTAGGCTAAATTAATACATAGTAGGCATTCTTTGTGATCTCCATAAATTCTAAGGTGAAGTGCTGCATTTTTCGTTTTACGAATTTCTCTCATTCATCTAACCTTATTTTTCTTCACTTTAAGCATTGTCTCCTAACCTCACAAAGTAGATAATATAAGTATTCTCATTTATTTGACCATGTCTGTCGAAGTACCGATGGGCTAGATGACGAGTTCATAGAACGCGGTTACGTTTCGCAGCTTGACAACACTTTGGCCTTATGCTAGTCTAGTACTTTTTGGCGGATTTATCAATGCATTGTCAAAGAAACTTGCCAAGTGCGACTCGGATTCGCGCACGAAGGTATACATACCACTGTGTATATTGTAAAATGTTGAACACCGGAGACGACACTCAGCACTTGAAGATTGACCTTATTGTGTATACTAGTAGGGTCTTAAATAAAACAAAACTGTATACTGTTCTAGATGATAGCTATTTATTAAAAAAAAACACTTTGCTTATATAGCATTCAAGGTAACGAAACCATAGCGACTTTTAATATGACTACATCACCATCTATTGAGCTTTACACTTTTTTAATTAAGTCGTAAACATATATAAAAGGCAAAAAAACATGTTTGTTGTATGGGATCCCCTTAAATATATATTTGATTCTGGTTTTTTATGTTTTAATAGAACGGCAACAGAAATATATGATCTGTGAAAATTTCAATTGTCTAACTATCACGGTTCATGAGATACAGCCAGGTGACACACGAACAGGCGGACGTACAGAGGGGTCTTAGTAATATAATCGGTTTCCATTTTACCCTTAGTGTACGGAACTATAATAAGGCGATATCACCGAAGGAGGGAAATTATAGCATAGATTTACCTCCGCCTATGCTTAGCAGTTGACTGGTTAATTGATATTATTCTGGAAAAGAACGAAGTTCTAAGAATACCAAAGGCAATTGACAACTACGTGTTTAAGGTAGGGTCTTGGTACTCACGACAATTCAATTAAATTTTATGTCCAGTAACTGACGAGCCAATTACTGATGAATAAACTACATAATGACTAATAGATATAATAGAGACACCAGTAGTGCTTAGTTAAGGGTTTATTCATTTAGGTTTATTGACTTGAACTTGGCCCACTTTATCCTGCACACTATATAACTTTACAAAAACGAATGCTTTTAAACTATAGTTAATTAATAATAATAATAATAATAATAAATAACTTTATTTCACAAAAATACAGATTTAACATGCTATAAATATACACAGATTAAATGAGCTTTGGTAGTAACACAATGAAAATAAGCTAAGAACTGGAATCTGTACACAATATGGAAAACCCTGCCTCTCAAACTAGGGAACCTGTATCTTGAGAGACAGTGATTCAGCTTAATGAGTGAAGCTATAAGTATAATAGAAGACTGTGTCAATCTACCTGAGCGACTATGAATATAAAGCTAATTTAAGTAATAGCATATATACGTGATGTGTGTGGCTGTTTGTGTAAGGGTGTGTGAGTGGTGTGTGTGTGTGTGTGTGTGTGAGAGAGAGAGAGAGAGTGTGTGTGCACGTGGGTGATTGAGGAAATCGGTAGTTAGGAGACGTACTTAAGTAAGGATTCAGTTTGTAGGTAATCCTGTTTCAGTAGCCATTCCGTTAATTTTGATTTTAATTCATATTTGTTTAGATCGACAATATTTAGATGTTTGTGAACTTGTTTGTATAAGTATGTACTTAATGTGTAGTATTGATGTTGGGCGAAGGAGGTTTTGTGAGGGGTACTTAGGGGTAGCTTTTTCCTTTTTTTAGGGTCAGATGGGGGAACACTGGCGTGTTTTCTAACAGTAGACTGCAGCACAAAAAGCTGTCGCACTGAAAGTACATTGGAGTCAGCGTATAATTGCGTAGTGGGATAGCGATAAGGTTTGCGCGACATTACCTTCAGTACGGCTCTCTGCGCTCTTTCAATCCTCAGAAAGCTGGTTTTGGTTGCGCCGCCCCAAACTGTAATGCAGTATCCGATGACGGATTGGCATAGTGCATAGTACACCATCTTCAAGGTATCAGGCGCAGCCGAGTCTCTAAGGGATTTGAAAATATATAGAAGTTTCAAACATCTAGTGGTAGTGGCGTCAACCTGTTTGTCCCATCGTAAACCCTCGTCAATTTGGATACCCAGATATTTCACATTGACAGTTCTTACAAGCGGCGGACATAGGCATTGTGGGGATTGTTTGGAGCAGGTGTGCGCTGTTATGGAGAAGGTTTTTTCGGGCAAGTTGTTACGCCGGATAGCGAAGGGAACGTAAGATGTTTTGCTGCAGTTTAGGGTAAGGAGTTTTAAGTTGAGCCATTTCATTATACTTGCCATAGCCGCTTCTGCGTAGCGCTTAACGCTGTCCCAGGTTGGACCATGAACTATAATTGCGGTGTCGTCTGCATACGCAATGATCTTGGAGTTGGGGATGGTCATTCTGCACAAGTCATTGACGTATATGAGGAAGAGGGTGGGACCGAGAATGCTTCCCTGAGGTACACCGTAGGTGGTCGATACTTCTTCACTTATATACTCTCCAATTTTTACTCGCTGGGTACGGTTGTTGAGGTAGTCTTTAAAAATTTCGAGGGTATTTCCTCGTACCCCTAGGAGTTCCAATTTAGAGATAAGTTTGGGAACAGAGACTGTGTCAAATGCTTTAGATAGGTCTAGGAAGATACCTAGACTTTTGGTTCTGCTGTCAAGATTCCTAGCAACCAATTGTGTCAGCCCAAGAACTGCATCTTCAGTAGAGATTCCTGTGCGAAAACCATACTGGTTATCAGCTATGAGCTGATGTTTGTTGAGGAATTTATTAAGACCATTATTTAGGATCCTTTCCAGTATCTTAGAAAGTGCTGGTAGGACCGATATGGGTCTGTAATTGTTGACACAGTTCCTGTTCCCTCCCTTATGAATTGGATGGATGATCGCTTTCTTTAGCGCCTCAGGAAAGATGCCCCTTTGAATGCACGAGTTAAGGATATACGTCAAAGGTGGCGTCAAGGTCTGGCGACAGCTCTTTAGTATTAGGGGGGATATACCATCCCAACCTACTGCGCAATCACTACGGAGTTGAAGAATAAGGGATTCCACTTCTGCTTCGTCAACCTCAAGTATCACAAGGGAATTGGACGGGCTGGACGAAACCTTTTGATTTGAGCTCTTAGGTGGGTTTTTAGGTTGGTGATTTTGGGACAAGATTTTTTCAGCCAAATTAGTGCCTATGTTACTGAAAAACCTACATACTGCGTTTATGGATGAGGTAGCGTTATCACAGATGTCCAACAGTTCTACTGGGCTAGTTTTAGTTTTGGTGGTACTCGTGATTTGTTTAATCGTTTTCCAGAGGGGTTATTACGAGATTTTTCTAATTCGCGTTTTTCATGGGCTACTTTTAGTTTACGGAGGAGGTCATTACAATGATTCCGGTACCTGGTATAGGTGATTTTCAGTATGAGATTATTGGGGTCTTTGTTGTGTAATTATTCGTTATTTTATTTATTTGTTACCAAAAACATATGAAGACAAAAGCCTATGTCACATTTGACGTTTTCATGATGAAAGATAACTAGTCTTAAGGCCTGGCTACCACGAAAGCGGAGATAAGCGAAAGGTGAGATGTGCAAGACTAAGACTAGCCATAGGAGAGTCGAGTGCAGCGATGTGATTAATTATCTTATTGTAAAATTTATGCTCCACAAATTTTTTTAGCTGACTTCTAAAAAACTACGAGCTATTTTTGTATTAAATAAGACTTTTTTTTTGTGAAAATAATTAATTTCGGCAGCCGATTGCGTTAAAAAAACTAAGTCTGTGACTTTTCATGGACTTTTTATTGCAATAGGGTAGAGAGTAAACGTGTGGGTCGATTCCCACACGTTTCCTCTCTTAATCCTCCTCCTCTATTCTCTCCTCTATTGCGCCTGTTTGAGTGATAGCGGGTCTGAATGCCCTGAGAGTAAGTCGAAAACAAAACATGGCTATCTCTTACAAATATATACTTTGATTGCTCTCATAACAATGAACGCACATTACAATACAAACTACCGTTGTATAAACATAGGTCTTATATAACGAGGATGCTTATTTAATATAAAACAGTTTAAATGTAAGTAATGAAGCGAGTTTTAGAATAAAGCAGATGAGAGATTTGAGCATGTTGAGGTCGAAAACTAGGACCTAGTTTTACTAGTAGGCGATTGCAGTCGACCTATTTCTAAAAAGTATTCTTCACATTTTTACCCGATTACGGCAAAGTCAAACGAAGGTGATTATGATTTTGACAGGCTGTTTGTGTGTGTATGTTTATTTGTTCCCTCATAGCTCCTAATCTACTTATCGCAACCCGACGAATGAGACATCGTTAGAAATTTTATGTGGCGCCCCCTACCTAGCATAGTATTTACCTACTATTCGAATTCACAGAGTAGAAACTAAAGATTTTTGAGGTGGTGGCAACGTTATCAAAATCAATTTTGATAACGCATATGGTCCATTTACATAAGAAGAAGAAAAAATTATGTTATAGATAACTCGTAAACTATTTAGGCCAAATAAATAAAATTAATGGGACCCCTTCGGTATATACCCTTTATTATAAAATAAATTTGACAATCGGCCCACGAACGACGGAGAAATCGCGTAAAACATACAAAATAAATGCAGTCGTATTGACAACCTCTTCCTTTTTTTGAAATCGGTTAAAAAGAAAAAGTACATTTAAGAGCACTAATTATCTCTCATACACTTTAAAACTCACAAGCGATTACCCACTGCTGTATAGATTAACATTTTACGATTTCATGGACATTGTATTTTGAAGTCATACTATTACGAAGCTAGTCTTATCTCGAAAGTACAACCCGTTTTTCGCGAGAACACCGCATTTGACTTTGACATTGCTCGTGGCTGGTACACTTATTAAGCTTTTAATTTTGTGAGTAAACTAACTTCATATCAATTAAATAAACTAAAATTAAAGAAAATATGCAAGGGATCCTCATCGCTATCAGCTTGAATGCGCCCAATAGTCGGCCACTAAGCCAATGGCAGGGGAAGCCAGCCCTTGGGTCACGGGAAGCGTGTTAAGCGTGTTTGTCATGAGTGTCATGACGTTTCACCCAAAACTATTCTACTAATTTTATAATTATGAATGTTTGTGATAGATGTTTGTTTCTTTTTCACGTAATAACGGCTGAACGGATCTTGATGAAATATGGCACGGAGGCCGATTATAGTCACACACATAAGATATTTTTTTTTCGATATCACGCGGGCCGTTAGTTTCAATATAGAATAGAAGTGGCAATGAAGGAAGCTGAAATCTAATCTGTACAAGCTAAGATCGGCTAACATTATTACAAGCTTATCAGATTCGGTTGAATGGAAGCCTTGCAAGATAATAGTGCAGTTAAACACACAATGATCAATATTTAACTGTTATTTCAGTTCGCGACCTCATGTTGAGTCGTATGTGCTCAGTAAGTCGAGACAAATGACAATATTATGTTAAGGCTACCGCAAATGATGTCTGTGTTGCCATTGTTAAAATATTGCACAAAAAAACGACTTCCAAAAAATAACTAAAAAGTGGAAAATTACTTTACTTTCAGAAGTCGGTGACTTTTGTTGGTTTCGTTGAATTTTTTGCCACTGGTATTGAAGTCGGTTTTATTTTTTACAAAAAAGTTTTTTATTTCAGCATTTTTAGTTATGGTATAATTATATATCACATTATTTTTATCGAGTATTAATTTTCCATTATTACTAAAAAATAGCAAATCATCCATATAGACATAGAGAAATAAATATGTATTATATCATAAATTACATAAGAATTTTAAATAAAATTGATATGGAACCACCTGGGAAGTTTACTCTATCAAACAAATAAATAATTTTGCAAATCGGTCCAGGCGTTTTTGAGTAATCGGTAAGTCACCATCACACATCATCATTTTCCTGCCCTTGTCCCATTCTATTTGTGGGTCGGCGCTACACGTTTTTTTCTTCCATTTTCCCCTATCAGACGTCACGATACATAAAAAAGAAAATATTCCGACTAATTGAGAAACTCCTCCTTTTTTAAAGTCTTTTAAAAATAAAAGCTTTGCGAGTTTCCAGAAATTCTCCGACGCAGCCACGGAGTATGAAATTTGTGCTCTGTTCAGGGCAATAGGCTCGCTCCTTACTACATGGGACTTAATAATACATAAAAACTTTTTAGTAAAAAAAATAAAACAGACTTCTAAAAAAAACTAAAAACTGGAAAATAACTTTATTTCCGGAAGTCGGTGGCTTTTGTTGGTTTCGTTGACTTTATTTGCCACCGACTTCCGGAAATAAAGTTATTTTCCAGTTTTTTAGCATTTTTAGTTATAGTATTATGATATAATACGCAAACACGGTTAAAAAGTTTTTATTTTTAGCTTTAGTCCCGTCTTAGATACAAGCTTTAGTTCCACATCAAGCTATAGATTAAATACTAAGTATCTATATTATGCTTTAGTATTAAACAAATTCAGAAATCATACGCATCATCCCCTAGGGAATACAGCTGATACTTGATCTGATGTTTATGTTTCTTAATGACTAGGTAAGGGGTGGGGAGGAGGGCACGCCACAATAGTGGCGGTAAGTCCCCTCTTTGAGGAGTGGCTGGAGAGGCGTCATGGCATCCTCACCTACCGCCTGACGCAGGTCCTCACCGGACACGGAAGTTTCGGGAGGTTCCTGCACATCATCGGGCGGGAGGAAGCGCCCGGGTGTCACCATTGTGACGATCGCCCAGAGGACACGGTGGAGCACACAGTGGCGATGTGCCCAGCGTGGGCGGGGCACCGCCGTGCCCTCGTAGAGGCGATCGGCGGCGGCGATCTCTCGCGTCCGGCCCTGGTTCAGGCCATGGTCCGGAGCTAGAGGGAATGGGAAGCGGTCACCACCTTCTGCGAAGCAGTAATGCTAGCAAAGGAGGTGGCCGGGCGTCTGAGGGAGAGAACATCTGCCCAACCCAGCCGCCGCGGGTTACGCCCATGGCGCCGGGCGCCGCGAGACGACTTCCGGCCACCGTAGATGCGGGCCTGTGGGCGGTGAGCAATGGGTAGTTCACCGTCCGTCCGTCGATTGACGACAGGCCGTGTCGACGGCGCGTTCGTGTTTCACGCGCGCCTCAAAGAGAGTCAGCAAAGCAGAGGGGCTTGCCAGAGCCTCCGCCTGCCGGGGTTGCGGGTTGTTCCAAAGAGATACCGCGGCCTCGGAACGTAAAGGGCAACAGAAGGAACATGGGTGGGTTTTAGTCAGTACAAGTCTGACATGCCCCCCCGCTCCGCCCAGAGCGGGGGAAGTCATAGGATGATTTCCCACCCGAAAAAAAAAAAAGGGGTGGGGAGGGGATACGGTCACCCTGCTCCCACTCGCCTGCCTACCCTGGCGAAACCCATACTTATACATGTGATTGCAGCAATCACGGCAGATTTGCTGTCATTTATTAAAGAGTGCCGTTGTATATCACTAAAGATCTATCATCAAATTACTGCGATGACCTTCCAAACCATAGTAGTACATACCATTTTTTGATCATTTGTCTTCGACAACTTCTAAAATATAATCGACGAATGAGTATATCATCAACGTACACGAAGTCAATCTAATACGCATTATTAAAGATAACTCAAAAACTACGTGTCGGATCTTGATATTTTTTTATGGGACCAAACGACAACCACCAGCTTTCGAATAAAAAAAGAATCATCAAAATCGGTTCACTCAGACCTGAGTTATGAGGTAACAAAGACAAAAAAAAAAAAAAAACATACAGTCGAATTGAGAACCTCCTCCTTATTTTGAAGTCGGTTAAAAATGGCAAAATGAACATGACGACAATGACATAACATAACTTCCGTTTGTAATCCCCGAAGGGTTAGGCAGAGATGTACCTACCTACCTAGTAGTACCACCCCCATTTGGCATGGCATTGAATGAAAATGATGAATTCTTAAAACACTTCAGAATTCATAAGGATTGTAACTAATTCCCAGACACTTTATCATAATATCTAGTATGTTGCACGACCAGCCACACCATTTAAGGCCACCTAGTGTTAGACCTCAAGTGTCAGTGTATCAACAATCACTGATATGTTTGAACAAACAATACTTATAATCACTTGAATAGTTTTTGTCTTCAAAGCAAATAACAGTTTAGTTCAGTGTATTTTTTTGTGGGTTTGGTAAACAGCAAAGTAAAGTCATAGAAATTAAACGTTTACCAATTTAAATGATTGCCCATTTCAAATCACAGCTGGTTTTCACAGTGTAGCATGAAATCCGTAGTACATTTATTTTCTGTGAGGAGTGTACTTATTTCTGAGATATTGGATTGTAAATTACTTTTGAAATTTACTTTAATTAGTCTCTACTAACTATAGTTAAGTAAAGTACTTAAGTAATTTTGTATAGAACAGAAAGAAAATAAGTTTATTTGGCACATGCCACAACATTAAACAAAGATAGAAAACAAACATAAAATGAAGTTGAAAAAAAACTTAAATCTAAACACAAAAATGAGATAATGATTGTGTAAATAAAAATGTAACATTAACATTGCTCATGTTATGAAGCCACTTCTTTTATACCGATATTTCTTTCGTTTATGACTTTGATGCAAGAAACTCTGCAAGTTTCTTTTTTCAATTTATTTAACTTTATCAAATTAATTAATATAAACAAACTATAAATAGACAAACTAATAATAAAAATATGTACAAGTTTATACAGTTTTATTGCTTATGAAGTTTATAAGTTATCGTCTATAATAATACATATTTTTTTCTCTATGTCTACATGGATGATTTGCTAATCTTGTACTTGAGTTTGAGAGTTTTGGGTAATTAATTTGAAAACTCATGATTATTCTACCATGTTTATTTACTAAATGAGCAATGTAAAGAAACCATACAAAATATGTGAAGCTGAACGTTATACCCAATGTGTGCAAAGCTATGTTTGAATGCAAACAGACGAACAAAAACAAAGATTTGATCAGAGCTCTGAATACACGGAAGAGTCCGAGTATTCAGACAATAAATAGTCATATTAACCAATCTATAGAGCCATGGATATGACTTGAAATAACATCACACCCGTTTTTCACCGAAAGATTAGGCAGAGATGAAGTAACTTAATGGTAAATCCACATTTCAGTTATGAAGTATTAAGACACAAAGCGTATCGCCACCTGGCAAAGCGTTTTGACCGACTTGGAATTCGAACCCAGTGCCTCCAGCTCAGCAGTAGCGGTTGTGACTACAGACCAATGAGACAGTGGATAAATAGTATTTATATGATGTTCGCGCAATATCATGGTGGACAGAAATAGTTACCAATTTGTTAAACTTTTCTGTATGATTTAGTTAACTATACAGACCGGCAAGCTCTGTCGGTAGAGCTTAAGACTGTTAGGGTCTTTCAATATTAGGGTCGTGGGTCGGAGCCTCACGTTGGGCGAAATCTTTTTATATGTCAACTAGTTGGCTCCCGCAGCTTCAACCTATGCTATGTGTTATTCCAGACTATAATCTACCTCTGTGCCAAACAACAAGATTCGTTCAGCCGTTTTGACGTGAAAAAGTAACAAACATCCATACATCCATCCATCCTCACAAAAATTCGCCTTTATAATATTAGAAGATTAACTACCTCCTAAAAAACTATAATTTATTTGATTTGCCTCAAACCAAATACATTATGAAAAGATACAATTTGATCCGGACAACTGCGAGTCGGACTCACTCACACACACAGGAACCCTGATGAACACATATTTCCTCAAAGCCGTAAAGAAACGTTTCTAGTACCTACGTAAACTAGGTTTGTAGTACGTAAACAAGTTAGATATTTAGCTTTATGAGATATGGGATTTTTTCGGTAAACTGCAGCCGTAACTTTGTTTTTCTATAGTTTTGCAGTTGAGTGTTAATTTCCATTTAATTTAGATGATCGTTAAAAATATTGTTATTGTATTGTTTGACGCTACGGAACCCTGTGTGTGCGAGTCCATTCGAACTTGGCCGTTTTTTTTTTCATTATTATTAAGTACCGAGAGGTTAACGGCTATCACATTGTGATAAACTTAACAGTATACTTTACACGTTTATATTTTAATTCAATAAAGTAATTATAGTCTAAGATCCGGCTGCAGAATCAGTGTACCTATCGAGTATTTGCTGAAAACCAAATTTTTACACATATTCATGATTAGGAGAATTTATATCCACCAGGTTGCCTATCAAAATGTGGCCGCTAGTATTTTTAATTAAATTATTAATAATTCATAATCGGTAAGAAATTTCATTGACTTTTTTTTTCAATGAAATGTCGTCTACTTTACGGCAACATCTATAAAGACTCTGAAAAATTATGGTTGCCGTTGCGCACCTGGCCGCACCTCTTCGCAGCCAGGTATACACAGGTATGAATTTGTTACATTTATACACCCACAACGTACATTTATAATTTATATATCAAATTAAAGCTAATTTTTTTCTGTATATTATTATATACGGTTGCTTAATTAAATCTGGCCGCCAATAAGGGTTGCTGGCTAATAAATATAGTAAATATTAAAAGTAGATTGAAAGAGAGCTAGCGCGTAACACCACTAGTCAGACGAGGATAGCGATTGCCAGCTGTCGGACGGTTTAAAGCCATTGCGCATGCGTCAGATGTTAGTGTTCTCAACCTCCGATTCAAACAATAGTAGGTACGACTCAAAATAATAAATACTCCAAAAGAACGTCTTTCTTTTCTAAAATAAAAATTAAAAAGTCAATGACAAATTTAAAAATTACAAAAAAAAATGAATATTGATGATGAATAAAATCAAGGTTACTTATGTAAAAACATTGTGTTGTACAAGTACTGTATGAAAAAAGATTTAATTTTATTCAAGTATTACATTTATTTTACATATTCATCAATCATCAGTTTAAGCAAATTATGAATTTTTAAAATGTATTTTATACTTCCATGACTCTTTTTTAAAAATCTGAATCATCGGAGCTCTCAGTCACACTATCATCGCAGGTATCACTTGCAACAGAAATATCGGTATCGTCATTATTATCGGAAGGCTTGTTCGTGGAATCACACAGCACATTCTCAACTTGCGCTGGAGTTGAATCTCCCAGGAACCATGTTGGTTTTAAAAAACCATCTAACAGCAGCCAGCCATCATTTTCCGCGCTGAACTTGATGCAATCCCGCTCAGTAGCATTTAACCACATCGAATTAACAAAGATGGTCCGCAATAATTTTTCCTTTAAAGATTTCCAGCATGGTGGAATGTGCGAGATTGATAATTTTTCGATGCACAAATAAAACAGCAATATATTATGTTGTGTATTACGTACTCCAAACAGCGTGGTTTCGAACTTAAAATAAAAATCACAACTGATCCGTTGAGAACACTAACATCTGACGCATGCGCAATGGCTTTAAACCGTCCGACAGCTGGCAATCGCTATCCTCGTCTGACTAGACAGTGGTGTTACGCGCTAGCTCTCTTTCACTCTACTTTTAATATTTACTATATTTATTAGCCAGCAACCCTTATTGGCGGCCAGATTTAATTAAGCAACCGTATATAATAATATACAGAAAAAAATTAGCTTTAATTTGATATATAAATTATAAATGTACGTTGTGGGTGTATAAATGTAACAAATTCATACCTGTGTATACCTGGCTGCGAAGAGGTGCGGCCAGGTGCGCAACGGCAACCATAATTTTTCAGAGTCTTTTTAGATGTTGCCGTAAAGTAGACGACATTTCATTGAAAAAAAAAGTCAATGAAATTTCTTACGGATTATGAATTATTAATAATTTAATTAAAAATACTAGCGGCCACATTTTGATAGGCAACCTGGTGGATATAAATTCTCCTAATCATGAATATGTGTAAAAATTTGGTTTTCAGCAAATACTCGATAGGTACACTGATTCTGCAGCCGGATCTCGTACTATTATGTTAGTTTCTTATAACGGAAGGTGATTTATTGCTACGGAAGCCAATAATTAATACTTTATGCAAGAATAATCGAATACTGGGAAAACAAGATCTGTTTTCCATTTTAATTTAATACAGGGTGCAGCAAAGTTACTGCTGCCATTTAGTCTTCTAACAACGCTTTACGGTCGTCATCTTCTTACCCTTAACCTCCGAGGAGGATCTATGTTCGACCCTATTGTTTTTAGGGTTCCGTAGTCAACTAGGAACCCTTATAGTTTCGCCATGTCTGTCTGTCCGTCCGTCCGTCCGTCCGTCCGTCCGTCCGTCCGTCCTCGCTTAATCTCTGTGACCGTTAGCACTAGAAAGCTGAAATTTAGTACCAATATGTATATCAATCACGCCGACAAAGTGGTAAAATAAAAATTTGAAAAAAAGTTTTATTAGGGTAGCCACCCTATATGTAAAGTGGGAAGTGATTTTTTTTTTAATTTCAACCCTATCGTGTGATATATTGTTGGAAAGGTGTTTAAAAATGAATAGGGGTTTACTAAGCTTATTTTTTGAAAATGTCATTAATTTCGGAAATAATCGCTCCAAAAGTAAAAAACAATGTGCCCCCCCCCCTCTAACTTTTGAACCATAACTTTAGAAAATATGAAAAAAATCTGAAAAGTAGAACTTTATAAGGACTTTCTATGAAAATTATTTTGAACTTGATTGACACAACAGTTTTTGTACAAAAAAAAAAGTTTCAGTCAAACATTTATTGTAACTTTGTTTACATATTTTATTATCCTGAACGTATCTTTTTTCAAACAAAAAAAGAATGATTGAAATCGGTTCTCGCAATCCAAAATTACCACCGAAATTGCACGTCTTTGTATTAATTAGTAACCCAATTCCCCGAGAGATGGCGCTGTAGGTACTTATTACATTGGATCGGGTATTACCGAATTGTTCGGTTGGCCTCATAACTGGGAACACTTATTGTGACGGACGGGAAACTACGGAACCCTACACTGAGCGTGGCCCGACACGCTCTTGGCCGGTTTTTCTTTTTAATTTATTCACTGAATGTGGACCGATTTTTACAATTCTTTTTTTGGTCGAAAATGTATACTTTCGAGGTGGTCCCATATCAATGTAATTATATTACTTGGATAGTTTATGAGTTATCGTTTAAATAAATATTATTCATCTATTAAACAAAATTATGCTCATACTTTTTAGTTTCTAATAATGGATAGGTAATGAATACTGGACAAAAAATAGTTTAAGATATCATAATACCATAGCTAATCATGCTGAAACAAAATACTTTTTTTGCGTAAAATAAGTTTATTTACAAGAGCTCCTCGAGTTATGCGCTTTGCGGTCATCGAGACTTGAATATTTGGAAGTTCGTAAAAATACATACGATACAATGTAGATAGGTAGGGTAGTGGATCTGCGACAACACCCTCATTTATGTGTAGTGGGTCCGAACTCAGACAGACGCGTTTTTTACATCACTACAGTAGGGTTACTATGACATCTTATAGCAGACATAAGTCCTGCGTGAGAAAGAGATGGTACACCCTGCATAACTCTGTCTCTTTCCCTCACTGGAATAAGTTCTGTTTTAAGACGTCATGGTAGGGTAGCTGTACCTCAAAATTGGAAAACATGAGGAAGCCCCGCGTGTGAGGAATCTCCTGCTCGTGGGTCCGCGTATGTTGTGGTTTGTAGCCCATTGTATTTTTGTTTAAATTTAGAAGGAGAAGAAGTAAGAAAATTATTGGCAGAATTATTGGACAAAAATAACATAAACGAAGACACTTGTTCTTTAGCGTCATTGTTAGATTTTCAGCGCCGGGAGTTGTCAACTGTGCATAATTTTAAGCATTCAGCCAGTGTTGTGTCTCACGTAATTCCAGCCAACTGAGTTGAGATGGTCAGTTGATCGATAGGAATACATACGAGCACATACGTTATTTCCATACCTATAAAAGTAATTAATTTATAGCGCATTCGTGATAAAGGTCAGATAACATAGAGGAATGCCGTCGGTGTCGGCGTCGCACTCCGCTCGCCTATAAATTAAATGGCGCGCAAAAAAACGCGTCATTTGACACAAATTACCATAGCTTTTCATTAGAACGGATGGTCTCAACTTCGAAACTTTCGAAGTTTTCATTGTCTACTCCTGGAGAAGACCAATTTTTTCGATATTTGACTTTTTTGACCATTTTAATTGGTTATTGCACGCCATCTCCTCCGTAGTCAGATGACTGTCACTAGCATGATAAAATACTCATGTCCTGACCGTCCATTATGACTATTAAAATATCCGAAACACTATTATCGGTTACAGACAAATTTTATTTCGGATATCGGAGTTTCGGTTACGATTAAAAACCTCCAACTCCAAAGGATCCTTGTTTCATAGGTACTTCTTTTACTCCGTCTACGTTCATACATCTGGCTTATGGTAATTAACTTTTTTAATATTCCTACCCTGCTGTGCACGCGCATATTGAACACCGCTGACCTAGACACTTAAGTCGGCAGGTTTGTGGTGTGACTTACCGCGAGACACCTTGACGACTCACACTCGAATTCTCAACACTGACGGTCGCGATATTTATATCTTCGTAAATTTGAATAATTTACAGTACAGATGCGCAAAATATGTTGTCATATGCTGCTGTGTCAGTTAGGCATGAATGAGGAAGAATGCTGCGCCAAAGAAGCTCAAAGTTCAAAGATTTATTCAACGAAACTCAAGTCAGGTTTAAGTAACAGAACAACAGTATGGCAAGTCGATTGCTAAAAAAATATAATAAACAAAATTAAAATCTGTAGTATCATACTACCAGTATGTGCCCGACACAGTTCTCGAGAAAGACCATGTCACGCTGTACTGGGCCGATCCAAGTACAGCGTGTCATGGTTTTTCTATCATTACTGCCAGGACTAATTGTCACCAATAAGCCTGCGTAATGATAGTTGATGTTACCATCCCGCATGACGAGATCCTCATGAAAGCTGAGAAAGAGAAATAAATAAAATACCTCGACTTGGCACACAAAATTGTCGACATGTGAAATGTGAACTCTGCTACCATTGTACTGTTTTTTTTTTTTTTGATTTTTTTATTGTCATAACGGCCAATGGCCTGATGGCTAAGAGTATCGAAGAACATCTTTCGATTCTCTCCTTCGGCGGCGGTTGGAACAAGAGCCTGCTTCAGGAGGCAGCACTCCTCGATAAGGCTCGCATTGTGAGGAGGTTCATGTCTCTGGAGCCCTAACTACCTGTAGCTTGGACCTTGCTCCCGACCTACTTTTATGTTGTAATCATTTACGTTAAAATGTTTGTTAGTAATAAATAAAGGAAACAGAACACTTTCAAAATGATAAGAAGGGGAATTGTCCAGGCTTCAGCAATATTAGCAGTTACGTAGCAATGTTGATAAACCTTTGACAGACGGATAGTTCATGTAATGGAGTTGACAAGCTACGGAACCATTAGGCGTTATAAAGAGCAAAATTAATTAATGTTAATGTTTTATTAAAATGCTGATTATACAGCCTATTAAAAACATAAAACTGAATGGACAGTTAATCGCTCACAAAATTGCAGTTCTAGATAAACTTGATTCATTAACTTATTCAAGTTTCAAATTACGATGTTCTATTTCTATTTTGTGAATTAAATTGTGTCTTTTATGTTTATTTATAAAATTGTAACCCAAGAGGAATTTGTGTAATACGGGTTCCGTCGTAACCAAGTGTTGTAAAGTTTGCGCTGATGAAAATAGTAATTCATAATCAAATTCTGTTTAAATGGAAAATTATTTGAACTTTAGAGTTGTAACTTACGTCTGACTCAAACTGAAATTTAATTAGCGATAGGGATGTTGGGAAATTCAATTATAAAGCTATAAAGAAAGCTATCGAAAACTTATTTCCAGTCCCACCGAATGCAGCTAAATACTAGTATTTTAAATGTAGCGACAACCTATTTGACCTCCAAAATAGTACTAACTGGGTACTAGGTTAAGAAAGTTGTGGAACCCTAACATTAGTTCACCGTTTTTATACACAAATTAAAATGTTAATAAATAACAAAATTATCTACCACTTTTTTGCGCGAACTAGTTTGGCGATAATGTATTCGTAATAGGCAGGTATTTAAATTCGACTCAATCGTTTAACACATATCATGATTATTGAACCAAATTATAATTATTGATCCATATTTTATATTTATTAATTGATTTGACCTTTCGATGTACCGCGTAGTTGTATTTGTGCCATACTGTTTCCTATGAAAAAAACTGAACTAACCATATCCCCTCGCGCGTCAAAGTGTCACACTGGGTGCAAAGTTTTACTTGTGCCACAAATGTCGCATTTGCACACGGGTGCAAAGTTTGAACCGCTGTGAGTGGTTTTCATATTTTAGACATTTATTTTTAAAATTTATTTAAAACTCATAAGGATTCTGGAAACATCATATATCGATATAACTATGAAATCTTTGTTTTTCCGAAGGTCTAACCAAAATCAAAAATTCATTCAAAATAGCTCGACGTTTGGGGCATTTTACCTACATTGTTAGCAATCGCGCGACGGGATATTTACGTATATAATCTACCGAACGTTGGCCAAATAAGATTAAACCAATGGAACCATTACCATCTGTTTAGTCTTTTCCAAACTATGTCAACTACAAACTGGAAACGGATGCAGCTGAATATCAGTATTTATACGGAGTGACTGTCTATCTGACTAAAGAATTCATGGATTTCCAAAAGCGTGCTGAGTTAGTGCTGGGGCTGCCTGAATGAGGGACACGCGGAACCGAGATGTAATGCCGAAGGAAAGAGATGATGAACTGGATGAACACACGACAAGCCCGCCACAATATTCTCAAACTACTACAACTTCTGAAAGTCTTCTGACAGTGACGACCACCGGAAATCGGCTGAGACTTAACTACGTAAAATCTCGGATAAACAATGTAACTGACCTGGAAAATGTATAATCAATGTGGCAGAGTTAATAAGTTGACAACACACTAGGTAATACGTCACAGGCTCGCTTTCCAATTTCCCGCCATTTGTGGTAACTGACAGTTGACATTAGTGACAGCTACCTGTCTACTTGTGTCTGTGAGACAGAGTTTACATATTTATTAAATAGATATCTACAGATCCCGCAGTGAACTAAACAAAATAGCTGGAAATACAACAACTGTGACAGGACAAGTACACAAATTATGATAAAACTATTACAAGCACAGTTATATTTAATGAAGAGCCGAATTCACCGAATGTCCTTCAAGTAAGACAAACCTTACATTATAAGTTCGTTAGTCAGAGGCCGTGTGGCGTCATCTTGTGCTCATCACATTTCGTAACGTTGGTTTTATCTAGCGACCTAGCGTTACTATGGCAAAAGCGATACAGCCATTAGTAAAATTAAATACTTAATTAGATGACAATGCAGAATATCAGATTTCTTCAAAAAAGTAGTTGCAGCTAACTTAAACGGTGGAATGCAGTTTTAGTCTTTGACTCTAACCCCCGAAAACTGAAACGTCACTCAAAATTTAAGTACCGCTTAAATTTAACAGATATTCAAAAGTGACGTTTGACAATACAAAATTTAAAGTTTAGGGGCTGCTCAAATGTTAAGCAGCCCTAAAATTTTGAGTGACGTTTCAGTATTCGGGGGTATGTTATGGTTTGCCAACGAGAAATAAAAGGCGGTATAATAGATGTTAAATTAACGGATTGTATTCGATACAATACTGCTCTTCAAAACCAAATTAGTTGACGTCGCTCAAAAGCTGCTGAACTGAAATCGGACTGGACGAACTGTGGGCCAAGTTAGTGCAAAATATGGGTACCCTGAGGCAAATTCGCGGCATGGCAGACTAAGAAAGAGATGGTGAGACGACTTAGATAAAACTTTTCAGAGCAGCGCAGGACGCGCGGGTGTGTGGAAAGTGGAGTTAGTTCTGTGTCCACGACAGAGCTAAAAAAAACAAGGTAACTAGGTAATACTTGGTGTGTCAGTCTCTTTTACCGCTATATTTTTTTTTAAGTGAGAAATGAGGGAGAAAGAGAGAAAGGGGAAAACTTAGCTTTGCTATTACAATAAATAAGGCGCAAGTTCAAAAACTACAGGTAGCAGGTACCTGCAAATTCGGAAAGGGGAACTGTGTTACTCCGAATTTAACGCGAGCGAAGCCGCGGGCAAAAGCTTGTTTATAATATTTCCATTTTTTATGATTCGTCGTGTCGTTGAGCTCCTTGGGTTAAGTCGAGTTACACGATAACTGACAAATGCTGACTGGACAGGTTCACTCAAATCTGGGTGGTTCTTTAGACCATTTAAGACACTACTACACCCTAAAAGGCCTCTGAGTTTGTTTCGGCTGTCTCTTCTCAGAGTTGGGCACAAAACACCAGCCTTTTAGAATTTAATAGAATAGAATATACTTTATTGCACACCAAAATTTAAACAAAACTGTTTTAAAAAAAAAAATGCTATATCTATGGTTACAATTGCGGTCTTATCGCTAATAGCGATATCTTCCAGAGACCCTTGCCATGGACTGTACGAATATAAAAAATACAATGGGGGGTAGTCAATGGTGTACCTACTGCAAATACTACACAAACAATTAAAATAAAGTTATTCATTCCAAATATATAAATAAATACATATAATCTATTTATTTATATTATGCGGTTGACAAATAGGATAGGTGTCAAGCATTGATTCAGAAAAATTCAATGACATCTACTTAGTTAAAAAAAAAGACCTGTAAAAGACAATGTTTGTAAAAACCTACTTTAAAAAATAAACATGATTTATCAAAAGTCATCGACTTCCGGAAGTAAATTTATTTTTCCTCTTTTTAGTGTTTTTTGGGAGTCGGTTTTTGTTTTGTTAAGTTTTTGTTTTTGATGCTCTTTTCTAGTTTTTTTTTAGATTACTCATTTAATTTGTAATGTCTAAGTTAGTTTACTCTCAAAATAAATCCAATTATCAAATGGATGTGGATAGAGACGGTGACAGTATTTTTTTTAAGAAATTGCTTCTAATGTACGATATTTAACTCTTAAGGGTTCAATCCAAGTTAGAACAAACGATTTCTTGTTGTTGTTGTTGTTCGTTAACCCACCGTCATCGTCTGCACCTCAGATTTTTCCACTTCAGTAGTTGTTCAAGTACATAGTATTGCAGCATAACCCGTTACGGATCGCCAGTGTTGCTATTATTATGTTCTGTATCATCATTATTCTTGGTATATAGAGCGGCTTCTACGACCTTAGCAAAACCAATGCAGCGAAGAAAATGAGATCACAAATGACATCAACGGATATCTGTCGAGATATTACAGCGCTATTGATGTTTGTAAGTACTTAAGTATATAGGTAATTTCGATCATTAAAAAATACACTATTAAAAACTGTTTGACTCTAATAATAGGCTAATACTGGCACACCATACACGAAACATTCGGCAGAGGCTATTTAAAAAGAAAAATATTTATTCTTACAAACGACCTGCATTTAATAAGTTTAGCAAAAATCAGTATTTAGGTATACTGTTTGAAAACAGCATAAAAATTTTCTCTTATAAATTTTGTTTTACTTTAATTTAGTAAAAATATTACAAACTTTTTCACCAATGAAAAGACAAATGGTGGCACATGACTTAAAAAAATTACAGGATGCCATTTAAAATAAGAAAAACCGTGTTATTCTTAAAAAAATAAAGGCATCCTGCATTTTGTTTTGACGTCAAATGACTAGTACCTATTGTAAGCTTTTTGCTAAGGAAAAAGTTTTCATTACTTACATTTTAGAACTGTTATAAACTTCAGATATTTAATGTAGTGCATATTATACAGTCATTGATCGCATTGAATCCGTCAGTCTGTCTGAGAGAAATTTCTGGGCGGTAAAAAGCCACATTTTATCGTAATTTAATATGCTTTGCTGCAACTGCTTTACAGCAACATGGCTTATTTAGTGGCGTTGTTTAGTGTTATTCTTGTTACTTGTATGGTATACATTATAAAGTATATTCTATTTATCTAAATTCTATCTTAATAAAATACTTACTATCTAAATACTTACCAAAATCAATCAAATACCTTTTTCTGTAAGTATCTACAGAAAAACGTTGCTTAGTAGGAAAATCATTATAAATTCTAATCTAATAAGTATATATAATCTATCTTAAACTGGTCAATAAAAATAATTCACAAAACAAAAAAAAGTCTGATTGGCCTATTGTAAATTCATACAACGATTTTATTGTATTGTACCTGCACCCTGAGAATGAATGCTGGAGCTTTTATCAAACTGCCCGTTTATCAAATGGTATTCAGTTTTTCAAACTCAAAAGTGTTACCTACCTAAGTATTTTACATCTTATTCACAAACGTATATTTCACAGAAATACATAAAATATGCCTAGATAAACGCGATAACACTATCCTAAACGTAATTAAGGCGCGACCCTTACACCAGTTACTTTGGCCACATACGACATTCACCGTTACGTGACCACGCATAATTAGGTTACCGGCAAAATAACCTTAAGGACCGGTAATCTAAACAGTGAAACCTGGTATTGAATACAATAGGTAACCAGTATCTACATTCAAAACTGAGAATTCCCCGAAGTTCAATTGAAGTCCGGATATTCCCCGAAACTTAAAATTTCTAAACATCTTTCGCAGATAGGCAAAGTATCATTATTTATAACTGTGTTATTCCGTACGCTGGCTGCGCGGACGCAAGCAGCTCATTCAAGTAAGAGCGCGCGCGCCACACGGTTGCTCGATTACAACGCTTACAGAGCGCGCGAAAATGAAGTTCAAAATTTTAACGTTAGTGACTCTGTGGACTTATGGTGTTTTAGCATACGAGTACCATTGTAGCAAGCGATCGGCTATGCTTCTGCTCAAGCGACCAGCCTACGACTTTTCAGTAAGAATGCTGCAAAGGGTCGCCCAAGAAACAGACTCCCACTTTGTTTACTCTCCCATGTCCACTTGGCTGCAACTTTCCGCTCTCGCTGAAGGAGCAGACGGACGCACCTTCAAAGAAATCTGGAGAGTCACCAAACACCACAAGAATAGATGCTTCAAAAAACAGCTGAGCGATATCTTAAGTAAGCTTGGCAAAGATTTACAACACGAATGTAAAAGAAAGAGTGTGATTGCCATGGACAAACTGATGGCGGTGAAGAAATATTACGTGCAGCAGATTGAAAAACTGTACGGGATCAAGGCTCTGTTGCTTGACTTCAACGAGCCTGTAAAGTCTGCGCGGGAGGTGAACCAGCTGGTGGAGGACGGCACCGGCGGGAAGGTCGACCATATAGTGTATTACGATGACTTCGTGTCGTCAGTGCTTCTCATGAGTGATGCGAACTATTTCAGGAGTGATTGGAAGATCCCTTTCAACAGTGAAACTCAGATACAACCCTTTTACTCGCACAGGGGTTTGAAAATCGGTGAAGTGAGTATGATGACCCAAGTAGGATTATTCAATATCGTTGATTTCCCACACATAGGGGCGACGGTCTTAGAAATCCCGTGTGCATCACGTAGGATAACAATGTTAGTGTTCTTGCCAAATGACCGAGTTTGGGCCAGTGACATATTTTACAATTTACAGAAAACTAGGTTGACGTCCATTTTCAATATGTACAAAAGTGATGGAGAGAAGGTCGTGAATGTTACGATGCCTAAATTTAAGCAGCGTTCAGAGATTGAGAATTTGCCTGAACTCATTTTTGATATGGGCATCAAAAGGATATTTAATCCTGACAAGGCAGAGTTTAAGGGAATTAGTAAGTTCAACATGCACGCATCTCTGATTACCCAAATTTCTGAAATAGAAGTCAATGAGCGAGGGGTGACAGCGTCCGCTAGTTCCCTCATCAAGAATGATACTGCAATAGAGTTTCTAGTAAATAAGCCTTTCGCGTATATGTTAGTAGATAAAATAACAGATTTCATTCTATTTGCCGGTATTTATTCGGTACCCAGTGTGATTTGAATAGGAAATATAAAATTAACAGTCTTGATGTATGTGACGAGTCGAGAATCTCTTCTGCGAATGATTTGATTGCAGAATGCATTCGCGATGTTTTATTTGTAAATAAATTCTGAAAACGAGGACGTCTTTGTTGAGTAGACAGTGGCAATGTGCCGGCAACTTAGAAATATATATTGTGAACTGCAGTGAAAGTACTTACCCGATGGCATAAATAAGTATCTGAATGAGTAAAATGTTCAGATATCTGTATTGCTACTAAATTATTATTAAAACGTTATTGTTACAAACGAAATATAAATAAATCAAGGAAACTTCAAGATGAGACCGTTGTAAAAAAATGTGAAATTTCATTTTGATTAAACTTTGGCTTGCTGAAATTAACTATGTAGTTTGTTTTGATCTTTGATCTTCCCATTTGTAAAGTATATTCAGTCTATTACTGATTTGGCATCCTGAAATAAAAGATGCATTATCAAGTTACTTGATAATGATAAAAGCAGTCATTGAATAAAAAGCGTTGATTAATCAAATAAAATGTTTATTCACAATAACAATTGCACATATAACAATGTTTCTATGACTAGTATCACATTAACAGCTTTGTATTGCAAGCAAAATAGTTTAATATAACAATGGTCTTTTTGTAATCTTTTCTATAATTAATTATGACTATCATCTTCCTGTATTCGATGACTTAATTTTGTTTAATACAAAATTTTTGAAGGTAATTCTTACGCTAGTCACAATACACCGCCCTTGGCCGTACCGTGGTGTTCTCAGAATAATAACAATAAAATATAAGCATTAATATTTATTTATTGCAACACTTAGGTAATCATTTCAATTACAATGGATAGTTATTTATTAGTTGTACTTTATTAGACTAGTATAATCGTCTGAAGGTACAATTCATATAATTTAAAACTAATTTGTATTTTGCTTAAAATGTATGTTTTACTTTCTAGCGTGGTCTAGAACAACAATATTAAGGCCAATGTTATCACAATCAATTCTTCGCAAAACAGTGACGCCCCAATTTCTAAAACCGACGATTGTTGGTTGTCTGTACATTTGTCATTGAGTTAATCGCACCAATTTAGTATCGAATTACAATAGTAATCGATGTTCATATCCATCACTGAAGCGGACTAATTGAATCGATAAGTCAAAGTGAACGACAATTGTGGCCAATTAAATTTGTAATGACATTAATAATTTGAAATACGATACAGTCGACTGGAAATTAGTAATGGGGAAGGTAACTGAAAAATCATCGTCATTTTGTTATAAATCTATTAATGACAAAATGTTTTTCCTGATTCATCTACAATGAGCTTTGACCGTCCTTCCCCATCGAAGCAACTTTAGGGCGTCGAGAATAAAATTAAGTTTTGAATATCGATAGCTGTACCGTATCTTTTAATAGTTCTTCTTTCTCTTCTTCTCTTCTCCCATGAAAAGTTCACATATTTCGTTGGGAGTACCTGGAAAAGAAAAATATTTATAAGTAGGTGGTACAGTAATTTTTTTATACTCACATTTTTAATGGCACTTACTTAATACGTTTTGTTATTTCAAAATTTAATTATAGTTGATAAAGACATAAAATCAGAACTACATCTATTCATTTATCAGGTAATTCATACAAAGGTCTAATAAAAATATCAAATCTTATTGTAAATGTAAACCGAAAAAATATTGTACAAGAAACAATTTTGATTGACCACAGCCTAAAAAAATCACAAAACATTCTCGTACCGTTTGCAAATAACTGTTTCGCCAAACGCCGCGCGTCGCCGGTCAAAGTTTAAGAATTTTTAAATCGTATTATTTTGGTCTATTTTAAAATTCAAGTTTGTTACTTTTATTTTAACGAATTCGAAACATAATTCGTAGCTTGTTTAAAATCGCGTCCTTGTTATTTGTCAAGTTAATGGTCGGACATCGGAATTAGTGTTTTATGATAGTTTCCATATTTAATCGTATTTGTTAATATTGCAAATTATTCATAGTATCAAGCGTCTGTGTAGAATTATACTGTACTGGCTTTTGCCCGCGGCTTCGCTCGCGTTAAAATCGGGGTAAAACAGTTCCCCTTGCGCCTTATTGATTTGTAATAGCAACGCTAAGTTTTCCCTTTTCTTCCCTCTTTCTCCCTCACATTCCATTTTTTTCAAAAAAATATTAGCCTATGTCCGTCTCCTGGTTCCCAACTATCTCTGTACAAAAATTCATCAAAATCGGTTAAGCCATTAAAGCGTGAAGAGGTAACAAACAAACAAACAAACTCACTTTCGCTTTTATAATATTAAGTAAGGATAGTAAGGATGGCAGGATAAACTAATGCCGTAATCAATGAAAATAGTTTCTTATAAAATAAATACCTACTGAAAGTGCCCTTTTGACAGTTTGAGCGCAAAAACTAAGTTGTGTTTTACCACTTTTTATTATCAAAGACATTTTTTAAAGTTTATTTGCGCATTCCATAGTCACTTTGTTTTATTTTTGTATCCAGCCTGTACCAAAGTTAAATACTTAGTAATAAAACCTTAAATACACCAAAAGACTAAAATTGTAACTTTCTCAGCAAAGCTGTTACTAGTACTACAACTTTCTCAAGCAACGTCGTGAGTAAAAGCTAGTGTTATTATATGAGCTATTACAACATTTGCGCCAATGTCTCAGCCACAAGGCCAATGTCACGTCATAGTGAGGAATTTTAGACTTTATAACACTAGGTGTGTGTTTTTTTATTGAGTTTTATTTGATTTTTATTTTGGTTTCGACTGAAACATGTGTGGCGGAACTACATAGGTAGGTATACCTAGACAAAACTAAGGTCAACAAATGAAGCCGCATCTTTTTGACTGAGTTATTCTTCAAGTCGACATTGACAGCTTATTTAAACATCGTTCATTAATTAAATCGAAAGATTCGTTCGTTTAGTGCTTGTCTGTTTGCAAATGATTAGGATGCGTTCTGCTATTAATACTGACCTATGTCGCCGTCGGAGCGGTATTTATTGGTCCCATGTAAAACGAGTTGATATGGGTGTGATGTGATTATCGTACCTACTTTCAAAGCTGGTAAACATTATTCATCAGCAAATTATTCATGGATATGTAATTACATGGAAAATTTATTTTAATACTCCGTACAATGCATCTTTTTATATACTAACTGATAATCAAATTAAATACCAATACCGGTTCTTTGCGTACCGGTAACAAAATTACCGGAAGTTTTTGAGCACTCATTTCGGTTCCTTGTTGCTTGATGAACCAGTAAAGGCCATCATCTGTCAACTGGATATTTCAAAAAACGAACATTCAATTAGTTACACCGTTCTGCTGGTACTGTTTTTTGGCGCTTTATTTCCTTGAAAAGAGTTCTAGACCTTGATTGTTTGGAATTGAATTCTGTATTTGCCGTGACAAGTAATATTGGCAATGTAAAATATAGGGTGTGATTTATAAATAGAGTAAATAGATAGTTTAGGAGAGTCTAGTTGGTACTTAAAGACAATAAATTATGCAAAAAGTCTCAACAATTCAAACACTGTATATTCAATTGGAAATGAGAACATGGGCGATTTCCCTTGAAGCATTTTACTGAAATATAACACTCTTAGGGTTCTCTTAGCAATAGGATGTGGATACAATGTCTTTAGAAATTAGCCCTAGTTACAGTTTACACTGTACCAACTTTGGTACTATGTCAATATCATTGAGGAATGTTGCTAAGTCTAAAGGAACTATGCATCACGGAAACGCTACACAAAGCTTAAAGAAAACGGCTTTACTTGCTCCTACAACTACTTAGTATAATAACTAAGTCTTTCACGGCAACTATTTGTTTTGTAAACGCACCTCACATCGCGAATCATTAGTTGTGTATTCAAAGCATGAAGTAAACGCGCCACTATTTTTGAAAAAAGAATGGAATTCACGAATCGAAACATGCATTTATTTATCGATACCGAATCACTTTTGCATCGTGATTGAAACGCGATTCCATAGCGGATGTCATGATTTTGAAAATAAGCTAGACACATCAACGATGCAAATGAATAAAAATCGTGAATCGGTTAATTTTAGTTAAGTTATGCACAAAATCATGGTTACGTGAGTTAGATATACAGCTAGCGACAGTATCGCGGTTATTTAGCGATAGCGTCGCTTCGGCTGCAAAAAGTAGCCCGATGGTCCTAAGATACACTTGTACGAGTGGCCTGTGACCTCGATCGTGTTAGGTTGAACACGTGTTGTTGTACTGCATAACCTGTGCCTGTTTACTGCAGTCGATAGCTAGTCTGTGGCGATAGCTAGCAGCCTATCTCAATAAGGATTATGTCGTAATGCTGTTGTTTTTAGACGTACTTTCGAATGTTCTTTTTTCAGTTTGAACTTGTTATTAGGATGAGGTACTGGCCGAATTTAATAGGGATGTTTTGTTTTTTTTTTAAATTGCCTATTAGGTATCCAAATTCTTGAAATATTTTAAGTGTGAAGGATTATCAAACACACCCATTCAAACTATTAGTCTTAAAATTATTATGTGATAAGAAGACCAGCGTCTCACGGAAGGTCAGAAAAAGCGACCCAATATTCTCCAAGCAACAACATGACACAAAACCGCATTTGCCAACACCAATATTTCACGTCAAGTACACTGATCTACAAGAAAATTTATAAAGAACTAAATATACTCGACAACAGTAAATTTAAATTAAAGCTAAGCTGATGGAGTGGCTATTTCAACAAGACTATTCCCAAACTGAATCAGTATAAGTCTAACACTTGGGTTTGCCCAAATGTTAGACAAGTGTTAGCCAAAGTATTTTTTCATAACTAGCTATTGCCCGCGGCTTCGCTCGCGTTAAATTCGGTAGCGCCTTATTGATTTGTAATAGCAACGCTAATTTTTCCCGTTTCGTCCCACTTTTTCCCTCATATCCCACTCTTTTTTAAAAAAAATAGCCTATTGCCGTCTCCTACTTCCCAACTATCTCTGTACCAAAATTCATTAAAATAGGTTTAGCCATTAAAGCGTGAAGAGGTAACAAACAAACTCACTTTCGCTTTTATAATATTAAGAAGGATTTCCCATCTGAAAAAAAATAGTCTCGCAATAGATTTTGTATACATACTTCTGCAGCATATCATACCATTGATAACCAGTGTTTACTAATATATTTTTCTTTGTGACAATAAACTACTTTATTATTAATTTGTAGGGTTCCGTCCCTCAAAAGGAAAAAAAAGAACCCTTATAGGATCACTTTTTTGACCCTCCTCTGTCTGTCTGGTAACCCCTAACCCTATCAAGTATCAAGATCCTTTACCTCGAAATTTTAACCATATTTTTAAGTCTAGTCTCTTGGAGCTGTGGAAAATTCAAGTCTACGCAGTCAAAAGATATGCCGCAAGTTTGTACGGAACCCTCGGTGCACAAGTCCGACTCGCACTTGGCCGGTTTTTGCACATTTAAGTATCGTTAATTCGTTTATATGTAAGTTGAATATAGCGACCGTAACGTTAGTAGTATTACATTATCTGTGTCACAGATTATGTTGAAAGTCCTAATTTTAATAAATAAAAAAAAAACTGGCAATTCCCGAGACAGAGAGTTTTGACAGACAGACGGGTGATTTTTATAAGGGTTTAGTTTTTTACCTTCGAGGTACTGAACCCTAAAAGTAGTTTCGTAAGGAACGGCTACTAATAAATATGAAACAGACAAGTTTTTATGTTATCATTTGAAATTCTATCGCCCATCGAAGGTCTTATACAAACAAAATATAATATCGAAAATGTATAGACGACAATATTTAGAAACACTTATGTATATAATGTATTGTTCTAACGTCGACCTATATCTTACGAAAGAATATGCGTTACAAAGAAAAAGGAAAATATTACCATAACTAAGAACTAAACATTTGTATACTGATTGCTTGAAACTTATTTTTACGGTCGAATTTTGAAAATCTAGCGAATAATAAAATACTTACTGCAGCTTTATAAAACACGCTAAGATTGTCCGGGGTTGCCGGTTGTTCGAATGAGATACCACGGCCCCGGAACATAAAGGGCAAAAGAAGGAATATGTGTGGGTATTAGTCTGTAAAAGCTATTAACAAACAGTGACGTAGGTATAATAAGGTAGCTGCGCCCCGCGGCTACGCCCGCGTGATGATAATAAAAGTATCCTGTGTTATTCCAAACTATAATCTAGGTACTTCTGTGCCAAATTTTATAAAGATCCGTTCAGTGGTTTTTTCGTGACAGAGGATCATCACATACATCCATACTTACAACCTTTCGCATTTTGATTTATAATATTAGTAGGATAGGATATGGAAGAAGTACAAAAGTTTTCAGTAATGATTCAAAATTAGAACGATCTTGTGGAGGCCGCAAAGTAATGGCAACACTTAAAATAATTTATTGCAACACATCAGACCGAGTTAAATTGGCATAAAGCAATAATGCTAACATTCCTATCGAATGTAAAATCTGATACTTAATAAACTTTTAAAGCATCGTTCATTTTATAGTCTGCCTTAATTCTTATAAAGAAACCTAGTATTAAATCTTGGTACTATTTTTATGGTTGCAATGGGTTTGATAGATGGAAAAACATCATAAACAAGATGAAGTTGTTGTCTTATTTAAATGACATGAAATAAACAAATTGATAGCTGTGAACATCGTTAAATCAGTTGGTCAATCGATGGAGTCCTGTTGAACAAGTCAATTTGTTATTTCGCACCTATGACCGTCTCTTGCTCAATGAGATGTTATTTGTTACCTACCTATCATTTATTTTATTGATAGCTGTTTTATGACACATTCAATATGCATCTGACCCCTAATGCATTACGAGTAAGTAACTAACGAAATGATTTCAGAACAATGCTTATATAGTTGTCATGGTAAACTACTCCTGCCAGGGTTGCGGGTTGTTCGAAAGAAATACCGCGGAATACATAGGGCAACAGAAGGGAACATGGATGGTTTTAGTCGGTAAAAATCTGACAGTTATTTGATAATTTCCAATCCTAAATAAAATAAAAAATGTAAACTCATCAATGTTTTTTTTAATACTTTTGATGTTTGAATGACATCAATTAAATAGCGGAGTGTAGTTAGTTATTATTTGTGGAAGTATTAGAAAAAAAGGCGTCCCTTACATTATTTAAAATGCATGTATTCTCGGTGAGGTTGCACTTCCTCAATGGCCTTCAATTACTGGCAACCTATCCTAAACTTGACCATAAACTAAAATGATAATTCAAACCGACATTCTAAGACTGTTTCCAATTTTAAACTACTAATCCATCTCGAGTGTTCGACTGACTCGGACATGTGGTACTGTACTCAATTATGAACGGAGCATTATACTAATGGGCACGTGCCGTGCCGTGCCGAATGTACAGTTAAATGCACATTAGTGGCCACAATTTGACCTTTATTACGTAGCAGTTGGGCGGTTGTTGTAGCTCAAGTTTTACTGGGGATTTGCGGTTGGCTTTACCAATTGAAGGTGAATGGTGGGTCAGCACCCACTGACAGATGTGCTATGAAGTTTGGAAGATTCAGAAATAGTTTTGATTGCTATAAACGTTTATGACCAGCTATCGTAGGCAGCGTCAATATCGTTAAGAATGTTTTTTATAAAAGTATTATGACGTAAAGCTTCTCACAGGTGTGGATAACATAAAATTATCAAAAGTTAACCCTGCGCCTGCCAAAGGGAACCATAATTATTTTGTTAAAATGCCGTGACTGTGGCCAGAAGTGCAAGTAACATATGCATAACATTACATAGCCTTAGACAGGAAGATGATGATAGCATGATTTATCTATAATATGTATGTATTTATAAATTATATAAGTATGTATATCAGTTGTCTGGTTACCATAACACAAGCTCTGCTTAGATTGGGATCAGATGACCGTGTGTGAGTTGTCCCAAGATATTTATTTATTTATGATTTCTATTTATTACATCAATTAAATTAGAAAGTGAAGGTGTTTCCAATATGGCACGGTACATCAAGATATTTACTATTAAACCAGTTTCTATTCAATCGAGAATGGCTCCGTATGGTAAAGCAATGAGGTTTAATTAAAATCATTAAGATAAGTTGCAGTAATAGCTTGTCTAGACAGAATAATGGAAGAGAAAGTAGATACAGCAGCCCTTACATATAAGTTATAAAGATAGATGTTTGTTAATTGGAAGTGAAGACTACGACCGTAGCTGTTTTGGTTTGATTTTTTATCAGTGGAATAAAATGGACGTCTTTCGGTAGGTGCAGTCCTTTCAAAGTCATTTTAAGTCTTGCTCTTTAGTTGACTAATCTGAGGTTTAAATGATTCAGGTGTAGAACATTATTTCCATTTTTTGGTGAAAATTAAAGCTAGAAGTAAAATAGTTATTAAAGAACTAGTCCAACGTTAATTTGAAGAGCTGTCAAAAAATCGAGTGATTACATTTAATTTGAACTAGGTTTAAAAGTTTGGTTCACTTCGCCTCGACTAGATATTAAGGTTAATACAGAAACACTGACTTTTGTGACCACATAGTCTAAGCTATTGTTTGTATTATTCTTTTGTTTTAGAACGTTGGCTCAAATATTTAAATTGTTCACAGGCGACCGTAACCCAGCGTAAGAAAATCACTTACTGACGAATTGTTTTGGGTTGAATGTGACTCAAACGGCATTCATTTTAACGTCACTTTGGCATTTAAACAGTGTGGAAAACTCTGTATTTACGATTGTCTAGCCTCACCCATTGAGCATGTAACACTGCAAATTTATTTTTAATACAGACGCTGGTCGAGATTATTTACAACTTTTTTTTGCAAGTCCGGTAACAGAATGTAAAAGTTCTTGGCGATGTATCAAAGAAAGTTTGAATTACATCGTGATAAAACCAAATACTTAGTTTTAAACTAAAATTGCGTCATTTGGCGCTAAAACTGACTAAACCGTAAATAAACACGGAACAATAATTTTTCTGAGGTCTAAATCTAATGGTACCTACGGTAAAAACAAACAATACAGAGAATAAATAAACAAATATATCGATAAATCGCATCTTTAATGTCAACACCAAGAATATTACATCAGCGATTCTATTTTCAAAGTTTGTTTATAAGGTTCTTCCGGTCCCTGCCCATAGACAAACGATAGTGATGAAAATATGTCAAATTTTAATGACATTTTCACAGTTGGCGGGATTTGTAATAGAAATAAGAACTAGTAAATCTGCAACCTATTGGGGGACAATTTATCTAGTAGGTACTTATTTATCGATCTCTGTTTGCAATAAGATAACCGTAAGATAGCAATGTTTTATTTACTTTAATATCCGTGTTGTCAAAAAACTTGTAGATATATATTTTTGCTACTATTAATGCTATTTACTGAACTGGATAAAATCAACAGGTTTTAAATTTACACTGTCACTTACGTACGGGATATATTTCGTGATTTCTATCATTATGGATTCCCGGTATTTCGACGCTGGCTGTTGCAAGCGCTATGATCGCGGGATGACTCTGTACTCGTTAGTTTAGTGAAAGCTTAAAACATTTCAATTTAGATGTTAAATGCTTAAAGGCCAGACCATCTTCTAATGACGTCCGTATTTATAAAACATGTTTTGTAATCGAATATGAATCAGTATCGGTTACTTAGTGCAGTCACAGCTTTTCTGATTGTAGGTATTATTAAACAATGCCAGGCCGTCAGTGTCATCTGATATATCTCTAATTAAAGAATGTCGTTCATTACTGACCTTCCGCCATATTGTTGTATAAAAACTCTGTTTATTTTCCCACAGACAATTTTCCTCTGTCGTTTCTATACGTGAGATTCGTTTACATTTCATTTTACACGACTGCCCAAAAAAGCGTTGTGATTTTTGTAAATCTCAAAAGTTGTAGGTAATTTAAAACAAATGAGTGTACGTATTTTTTTCCACTCTCACGTTTATCGAGCAGCTGTTTCATAGTTTGTATTCAGTTACATATTGCCACATAGTCGTTAATATATATTGTGTTAACTAATACAACGTAACCTTCCTTTAGTCCGTAATAACATATTATTTGTGTTGGTTCAACTGTTAGCTAAATAGTTTTATGAAGTGCTAAACATTTCTTTGTAAGAAACATTGTTTAGAAGTTTAAATTGTATGGTTGTTCAGGAAAATCAGTTTGACTCGTTTTAATTATATAAGCACTGGCGTGTAGATCTTTATTAGTAAACTTTAGCATTAATTTGCTCTAATAACAACACTATTCATACTATCAACCATATGCATATAGCATTCATCACTAGAACTTAAATCTACAAATTGATTTAGGTGTCTGAAATTACCGGGCCATCACTAATTCAGTTAACCCTGCACGTGCGGACCACTCCACAAGGTTGGTTACCAAGTGTCAAGCAAAAACACTAAACAATTCTGTCCTACATTTATCCTTATATTAACATCTGATAATCACTGTCAAACTGAATTTTAATATAATATTTCCGTTAACAATTTCAATATTCTAACAGGAAAATAATGAAGTCGGCTCATATTTCTAGGAACGTCTAAAAAAAGTCTGAACTTAGTCGATGGTGTCGAATTATTCGGTATTCGAACGGAAGTCGGGTTCATAGAACTGTGGTAACACTGCACTGTGGGCGACTATGTCATGCGGAACGATCTATAGGGTTGGGTTTAATTTTTGGTTTTTGGCATAGGCACACTTTTATACAAGATGTAAAAAAATTAACGCTAGAAATCTAGAAATAATGAAACTGAACAATTTTTGTTCTACAAGTCAAATTCACAATTAAAATGGATATTGTATAGGAACTGACGCAGTCAGCCGATCAGAATTCATACAACAGTTGTTCGTTTTCTTTATCTCAGACATCACACGAGAAGTCTTGTATTTATTCATACATCTTGTAAATGCTGAATTTTAAGAGAGATCCTCCAACTAAACTAGGTACCTGTGTATGTGTAATTTAGTTCATATGTGGCTGGAATTCGACTTCCAATGTTATTCGGTCGTATCTCATGTGGTTAGACAAGCCAAGACACTTTATTATAAAACTTCTTTGTCAGTTATCATTGCAATAACAATTTTGAAGTTATGGCAGTGAGATTAAACAAATGATGTTTAGAAAAACATACTTCGTATGACTAACAACCTTGTACATTCGATAAAACCTACAACAATATATTCTATAGCTACTTTCGTATCTTCAAAACCTTATCCTTGGCGTAAACGCCATTTTTTTTCTTGGTTTTGCAGATAAACTTATCTGCAAAAAAAAATAGGAAAGATAAAGAATTCGTACTAGATAAGACTAGTTTTGTCAGCCCTGCTAATATAGTCAGGCAATGAAATCGTTGAAGCGTATCCGAATGATCGAGATGCATCGATTCCTCATTTTATTCGGTCATCGCCCATGCCTAGTTCGGCTCAATGGAAATCCCCATACTATAACGCGTTTTGTTGGTAAACTTCCTGTTTTTCGTGGAAAATGGGTTAACCTGATCAACTGTATGTAGCTGAACAACCTGGAAAAGTATATTTTAACATTTGGTCCGTAACTAAAAAGGCTTGTCGAACAACGTACCTACGTTTAAAACACTTTTGATGGTTAATTTTAGATAGGTTTGCAATTGCAACTGCAACTTTCATGAACATGCTATGGAGAATAAAATTAGTTTGGCGGCTGAGTGTTTTTCCATTTAATTTAGCGGTACAAATATTGTTACATTTTTTTATGCTTTATTTATTTATTTATTTATTTATTGGTTCACCAACAATTGTTCACACTGTTTACAATACAAATAATCATGCAATAAATTATTTCACATTAGTGCAACAATCACTTAGAGGTAAACACTACATGCTTAAGGAAGTTGTACAATACAAAGAGAATAAGAGAAAAAAAAAAACAGACAATAATATCAAATTGAACTTACCCAATTTTGAGTTATTGAAAGGCTTACAACTAGTGAGAATTTACATAAAATGAACACATCTTCTCCCCAAGCGAGTCAGTGCAAGGTCACTATTTGAGATGTTCTTGATACTTGGCTTTCAGCTTGCTTAAGCTGTCAAAGTGCAAATCAATTTCATCACTACAGCTATTAATGACCTTGCAGAACCTCGCAACTGGGGATCCTGCGCCTAAGACCGTTCTTCTCTGTGGGGGGCATAGAGGTGTTATTTGGCTGCGAGGAATCCTTGAAGGGGCACGGAAACCAATGAGGTGCAATAACTGAGGACAGTCGACTTTATGGGCCATAACCTTGCTCACGAACATGGCATCACAAATGCGTCTGCGACTGTCTAGCGAGACCATACTAAAGTGCTTCAGTCGGTTACTATAAGAACGCACCTTTTTGGAAATTCCGCTAGAAAATGCCAGGTGCCAAAGAAAACGCTTCTGTATGCGCTCAAGACGCAGCGAGTGAGAAGAATAGTGTGGCCGCCAGATGATGCTACAATATTCCAGAGTGCTTCGAACTAAGCTATTATAAAGCATAATTTTAGTTTTACAATTTCTAAACTGCTTGGTATTTCTCAGTACGAAACCCAACATTCTAGACGACCTTTTTATCGTGTTGTTTATATGAGGGATAAAGGTTAACTTTTGATCGAATACTACCCCGAGGTCTTTTATTGTATCTAGCTCCGCAATCTTAGCTTCATTGATATAATAATCGTGATCTATAAGATTATGTTTTCGCGTGAATTTTATATGATAGCATTTATCTGTGTTAAGTTGCATTTGGTTAGTTTGACACCATTGTATAAGTCTGTCTAGATCGCTCTGTAAGAGAGAGGCGTCGTCTTTTGATTTTACTACCTTGACAAATTTTAAGTCGTCTGCATACATAAATACATCGCAGTAACGAAAGCAATTAGGAATGTCGTTGATAAAGTAATTAAACATAACAGGTCCCAAATGGCATCCCTGTGGCACGCCGGAGGATATTAAACGTGTGGTTGATTGAAAACCGTTGATGACTACATAGAATGATCTATCCTTGAGATATGAGCTAAGCCATGAAAGTAACGACCCAGTGATTCCATATGCCTTTAATTTGGCAATAAGTATACTATGTGAAACCTTGTCAAAAGCCTTGCTAAAGTCCGTGTATATGACATTAGCTTGGTAACCTGAGTCAATAGCTTTTGTTATTAGTTCCGTGAATAGCACTAGATTAGTATTTGTGGATCTAGACTCCACGAATCCATGTTGCACTTCGCTCAGGTAAAGCTTAAGGTGATTCTGAATGTAGGGACATATCAGAGACTCAAAGATCTTAGCAATAGCTGACAAAATCGATATGGGCCTGTAGTTAGAGACTAATTCATCATTTTTTGACTTATGGATGGGAACAACCTTCGCCGTCTTCCATTTTGAGGGAAAGACTCCCGTGGCTAATGACTTGTTAAAAATAAGCAACAATGGTGAGACCAAGACGGCCGCACACTCTTGAAAAAATATAGGAGGTATTCCATCAGGTCCAGCACCTTTATTGCAATCTAGGTTTTTTAATTTCTTGTATAAGACCTTTTCATCAATAACGAGGTTAGATAAACATAAACTATTATTGTGAATGTTATGCAAGTTTACATCTATATTTGTATCACAACCATCCTGAACAGGACTATAAACGGAAGAAAAATAAGATGCAAAATACTCACATATTTCAGTTCCGTCAGAAGATGTGGTAACGCCATCTGTCATGGACGAGGGATAAGGACTTGACCCTCCACGTTTGGTTTTTACATAAGTCCAAAACAATTTAGGATTACTTGTAATATCATCTTCTAAGTTTTTCATGTAGTTTTTGTAACAAACTATTTCCAGGTCCTTACAGCGTTTATTGATTATTTTCAACTCAATTTTATCTAATGGATTTTTATAAATATTATATCGATTTCTCATCCTATTTTTTGAATGTAACAATTTAATAAGAGTCCGGTTAAACCAGGGTGGGAATTTGATGTTTTTAGGTACTTTTTTAGAAATAAATCTATGTATTGCGGTGTTAATGACGTCGTAAAATACCTGCACCATCTCATTGACATCGTGCCGTCCCTCAAACAATTCCTCCCAGTTTAGTTCCTTTAGGTACTCACGAAGCGGGGTGTAATTTGATTTACGGAAATTAGGCATTCCGTTCACGATATTATAAGGAAGTCTAGGCTTTTTAACTAAAGAAATGTTAATATCTAAAGGCGGATGGTGTTGATCAATATTACATAACGAACTCACACTTTGGTTTACATTACAAAAACAATAATTACACAATACAAGATCAAGTGTGCGACCAGAGGCGTTGTTTACGTTGTTAAATTGATTGAGCTTGTTAACATTCACAAAATCCACTAATGCTTCGCAAGTATTAGGTAGCTTCAAACCATCACAAGAATTATTATTGACTTTTTCCCAATCTATAATACCTAAATTGAAATCACCGATGATGAATACACATGTGTCATTAAGTTTTTCAAAGGCAGCGTTACACTTGTTAAGAAAATTTTCCATAACAGACATGCGTACAGGTGGTGGTAGGTACACTGCACAGAAAGCTATTCGTCGGTAAGACTTAGCCACAGGAAGATTCAATGTAACCCAAAGGTCCTCACAATTGCTCTCAAGATGCACAGCACGTTTAGAATTTATCTTAGTTTTCACAGCAATCAATACACCCCCGCCCTCCTTGCAACTATTTTGACCAGTGCTTTCTCTGTCTCTTCGGTAAACCACGTATCTATCGTCGAATAGCTCACTGCTTACAATGGAACTGTTAAGCCAAGTCTCTGTTAGTATGATTACATCGTAGTTATAACAACATACATTACGATAAGCGATATGTGTTTTTGTTCGTAAGCCTCTACAATTTTGATACAGTATTTGCAAATTATCGAATTTAAAACATACAGATTAAACAACGTGTACCATTATATTTGAGAAATAACTAAATTTTAAGAGGTAAGTTGAGCTATTTCATTCTATCCAAAGATTCCAGGTCCTTTATTAGGATGTGGTCAGCTTCCGCAGTTTTCCTCACAAAGATCCTGCCGTTTCTTACCCAAACAAATTTATACCCTGTATCCTTCGCCTTAAGCCTGGCGGCCGCGTGAAGCGCTTTATTAGAAGGGGATAAGTGTTCGAGTACGTACACAGGTCTTTTGTCGCCTGCAATTCCAAGATCTGCAGTATTAAGTTTTTCGGTATTATTTTTTCTTTCCTTATTGTAATTAAAAACCGAGGCTAGAAGGTTGTCGCGAATTCTTGGAGAGGCCAATTGGACAACGATGGACCGCGGGCGTGTATTAGTAGCTTGAAGTTTGGCTACACGTGTGCAGTGGAGAATTTCGTTATCGCTAAGCTTGCATCCTACAACTGATCCTAGCTGCTTAACGAATGAACGACATCATTTTAATTGAGCGTTAACCTCTTCGCCTTACCGATGAGATATTACATCATTTTTCTTTTTTTTTTAACAATTTTTAATTGCGAATTACGTAGTGATAAGATATCTCAGGGCTATTTATAAAAATGCTGCTATGACCGCCTCGTAGGTCGAGTGGTCGCAAGCGCGACTGCTGGCCATGAAGTTCGATTTCCGGGTCGAGTAATGTGCTATTGGGGTGCATCAATGGGAAGACTACTAGGTTTGAGACCCGTTGATGGCATTAAGCATTCTCTTCATTACATGGAAATTAAATATAACTTGAAAAATGTGACTGTATATTATAGGCGTAATGGTTTATATTTTATCTGTAAAAATGTAAAGTCCAATATCACTAAGACCATTTTTATACTAAGAGATTGGATATTTGAGGAACATATTCCTAGCAATACAAAGCTGTCATAGCATCTGTTACCCAGTGGATGCTACACCTAATACGAATAACGTTGATGGATGAATGAACTAAAAATAAGGGCTGTAATTTAATTTAATTTAACAGACGCTTGTAACTGTATTATAGCTGGGCACTGTTTTTGACGAAGTCGGTAGGAGCTACCGTTATTTATAACGTTATGATTTTTTTTATATATTTTTTTGTTGTTGTTAGATAAAGTCGTGATTTCAACACTGCTAGTGAGATGAACGTTTGATATGTATGTTCGAAAATATGTATGTATCTACAATTTATTTTGTATGTGTATTAAGATACATTTTTGTTACAGTACAACGTGTTTACGTTATACAACAACTATTAAATTTTAAAATTTGTAGAAGATATGCATGCCGAGTCCAAAACTTTAGCGAGCAATAACAAAATTGAATCTTAATTTTTGAGTAAACATTTTGGTGAAAACATAAACTATGAAGATTTATTTTAAATACCACAATATTGATTCACGTTCGCTCAAATATTATTCGTTCCAGAATTTATTTGAACTTGGTCTCTTTTCGGAACGAACTGTAAAATTTACGATAGAGAGTTCTAACTAAAATAATTACTTCGTTTAGTTTTAACGATATAGTTAGGAGCCAACAGTTTACTGGTTTTAGGTTCAAATATCTAGGCCATCGGTTTACGTATGTGATCTTTGCTACAGATAATAATAACATTAAGGTCATCAGTAGCCGTCATAAATGTCAAAATGGATTAAATTTATTGTCAAGTAGGTATGTCCCATGAAGTTTGTAGGGTTGGGCAAAAGTATTCTATTGTGCAGCATTCGATTGTCAATGTTGATGTCATATTTTTTAAATAATCAAGCGGGTCTTGCGTTTTGGATTGCATTATGTGTAAAAATTGGCAGAATGTCAACGCATCGTGAAAATATTTATATCTGGCACTCACGTCATTAAAAGGTCAAACAGTGCTAACAAAATAATAAAAAAATCTTCGTAATACATGTTTTTATGCCAATCTTGTGATTAATTACCCAACTACCCATAATGATCGCAATTTTAATTGGCAACACAATGAGTTGGCGCCATATTAGTGTCGCCAAGTTCAAGTACATAACAATTAAAACCTAGACCTCTATATTTTTGACGCTAAATATTTTGGTACCGTTCGACCTCGCAGGTCGACTCGGCCTTGACAACGAATATGTAGTAATTAACACAGTTTAATTGCATAAAAACTAGTTTCTGTTAATTTACTAATGGACCGATATAGTCCACATAAATAATTGCGACGACAGACTTCAATCATTTATTTAATACCAGTGACCCGCCCCTGTATCGCACGACTTGAGCAAACATTGAGATTGTATAAGTTTTTAAACTAACATTATTTATAATATTTAAGACGGAACATTTACCATGATTGCTATTAATTTGAGTTTCCGATATTTCGGCGCAGTTAACTCAAGACGAATATCTACCTAGTAAATATCCCGTCCTAAAGGATATAAATAATTGGGATTATACCTACATGTGAACGTATAATCAGTATTTATTTATTCATGAGCTTAAAATCAGTGTTTTTAAGCTCGTAAATATCTTGAACAAATTCTCTAAAAAATGGTGACAGTCGCATCTAGATCGGTTGCATGTTGCGTACTTCCAAAGAACGATCCAAACATCACTGCATGTGTTGTCTGTAATGTCTAATTGTCTATGGGTCAAGCTAACTTCTATCTTTGTCTATTCTTCTGGGCATGTTTTTTTTTCTGTCAATTCCTGTAATGTGTCTTTTGTTGCATCAAATAAATGATTTATCTGATCTATCAATCTACCGACAGACACGCATAGAGACTTTGCAACTTTAAGTTTTATATTTATCGGGAATGTCTTCTAGTAAACAAAAATATTGATGAATTCCTCATAAAATATTGATGGTTTTGATGGCTCTTGATTATATTTTTATAAAGATTTAATTTGTTGTAAATCTATCAAAATTATATTTTTTCCGCAATATTGTATAATTTTATATCATTTATTGTATGATTTATGTTTTTCGTTAAACTATAACTAAATAAATGTATCTATAGTAATTAAAGCTTCTACCAACTTTGTTAAATTGTGGTTCCTTCTCTAGTCTATTACGGTAACTAACTTAAGAAGTAAGTTGCATAAGTACTTATACTTAAACATGACTTAGTTATAAATATAGAAATATCACTGACTATTGTATTTTATTTCCTTTCAATCCTCTAATTTTATCTATATCTATATTTATCGAATATTTGTAGAAGCTAATTTCCGAACCACCATGAAACTATTCCAAGGAGTGTTCTAGGGTCTAAACTTAGTTGAATAATCCGATCGCTTGATCGGGTGTTTTCAGCTTAGTTGACAAAATCTGTTTTAAAAATGTCATTGCGAATCACCTGCTCATCATCTGCATGGTCTTTTCCCAACTATTTTGGAGTCGGCTTCCACTCCAACCAGATGCCAGATACCTATATGGTATATAGTACATACACATATAGTACTTTACATGACTAGCGACTGCCTATCTGACCTCCACAGCCCAGTTAGTAGTGGTTAATACTACCCGTTGGTAATCGTGGTTGTCATACTTTCGGGCCACTGACATCCTATGGCAACTGTCAACATACAATTGACAGCCGGAACCAGTTACGGCTTAACGTGCGTTCCAATTCCAAGGAACGAAGGGAACTCGGTATATGTATAAAAGACGGCACGGTTGGCGCAGTGGCTGAGCAATTGACTGCTGCACTGCGTGTCGCGGGTTCGATTCTCGCATGGAACAAATATTTGTATGGCCAGGTACATAGTTGTTTCGGGTCTGACTGTTTTTGTATGTGAATTTAAATGTATGTAAACGCACCCACGACACAGGAGAAATTCCTAGTGTATGCAATATATTATAAAAGGAAGGGTGGTTAATTCACGGAACAACCTAAGCAAGCCTAGCATACCCTATGCTATGAATGTGATTGCTAATTACTTTCTTAATAATCTGTAATCACTACAAGAACTATGTCATTAGTTAATTGATGATTCAATTCTGATGTTCGATAACCTATAGTTCAAATACTTATTGACACTTCTGACTAAATAACAAGGTAGGTTAGGAAACATCTTCTTGTATTAACTTGTAATATAAGTGTAATCGCTAATTATATTGCTGGTCAACACTAAGTAAATATCTTAGGTAATTCCGACACTAACTGATAACCTAAGCTAACTAAGGTTACAATGTGGTGATTCTGATTATGGCTGATTGTAAATAAGTTTAAATTAAATTAAGTACCTACAACTACAACGGTCACAAAACATAAATTTTAATTTTCTACCCGCGATCGTTGCGGCGTTATTTCCCTTTATAAATTTTAATAGTTTTACAAATTGTATGTGTTTTATTTAAGAAATAATCATAATAAATATAATCTTAGCGAAATTTTAAATACTTTTCGCATAAAAGGGTTTGTTTGATACAAATGGCTTTGGCGTCACTATAGGTACGATGCGTTTTGAATTTTCATTCCGTTTCAACAAAAACACGCAAAATTAAACAATAAATTCTCAAATAAATGGTGTTTAATAAAAAAAAACTTAGTTAATACAGTTAAATTTAAATATCCCTTTTCTCGTTTGTCATAGTTTAAGTAAACAAGTCCTCGAGAGACAGGAATAGCCTGAACTTAAACATTTTATGTAAGTAGGTATATAGGTTAGTAGATCTTCGAGCAACAGAACGTTTAAATAGCGGGAAGGGCTTTATTTTATTTGTTCAATACCCGTATAATAATAATAACCCTATTTTGTAAAGATGAAGTTTGAAAACAATATTTCAATTAATGTTATCAGTAGTTATCAAAATCGTTCAACCTCTTTGTCGAAAAAGGAATAAATAAAGCAACCTTATTGATATCTGCTAGCTATTGGCCATCTTATGTCAAAATGATTATGATGCCATCTAGGTTTTCTTTTTAATTGTTTATTTTTCATAATTATAGGGCATTATTTTATTTTTTTCATTCAAATCAGCCTGTTAGAGTATTATAACTTAACGCCTTTCTGGAATGATACCTATAGAACGAGAAACTTTTTGTTTTACATTTGGTAAGTCCATGCACGCTGTGGTTACATAAAATACTTTTGAATAATGTATGAGTTTGTTTCTTAAATATATTTTTCATACTAAATCTATGTTATAATACTAAATGCATATTCCAATACAACAGTAAGACATAGCAATTGTTTTTCGGGAAAAATAACTGTGAACTGGGTAACATTTAAAAAAAAATACCATCTTAGTATAAAAAATAACTCTACTTTTGGAAGGCTGAAAAGTGAATCAATAAAACAAAAGTTATTGATAGTGGAAACTAAACTTGCAAGTTTTAAAATCTCATTCTTAAAAAGTGTAGGTAAGTTTAGCGTGTTTTATAGAAAGTCACTATTTTTTTGCAAAACAAAAGTTTTTGTAGGCTGTTCCAATTCAAACTCAGACAAGAGAAGCCTTTGATCTGCACTGTAATACTAGAGTCTTACAACAACAATAAGCCTCACCAACTAAACTGCATCGGGATCATCGACTCAGCTCCACAATGCATGCCTGCAGCATCATGTACCGGTTGATACAGACACAATACATGCAAGCACACAAAGCACAAGGTCGGGAATAATAGCCCGCAATCAATGCACGGCGGGATTCAATGGCGATCGGAATATATTATATCGATCAATCAGAATGTAAGGACAACCACGGGGTCAGGTATTTTTAGACTGACATAAGGTAAGCTACCTATTTATATGAGACTTAGTTTTGCTCGCGGCTTGGCTCAGCAGTTCCCCACTGGAAATGCAAATGTAGCCTATGACATTCGGAGATAGTCTAGTTTTACATAAGTAAAATGGAATTGTAAGTAGTTTCCGTAGACTACCCATCCAATAATAAAACTTACCCGCTACTCTTTAGCTTTTTTATAATTTTCGGATTAGATTTTCGTGTCTACTTATTTCAATTGCATGGATAGGACTTTTTCCAAAGTGTTCAGTGGTTTGCAAAACCGTGAAACCCTATTCAGTCTTAAACCTTTTTGTTTGAACAAAAATTAAGTGAGGAATCACACTGGCCACTTAACGTAAAAAAATTAAATGCCGTTAAGTTTTTTTCTTAATTCGTTTCTTTTTTTTTTGTAAAAATACTATTTTATTTTGTCCAAATCGGCCAGTTTTGTAACTAATTTTTCTGACAAGTTTTACTACAAACTTTTTATTTTATAAAATAATTTCAAATAAATAAAACTGTGTATTTTTATGATTGATGATTTTGTTAGAAAGAAAACACAGACAAAATGTATGTAAAATTTGGGAAAATTAATTCATAAATAAATAAGGAAACATTGAAATAACGGGTAGAGAAACATATTATGTTAGGAATTGTGTTCGATATACCGAAAAAACTGAATATTAGAACAAATTCTAAGCTTCCCGAAAAAAGACCGACAGAATAAAAAGACTAGCCGACTAAAAACATCATCAATACCTATAGCAAGTTCATGATAACGGAATGACCAATTATGTATGCTATTGTATTGCTTTTTTACTGCACGGTAAAAAAGCACTCGTGCAAATAAAGTTCGTAGACTCTTAGTGGTAATGAGACCGATATTAATAATAATGAATGGCTTTGTCATCATAAGCATACTTTGAGGTGGTGAAAGTAGCTGGTTGTTTGATATAAGTAAACCACTTTTACAAAGCAACTAGCATCGCCAGGCCGAAAATAAAATCATCAGCTATTTCATAAAAACAGCGCGAAAGCCCAATTCAAATTGTATAACAGTTGTAAAACCGATCAGATTGATTGTTATTCTTGTTCAAATCAGACGGCGAGACAACTTTGATGTCTTAATCGAGAATTGGCAAGAAGTGGAGCGGATCCGGGACCGATGTAAGGACTGGAGAAAGTCTGTTGTCAAACAAGGTTATTATAAACTTAAATCCTGCCTGTATAACCTACATATAAATATAACCCCGTTCAAATATTCATAGCACCTGACTGCAGAGGCGGTAACTATCCTGTTTCCCGTCGTTTCCAAACTTTGGGTGTCGCAACACCACCCACTAATACTAGGTGTCGGCTGCGAGTACTCTTGCGCAAGTCCTAAGCGTTGAAGGGAAATAGGTCCATAAGTAATTGATAACTACTTATCATTATACGGACTGTTATAACTACATCGTTGGTCTGCCGGTCTCAACCGTCACTCCTGGTTCTATTCTCGGATTGGGGTAAATATTGTTGGGTTTTTTCACCAGGAATTTCTTGCTGCCCGGAATTCAGATTTGTTTATTTGGGTATCCTTACTAATATTATAAAAGCGAAAGTGAGTTTGTTTGTTACGTCTATACGCCTTATGGCTAAATCGATTTTGATGAATTTTGCTACAGAGATACTTATGACCCTGGAGATGGACATAGCCTATTTAAAAAAAAAAACGTGGGAAATGAGGGAGAAAGAGGGAAGAAAAGGGAAAACTTGGCTTTGCTATTACAAATCAATAAGGCGCAAGGGCAAAAACTGCATGTAGCAGGTACCTGCAAATCAAGAAAGGGGGAACTGTTACTCCGAATTTAACGCGAGCGAAGCCGCGGGCAAAAGCTAGTTATAAGTGGCAAAATTTATCCTCCCTTTGACTTAGCTTCCTATGATGTTATCTGTTAAGGAATAGGTACTGCTACATGTAGCAGTGCATGTATGCACAATGCACTGGTGTCATTACGTTCGATCCATTTGACCCGAGGGCATAGTTTCACTCCTGTCGGCATTTCGATCGCATTTCAACGTTTATTCGGAATCAATCATTGCATCTTTTGATGTTATGATCCGTTGACATGTTCAATTTGATTTTAAATTTCGTAGCTATCGGGAATCATGCAACATATATAAAGGGTTAAGCAATTTTAACATTTTCGTGCCAATAAATAGTTCAAAGATTTGAAGTTTCTGTTTCCGTACAGTAAATATTAAAGGTTTTTTTATTCAAATAAGCAGCATATCCCGTGCAGAAAGTTGATGAGAAAAGGCTAGGCAATAACACAGAATGAGAAGAGACGAGAGTTTAAAATAACTCCGATTTAAAAAGTTGTGTGTCAAACCTCATCATCGAGTGACTTGCTCTGCTGCAGTCATGTCTGTCAACCAATCGCACTCGCATGTTGGGGGTGATGATAACAAAGGCATCACATAAACCGATCAGAGAAGCTTCAAGAAACCGCGCTTCAAATACATCAATGACTCAATTCGCATAAATGTCACGACTGCTCTTGAGAAGTCAATAGATACTCAAGACTGGAGCTCGCTCTCAAGTGCATTGACACCTCTTAAACTCTTGCGCAGCGATCTTGTTCCAAGTACCCGCTGGCGGCAGCTGCTTGAGCGCTAGCGCTGACAGACTGATTACTTGATGGCCTTTGGCCGTAACATTAAGTTGTTATAACCAATCGCATAGCATACGAATTGTAGATTTATATAAATCGATTAAAATAATACCAGCCTATTACAGTCCCACTGCTGGGCAAATGCCTCTTCTCATACAGAGAAGGCACGAGCATTGATCACCACGCTTGCTCAGACTTACTAATATTATAAAAGCGAAAGTGAGTATGCTTCTTTGTTGTTTGTTTGTTACCTCTTCACGCTTTAACGGCTAAACTGATTTTGATGAAGTACAGAGATAGTTGGGAACCAGGAGCCGGACAAAGACAATTAAAAAAAAAAGTGGGATATGAGGGAGAAAGAGGGAAGAAAAGGGAAAACTTAGCGTTGCTATTACCGAATTTAACGCGAGCGAAACCGCGGGCAAAAGCTAGTAAATTATAAGTCTAGTTTACTGACGATTTTTTCCTGCACCGATGTCTGTGATGTCCAGGATAAGCGTTTAACAGTATCTCGTAGCTCAAATCGATAAGGTTACTGGTTAACCGGACTATGCAATTATCAGTTTATAGTGGCTTGCACTATTTATAACTAGCTGATCCCCGCAGTTTCATCCGCATAGACCTGGACATAAATCTATGTGTTAATCCAGGCGCTTTTAGTACATAATTCTACAGCCAGCAGTATTGAATCTGACGAACGACAATAAACATTTGTCGAGCAACATGTGTGCTGCAATAAAACCTTAAAGAGTCTATTGACATTCTAGATTGTTTTGCAGTGACCTAATTTAAAATTCCTCAATTGCTAGTGCGAACTTCCGAATGACAAAACCTAAAAGCAATACACGATTCCCGGAATCTCGATAGGAATTTGAGAATTGGAAAAACTCAATAAATATAATATAAACACTTCCATCGCTTTGCTTGATAAAGCATCTAATAAAATTGATGTGGTTTAAATTAAATTATTATAGTCTAAAAAGTCCGTTGTTCAAAGTACACGTCCATACACGTATTTATTATTATTTGCCGTTCTCAATTTATGCGAAATTGCAAAATATTTATTAGCGTGGTCGACACTCTTTAGGAATACCGCTAATCTAGGTACCACAGACTGACACTAACATCCGTTTCATAATCAAAATAAAGCTAAAGCACGTCATTGTTTTGCGGCCCTTGACATTACCAGAAGCCCTCCTAGTAATGTCATCCAAGTAAAAAAAATACTGTTGGTACAAAATTACATAATTGTACTGACGAAATGTTGGTTCAGAGTATGGCCACGCGCCTAAAGATCCCTGGCGCACTTTATGACCACTTTTTAAATTTGGAACACTTAGCCGTTTCCCTAAAGAGGTTTTACATACGTTCCAACCTTTTTAGGAGTTAGGCAGCATTCAACTACTTCGTATTAGGTAGTCAGTGCAATTAAGAATTACGTGTAAAGTATCTATTCACCTAATCTAGGCTATTGGTTAAACGCCTGGGTGTTGTTTTGCTACCAAATGGTGAGTTAATTGCAACAGTTATTATTTAGGTACATCGGATTTATGCATAACTGGTGAATATGTAAATATATAAGTACTCTTGTTTAACCCTTAGGGGAATATATGCTTGAAATAATGTGAAATTTTCTTCTATCAGTGGCTCCCACGACGGTGGAAATGATGAAAATGTACTAGATTGACTAAGCTGGGTACCGGAAGCTTTGCCATGTATAGTCCTTTGGTACTTATTGTTTGTAGTGGCCTGTGATAATAAAACATTCCACATTAATACACTCAGGGTTTATGCTCTGTACAAAAAAGATGTTATAGTATGAATATGATTTTTTTGAGGCTAAAAACGCATTACAAATAAATTTAATTAACGTAGTTACATTTAATAATTAATACGTCTATTATGGCACTATGTTGATACGTTATATTATAAGAAAATATTTTATTTTACACGTGTTTCATACAAATAAATGTTTTCTTTCTTTATATGCATAGTTTTTATCACTAAGTGCACACGTATTCCCATAATAGCCTCATTTTCAAGCTACATTTTCAATTGCAAAGGGCAACTTTAATCACCCCAGTTTAACGGGAAATCATTGAACACCCCTCCCTGCTCTAGCCGCGATATCTCTTTCGAACAACTCGCAACTTTCATATTAACTTTGTGACTATGTTATTATCATCTGTCTATCGCCAACTATGTTGGGGTCAGTTTCCAGTGCAACTGGATGCTGCAGAGTACCAACCATTATTTTACATGAAGCGTTTGCCTATCTGACCTCTAGTACCAAATGACTAGGTACTACGAAAGACTGGTTGTGAGATTTTCTAGCTTATATTTCCTATGTTTCTTTAAACGCGACAACTGTGTTCTAAGTGTATCCTAACATTGTGTCTCTTTTCTGAACATAGTAAAAACATATAAGTAGGTAGTTAAATGGTAAAGCAGTTTTGGTAAATGAACAAAAAACAAAGTTACATTGGGTAATAAAACTCCCCAAAATGTTAAAAAGTCTCTGTAAATTAAGATGCTAGAGAAGGCAAAGCAAGATAAGTGTTTAAGGACAATGATGGAGTTGAATTAGGGCCTCTTGCTACACTGTGGTGTACAAACAGTGATAATGATAATCATCTTATCGCAAATATGTGGTTACCTTCTGCGTTAGTACGTCGGGAACAACCTTGGGCCCTTATAAGATCAGATGAAGTTACATCACCGACGGAAAATGTGCGTAGAGGAAATCTTTCTCGAAGTTATAAATTACGATATAAAATGTAGAGAACAAAGCAAGTTGGGTAATATAGAATGACTGAATGAATAAATATGAACATTGACCTCCGAGTTCAGCCGACATGAAGTGATCCTTGAAATAGCTGTGGTAAAGGGATAGACGATTACAAACGTCATTGGAAACGTAACAACTAGTCAATATCTCACTGAAAGTTTTGAGGAAAGTCTAGATTAAGTAAAAGACGTCTGTCAATAAATAATATATCACGCATGACGTGACGGATCCATGGTGAAATAATCCTTAATCTTATTAATATTATAAAAGCGAAAGTGAGTTTGTTTGTTTGTTACCTCTTCACGCTTTAATGGCTTAACCGATTTTGATGAATTTTGGTACAGAGATAGTTGGGTACCAGGTGACGGACATAGGCTAATATTTTTTTGAAAAAAGTGGTATGTGAGTGAGAAAGAGGGAAGAAAAGGGAAAAGTTAGCGTTGCTATTACAAATCAATAAGGCGCAAGGGGAACTGTGTTACCCCAAATTTAACGCGGGCGAAAGCTAGTTTACTAATAATATAAAGGCGACAGTTTGTACGTATGTATATGTTCGTAACTCTTTCACGCTCAAATGTTTGGGTCAATTTGAATGAAATTTAGTATTTTGATAGTTTATACCCATATAGCATTAACACAAAGGCTACTTTTATTCTAGTAGTATTTTATCCCTTGGGATAAAATTAAACGTCCACGGCAGCAAAGCAAAAATCCTAACAAATTGTTTTGTTATCGGTTTGTTACTTTTTCGTGCCTAAACTACTGAATTGATTATCCTGGGATTTTGCATATACGTACCTACGTTGTTAGGTGTACAGAAATAGACTTACGATATTACTACTATTTCATCCCAAAAAAGTACCTAAGTATAGTTCCCAAGGAAAGCAACACAATATTTATTTTAATTTTATATAATATTTTAATTTAATCAATAATATTCTTATGATAGTAGACGGCGCCTCGTATCTTTTGAATCATTGGTTGAATTATAATATTACAAGCAGGGTACAACCCGAATCGACTGCCATTTATCCTAAATTAAGCCGCGGGCAAGCCATTATTTCATATTTTACTGCCGAATGGCTAACTAGCTACCACCTACAGGAAGTGTAAACATATCTTTGATCATAGACTAGACATTGAGTGGCAATAAAAATGTCGTACATTGCATTGTATAACTGACACAGTGTTTGTGTTTGTGTCTGATCGGTGCGAGAAGCGACCCTGAATGTTGTTTTGAATTTTTAGCGCGGACAGCCGTCCAGTGACCAAGCGATGCTGTAAAGCGGATGCATAAAAGCAGTACGTAAGAACTTTTGTTTTTGGAGAGGACGAAATCGGCTGTATAGATTTAAAAAAAATAAAGACAAAATGGCATTTTTTTAATGTATTTAGATTACCTATGTGCACATGCTGACATACGATTTTTAATTAAATTAAATTTATTTACCTTGTTTTAGAAATCGTATAAGAGAACAAGTATTATAAATACAACGAAAAGGTAAGTGTCGTAAAAACGGTCATCTATCAGTTTTTTCAAGAAAACATGAAAAAATAAAATACTTATGTGTAAATCCTTACTAATATTATAAAAGCGAAAGTGAGTTTGTTTGTTACCTCTTCACGCTTTAATGGCTAAACCGATTTTGATGAATTTTGGTACAGAGATAGTTGGGAACCAGGAGACGGACATACTTTTTTCTAAAAAGAGTGGGATATGAGGGAGAAAGAGGGAAGAAACGGGAAAACTTAGCGTTGCTATTACAAATCAATAAGGCGCTACCGAATTTAACGCGAGCGAAGCCGCGGGCAAAAGCTAGTAGCATTATAAATTAAGTCTCGGTCTCGTTTTAGCTACGTTTCGATACGGACGTGTTGCTGACGTATACTTAATATCGTAAACGCGGCGGTGCGAGCCGTTCGCTTGTTATTTTGATCACCATGGGTCAACAACCATTGGTGGCGAATGAATTGCTGGCTTTCCTGCAGCAGAAGTTGGATGTGATGGACGAGGTGTCCGCAGTCCAAATCTGCGCTACGAACTTCAGTGAGGAGGACATCGCTGCTGCCAAGCTGATGTTGTACCGGGTGCTCAACAAGAGTGACCAGATGGTGTCCCGCCGGCGTGACGGGACAAAGAGAAGCATACAAGACATTATCACGCTGCTAAAGGAGACCGACCCTGACGACGTGCCGACGTTTGTGGCGAAGGACTTGCACAAGCTCCCTCCCGTCACATTCGACCATGTCGATGTTACGAGCCTATTGAAGGACATTGTTCTACTCAAGGCAAGTTTGATGGATGTGCAGACCAAGTTGGATGCTTCCCAAAAAACCGTGGCTTATTTGCGCGATGAAGTTAATGACTTGCGTCAAAAGGCAGCGGTATCTGGGTCATCATTGGGTGCATCGAACGTAAACACGCGTCGCGGAGCTGGCCTCGATGTATCGGCGGCAAGTTTCGCGTCAGCAGTTTTGTCGCAGTCGTCACCAAGGAATGCTGAGCCTGCAGTGTGCGCTCTTCGTGCGCCCCGCTGCCCCACTCCCGCCCCTGTGGCTCCTTCCCGTGTCGCCACACGATCGCTGCCCGTTTCTGCAGTGTCGGCAGAATCACGTCGAGCTGTGAATTCTGCTAGCGTAGGTGCGAGCGTTACTGCTCGCGTTGAGAAGCCCATGCCTGAAGAGGCACCGATTCGGGCTGATGATGGTTTTGTGACGGTGTTGAGGAGGAAGCGTCGTCAACGTACCAACAAGAACCACTGCGGCACAGCTTCATCGGAGCCGAACGTCACCATAAAAGCCGCTAAGCCGAACACTCCGGTGTACATCTCCCGCCTACACTACACCACTACGGCGGAAGGCATTGTTGAGTACGTACGCCAAAAGCTCAATTACGTAGCGAGAGTGCAGTTGTTGGAGTCGCATCGCAATGTCAACTTTAAGGCGTTTGTGCTGCGAGTACCGACGTGTTATCTGCACCTCGTTTTGGAAGAGGATTTTTGGCCGCAGGGAGTGGTGTTCCGGCGCTTCCACGGACAAGTGCCACATGAACGCGCAGTGATAGTGCAATGAAGTGCTACTAACATAGTTGTTAAGGATTTATTTACTAACACGAATTGTATTAGCTATATATATGTTTGTCTGTAAGGTATTTATCTATGGGCCTAAGATGCCTGAAAATAAATGATTATTATTATTATTATTAAATGTTAGACCATTTATTTAGAACCACCCAGATTTGAGTGAACCTGTCCAGTCAGCATTTGTCAGTTATCGTGTAGCTCGACTTAACCCAAGGAGCTCAACGACACGACGAACCATAAAAAATTTAGTTAAATTCGGAGTAACACAGTTCCCCTTTCCGAATTTGCAGGTGCCTGCTACCTGTAGTTTTTGAACTTGCGCCTTATTTATTGTAATAGCAAAGCTAAGTTTTCCCCTTTCTTCCCACTTTCTCACTCATTTCTCACTTAAAAAAAATATAGCGGTAAAAGAGACTGACACACCAAGTATTACCTAGTTATTATATATTTTTGTCTGTAAGGTATTTATCTATGGGCCTAAGATGCCTGAAAATAAAAGATTATTATTATTATTATATCCTTTATTTACAATCCATCTTACAATTATATTTTTAAATATTTCTTAGAAAATAAAAAAATAAATAAAAAACATTTAAAAATATAAAAATAGGTTTCCGCCGGTAACGGGAGCAGGGTCCAAGCTACCGGTGGTTAGGGCTCCAGAGACAGGAACCTCCTCACAATGCGAGCCGTATCGAGGAGTACTGCCTTCTGAATCAGGCCCTTGATCCAACCACCTAAGGAGAGCTTCGACAGATGTTCGTCGAAGCTCTTGGCAATTAAGCCATTGGCCGTTATGACAATCGGCACAATGATAGCCGAGTTTACATTCCACATGTCAACAACCTCGTGTGCCAAGTCAAGATATTTTAGTTGTTTTTCTTTCTCAGCTTTCACGAGGTTTTCGTCATGTGGGATGGTAACATCGATTATCATTACGCGGCGCGCTGATCGGTCTATCACCACTATGTCAGGCTTATTGGCGACAATAGTCCTGTCAGTAATGATAGACCGATCCCAGTACAGCGTGACATGGTCTTTCTCGAGAACTGGGTCGGGCACATACTTGTAGTACGGTACCTCAGATTCAACAAGATTATATTTCAAGGCAAGTTGCTGATGAATAATCCTGGCTACTTGGTTGTGTCTATGCAAATACTCGCTGTTAGCTAGACGAGAACAACCAGAAATAATATGTCTGATGGACTCACCAGGACGATGGCATGCCCGACACACGTCAACCGTCCCATCCTTCATAATATATTTCCGGTAGTTGTTCGTCAACATAACTTCGTCCATAATCGCACAGACAAAACCTTCAGTTTCCCCAAATAGGTCACCGAATCGTAGCCAGGACACGGACGCCAGAAAATCTACATCGGGCCCATGAAGAGCCTTGTAGAAGCGCCCGTGAAGCTCCTTACCTTGCCATACTTCCTTGCGGTCATCGGTAGTAAGTACTACAGGTTTGCGCCAATTCTCTTTAGCCATGGACAACGGGGTGAGTCCCTTGTCCACTGCGACTACATCTCGGTGCATACCCACGTCGGCTTTTAAGAAATATTCCCTGAGACTGCACACCTCTCGGTTGTGGAGGGTCTTTGCGTTTAAAAAGCCTCGACCCCCACACTTCCGTGGGATGTACAGTCTCATCACCGATGATCGTGGGTGCAGCAATGTACGGACTCTCCTATCCAGGGCATCGAGTTCAGTCTGCGTCCATTTGAGTATGCCGAAAGAGTACATTTAAACCGGCATGACCCAACTGTTGAAGGCGCGCACCTTGTTCCCGCCGGAAAGAAGGCTTTTTAATACCTTCTTCAGGCGACCAAAGAAACGCTCCCTCAACAGTTGCTTCATGTCAGCCACGTTAATGCCTAACGCTTCTGACATACCCAAATACTTATAGCTTTCGGATGAGGAAAGGGATCTGAGGTGTATGGAATCCGAGAGTTGAATTCCCTCGGATTCCATAATCTCCCCTCGTTTCACATACATGACTGCACATTTGTCCACACCAAATTCCATCCTGATGGCGTTACTAAAAGTTTCAGTTACTTTCAGTAGCTCCATCAGTCGCAATTTGTTGGGGGCAAAGAGTTTCAGATCATCCATGTAAAGGAGGTGAGATATGACCTGACCACCTCTTCTCAACCGATAGCCTAGACCTGAATCCTCTAGCAATGTGCTTAGAGGATTCAGGGCTAGACAGAACCAAAGTGGACTCAAACTGTCGCCCTGAAATATTCCCCGTTTAATCCATACAGGCTCATCGTTCCCTTGGATTTGTCGACATCCTGGATATCGAAGTACCGTCCTCCATTGTCCCATACACGACTCAAGAAAGGCGCGTAGGGTTGCATCTATCTTGTACAACTCCAGCACCCTCTTGAGCCATGTATGTGGCACTGAGTCGTAGGCCTTCTTATAATCAATCCAACATGTCGACAAATCCTTGCGGGATCGACGAACCTGCTGACTAATGGCCATATCGATGAGGAGTAGCTCCTTAGTACCGCGGGACCCGTTCTTACATCCATTTTGAGAGACAGACATAATAGAGTTACTGTCAATGTGTTTGTTAATTTTCATTCTCAAAATGGACGTAAGAAGTTTATAGACCGTCGATAAACACGTGATCGGCCTATAATTCTTGGGTTCCGCGAGACTACCTGACTTATAGAGCAGGTGGGTAACGCCTGTTGTTAAGAACTGTGGCAGAGATCCGGACTCTAGGCATGACTGAAATTGCGATGCCAGGCGAGTGTGTGAACTACTGAGCCATTTTAACCAAAAGTTATGCAGTCCATCCGGTCCCGGAGATTTCCAGTTCGGGAACGGACGGACAGCTCTGGCTATGTCTGATGGTGTAATTAAAATTGGCTCCATCTCTGGTATAGTTTCACACACTCGCACGATATCACGCATCCAGTCAGCCTCAGTATGACAGACAGGCACCGACCAGATGCTGTGCCAGAAAGAACTTGTGGCTACATCATCCGGGCGGCACACGTCAGTCACACTTTGTTCGGGTCGCTCCCAAGCTCTGTATACCCACCTCTCATCGCTCCGGAACATGCGATTCTGCGAATACCGATCAACCCGCCGCTTATACCGCCGAATACGGTTTGCCCATGCATAAACTTTCTGCTTCAGGAAGTCGATGCGCTCTGTGGCATGAGACATATATTCTTGAGGACTGATTCCAGTCCCCGAGAATGCCCGTCTCACAAAGCGCATCACACGTGGTCTTGTATTACCCTCCCTGAAGCAGTTTAGTTTACCGATGAGTACCCTGGCCTCGTCGATACGGCGCTCGATCCTGCACTGCCAGGCTGGTACGGATGGTTTTGGTCGAGTAGCTACGTCACTGTTTTGGAATTTTACGTTAGCTACACGACATACCGCAACAGCCCCACAATATAGGATCGAGTGTGTATCAACGAGATTCTCGCTACTCTCAAATAAATTCTTGAGCTGCGAGTCCAGGGCACACACCAGCGCCCTATTTTTCTTATGCATGGGTAACCGTGGTAATCGGGGCCTAAGTTCGGTTGGAGTGGATCGATAGTCGCGAAGCGCATCCTCCAGTGCGCTCCTCAATCCTTATTATTATTATTATAAAGCTCTTAAAACTGTTAAAATAGGTATTGTAGAAAGAAAATATTTATTATTGCTCATAGGCTTGTCGAACACAAAATACGCTCTCCTGTAAACCTCGGTTTTAGGCTTAACCTTATCTACGTAGGGACCGTCGTTTTGATCCCTATTTGTATATGAGATGGTCAGACATTGTGGTAGAATTAGTTTGGGTACACTTCAAGGTATAAGCATTGAATGCATTTGGAATACGTCTTTGATTTGATATTGATCATGAACCGGGAAAATGTAAATTAAAACTATTACAAAAATAAATTTCAATAATCGTCTGAAACTGAAGTAATATTATGTATAAAGACTTTGTGAGTAAATTGCATTGTTCAGTGTATATTTTCGAGCATTTTTTTATATTTACATATTATAGCATAGCTTTGAAAGCAAGGTAAGCCTTATCGTCACCACCTTACTAAGTATTTTAAATGCAGCGTATTGAATTGATTGGGCTATAAAAAGTACACTAGAAGTGAATATTAAATCGCTACTACTGTTTCTACAATGTTATTTGAATCTTTCGGTGATTAGCATGCTTAATTTTTCGTGACGTCACAGTATGTTACTACCGTTTCAAATCCAAGGATGTCGATAATAATACTGTTTGAATTTCGAAGGCTGGATATGGTTTAGGAAATCTCTTGGTTAAAGTTACAAATATCTGTGGTAATGGCTATTATACCGCTCAACTGTCAACGGAGATTTTGGCGCTAATTCTTACATCTGTCATTTTTCTTGTCTTCATTTAGAATCTTTATTATGCATTTTTTTGAACTACTTAACACACTAATTCATGTAGATAACAAGAAAGATACAGAAAGAAACCTTTTCCAACATACCCCGAATAAATTAATGCCTAAATCAATCTCAAATTAATTGCGAATTTGATAGAAACATAAAGTGATAGTATCTACGTTTTTATCTGAAGGTCAAACAATCTTTCAAGTTTATCTTCTAACATACCTAGGTAACGCTGTCATTCATTCATTGCCAGTTTTAATCTTATCAAAATCTCGGCGGCAATCAGTTTCAATTAAAGTTTTTATTTTGACATTACCTAATTGAGATGTCCTAGCAACTGATTCAGCGTTAATTACTCTGATTGACTTAAGTGGTGTAACAGTGGCTGAGCAATTGTTCCAGATCTATGGGGTGCGGGTTGGAATCTGACACTGGACTAATAGTTTTATGACTTCCAGTTAAGTAGTTGTTTCGGGTTTAGATAGGGTTGCCAACCGTATAAAATGTATAGTTTTTACTATATTCCGTTAATATAGTATATGCCTGCGTACTATATACTGTTGAAGTAATATATAATACTCAAAAATACTTTATTTTGAAAACTGAAATCTTTTTATGAACGCGCTTTATATAGGTAATTGTATATTGAGTGAGGTGTGCGTGTGTCCGTACGTATGTATAAACCTTTGTCTTTTGTTCGGAACTTGTCAAGTTGTTAAACAACTTGAAGGCAATAATAATTACCACAGTCAATGTGTATAATGTTATGTCAACTTTAATATAAAAAAAAGTTTAATTTTTACAGTTTTTTAGTTTAACAACGTAAAAATTAAACTTTTTTGTTAATGAAAGTAATGAAATTCCGAAGATTTATTGAAAAACTGGTTTTGAAAGCCAAAGCCTAATATTTTGCTGTCCATACACAGACATGAATATTTTGAAAAATTTCATAAGACAGCAGCTGTCTCATAAGACAAGAACCATTCATAATAATTAATTAACTCTTTAGATAAGGTTTATTTTGAGAATACAGTTAGTTGCTTGCTATAACACGACCACGAATTATTAAACAATTTTTTTTCCCTAATGTACAAACAAAGAGAATTGCTCGTACTTAATTTGAATGTTGTCTATAAGTAATGTCCACCCAATTTCTTCCCCACCCTAAAAGAAACAATTTGTAGGTTTTAATTTCGGTCTTATACACAGACAATTATATTCAACAATGGTAATTAAGTTTAAAATAAATTAGCATGATATACGTAATTTACTATTTGGATATAGTTCTGGCTTGTGTGCTTAATATAGTTCATATAGCCTCTACTAGATGGCGCTAAATATAAAATGTAAAAATTCGTAGTACAGCTACTTGGCAATAGATGACGCTGATTTAAATTTTGTTACATCAACCCAAGGCATTTAAGTAGAGTGATATAAAGTAAATATGAATATCCCTTACCTCATTACCTGGCTGGAGGCCTTAAATGCAAGGCATCCACAGCCACACTGTCCGGTTAAGCAGATAACGACCTCATAGGTCGAACTGCGAGATGACATTAAAAAAAATGTTTACCTCATCATTGGAAAGCGAACACGAGGATAAGTATGGGCACCGCGATAACACACACGATGTACACCGACGTGCGCGGCTCGCACTCCGAGATGATGAGGAACTGCTCGTTCCACAGCGAGTCGTTGTTGCGGAGAGGCACTTCCAGCACCACCTGGAGTATGAAAGAAGTTGAGGAGTAAAGAGAAAGCTTGAGATTTGCAAAGAGTCTTGTAACTGTTCCAATCGGTTGGATAAATGTAAGAAAGTCTAATAAAGTAATAATTTCGATACAGGAGTTTGTGGAATTCCAACATAATAATATGTATACCTTGTATACATGACTACAAGGAAATGCCTATTTTGGAATACTAGTAGTTACCCGCGACTTCATACGCGTTAGGTTCTCGGTTTGCCTTGTTGTTATAACGTTCTATTCTAATAATTATCTATAGATAATATGGTCATGACAATTGAGCATTGTTAAACAGTTGAGCAATATGGACATAATGCAATATTGCTCATTTCCTAAGTTATTATCGTGATAACACACTGCTTATTTTCTTCCCCAAGTTCAAATCTATATTCTTGTCAAATTTCATTACGATCCGATCAGCCGTTTAGTCAGTACAAGGTAACAAATATACAAACAGGCTTTCACAAGTATTTAGTTACAGCACAATCTCCATTTTTTTCCGGTATGCATTCAGTCAAAATCTAGTCTAAATGTAGTTTTTCGACATCTCATTATTTATAGGACTATTTTTTGTATTGACTTGGTAAAGAAGTAGTAATAAGCTTAAAGAAGATTAACCTGGTAACACTAATATATTGATGATGACCTGGTAGCACTTACCTTCTGCGTAGAGAAGATATCAAGCGACAGGTCACACCGCTCAGTGCTGTTTAGACACTCCCTCAGCTTGGTGCGAGCGACGTCATACTTGGTCTTCTGCAGGTCGAAGCGCGCGCGGATAAAGTTCACCTGCACTTCGTTCTCCGAGTTAAACACGAAGAAGTAGTAGCCGTTTGCTGGTACCCTGGAGTAGATGGAATTGAAATAAGTATTGACCGACTTGATGCTGATAATTATTCATATGAGCTGTGGGAACTACAAGTAACAAAAGTGCCAACGATGCAAAAGGCAATGTGCCCCACGCAGTTGGTTCGGCGGCCAGTCGTTTACCCGCCACCTCGGCTAGAATACGTCATGTTCTCGTGTCTAGTGTAAGGAAGTTATGTACCCTACCTTGTAATTGTTAAATAGACTTTATATACAATCTCCGAAACATTTCCACACAATAGGTATCACAGATAACCCTCTGTGCAGAGCTTGCATGGAGGCGGAAGAAACAGTCACACATGTTCTCCTTGAATGTACGGGAATCACCGAAATCCGGAAAGTGACACTGGGCACACCAGGGTCACTTCCGGACGCCCTCAAGAACTCGAAAAGACTCATCTGCTTCTGGAAGAAGATGGGCTGGCTAGAGTAGTGGCCACCAGGTGCACGGCATACGCACAAAAGTCCACTGCAAGGACTAAGTGCGGAAACCGGACTCCCCCAAGAAGCGGGGTCCACATGAAGAAGAAGAACAATCACCGAAATTTCATTTCTCATCTTGCATTCCAACCACACTTAAAATATGCTCCAACATGAGCCTAACTCAATAGAAGTAAGGTCTTGCTGTAAGTATTGACGGCAACCCGTGATCTACTTAGACTTCAGACCTAGGATTCTAAATTGGCCGCTTTAGCAGAAACATACCAGAATTACAATATGAATGACGTTAGTTTGTTAAAATGGCTGCTTAAGCGAAAGTTTTAGAACCCCTGCTCACTTTTAACTATGTTAAACATAAATTATTCTCTGCACATAATATGGTTTTAGTAACTACATTTTAGAACTTTTGAAAATAAGCCTGCTTAGCCTTTTCCAAACTATGTTGGGGTCGGCTATGTTTGGAATGCGAAACCCTCGGAGCGCTAGTCCAACTCGCACTTGGCCGGTTTTTATTTACCTTTTATAGATATACGATATCAGCCGGATTGCTGGATTTAAATAAATTACTTATAATTTTGTGTTTGGTACTTCACCTATAAGTCAACGCATTTGTCTTCGCAGCAGCAGCGCCCTCTGCATCCGAGGCGCCTTTATGGCAATGCCTGTGGGGAGTCAAAGGCAGGTTGAGGATCAGACCCTCGCACTCCAGCAGGGCTTCCTCACTGCTGGAGAACGAGGACCAGAACTCCGAGTTACTCATGTCGAGTGGACTCGTTTCGTTGACTATCATGTGGTGGTCTGCGTAGCCATCAACATCCTGGAATGAGAAGGTGTTATTTAGATTAACCGGAGCTACTCAGTATTTCCAATGATTAGCTGTTAGACTGAGTACAACGGTGAGTGTACTGGTGTAATCAGTATTATTTCACATTACATTACTAGATATTAAATTGCCTAATTTAATTATTTTGTTTATCGACGGCAACAAAAACCTATGTAGCAAAAACTCTTTAATAAAAATTGTAATACTTTTTTATTTGATGTTCTAAATTCAAAACACGTTATTGCCCAGCGAGCGGGAATGAAGTTCAGTACAATTTAACTGCTCGTCTGCAGCCAGGGTTCATGAATTTCTTTTCTTTAAGTTTACATGACATTTAAACTTGACGGTTACGAGCAGGGGGTGTGAAAACCTTTTTATTCACATATAAGTACAATTATTTATTAACTACAAAAATACATAACTAATAATATTCTGACACTGACCGGGATTATATCAGGACTTTAAAAGAAACCAGTGACCTCTGAATTACTTACTCTTAGTGTTCTTAGCTGAGTTCCGAAAGGAGGGTTATTTTATTTGTCAGAGAAATGGGACAAGAAGTACCGCCATCTTTTTCTTAAACATTTTCTTGTTGAGTGTTTGTAAAAAACAATTTTTAGAACAATGGCTTGAATAACTTTATTTCTCTGAAAATATTAGTCGTGCTGGCCTATCGCTTAAGGGTTGGACCTCATCTGGCAGCACGAAATCGCATTTGTTCCGCCTGTGCTACCACGTGCTGCAGTATGCTGCCGCATGCAAACGCGCGCTGTCGCATTCCTCACGACAGTTTTGGCGCGATTCTGTATAATATACAGAACATTTTTGCATCGTGAACCTTCAACCCGATATGTGGGCTACCGGCTAGACCATAAGTATCAGGATCAGATTACTTGTAGGTACTTACAACTTCACCAGCATGGTTTCTTTCTTCATCGTCTTCGTTGAACTCCTTCACCAAGTCAATGTGCCCCAGGGTGTCCATATTGTCCATGTTCATTGAGTCTCTCTTCTTTCTTGCTTGTTCTACAGCGTCACGACGTTTTTCTGAAAAAAAAAAACCGTTATAATCATGGTGTAGCACTTTGCCAAAGTTTATCTTATCGTTTTTGATCAATCGCACCATCGGATATAGTTCTTTGCACTACTACTACAAGGAAATACCAGGAATTTTCCATCATCCGTTTTTCGGTTTGCACACTTGCTATAAGATTTATTTCTGCTAAATGTAGATGCATACAAACACCTCTGCCTAACTCTTAAGGAATAACTGTCGAATAGGTATATAGGTAAGTCATGGTATTAAAAGTTTGCTAAATAGTTCCCGAACCATAGTTTGTGTACCAATTATATCGGATGCTGAGTCCTTTTTGAACGTTCGTTGTTGATTAACTGTGGACGGTCCAAGATTGACGTGTATTATATCTGAAGATGTTATGTGATGTGATGTGATGTTATATCTTCAGATGTTTTCTTGTTAACTATTACATCATTGTTTATACCTGATTATAGTTTCGCATAAGCACCTACTTGTTTAATAGTGCATAATTCGGTTTTCGGAGTAATTCCTTTAAACCAGTTTCATTAGACAAGGCTTACGAGCAATTTTACGCATTATTTTAACTGCAGAATGACTAAGAACTTCGAATATATTGGAACACATTCCTCCAGTGTTGTTAGTTAGTCAAGAAGTATTGTTTTATGAGAGTTGGCAACATTCCAATTGGAAGAATTACTGAGCCATCCCAGAACAAACACAAATGAGGAAGTTCAATATAAGATTATGCGTACCTATTGTTTTAGACTGCAAGTAGAATTAGTTTAATTTCAACAAGGAGTAAAGTCTAGTTTCTGTTGAAGCTACGTGGCTCATTCGTGGTGTTGCTATCTAGTGGGTTTAGTGCTCAAGAAGAGAAAATGAGTCATCCGGCCACAAAAAAACTGGTCTAATTCTTAGGATTAGAACAACTATCACACCAATATTATTAAGGCTAGTTTTTGTATGTTTCTTACTCGTTCACGCTCAAGCGGCTTAGCAAACTTGGATAAATTTGTTGTTCAAATATCTTATATTTTGGATCAACCTAGAGAAAGTCTACAGATTCATATTTGTTTAACATAACATGTTTTAGTCGATAAAAATTTTTGCAGATACCACAGCGAGAAATATGACACATAAGCGCCTAAGCTACAGCAAAGACCCCCACATTTAATTATGCAGTCAGTTAAACTTACGCTCTCTCTGTGCCCTGTTTTTCTCCTCATCGATAGCCTCGACCAGCACCTTCCTCAGCCTGTCCAGCTCCTCGCCACTGCCCGTCACCACGGACATGATGTCCGGCTTCGGTTTCTTTGTCGCCTGAAATTAAATAATAGCTAAGTTATTGTCGTGAATTTTTTTGCTACTGCAATAGTTATTTGTTATACAAGAGTGCAAAGTTGCTTTTTAACCGCGTATTCAATTTTGATGACCGAGCAAGCGAAGGATTCTTAAATTGAATCACGAGCGCAGCGAGTGATTCAAAATTAGAATCCTGAGCGTTAGCGAGGGAATCAAAAGAGCACGAGGTGAAAAATCTTTGCACTCGAGTGCAACACGTAACTTTTCATTCCACCTCAGCGAGGAAATGACTAAATGCAAAAAAAACGTTTACAATCACAAGATAGGTACAGTTTTATTTCAGTTTAGGTATTAGTTACTACATTATGACAGGTAAGTTTTACAGAATAATCTTTAAATTATAACAAAATAATAGTAAGGTATAATTAAGAAAATTTTAAAGTAACGTTGCTACAGTTATTTAAATTGAGTGAAACTTTTCAATATCAGATACTGTGAAAACCTTCGATTTTTTTGGTTGATGACCAGAGAAAAAGAGCCTCATTTTACAAAATGCCACTAATTTAGGATAGGTATCGATATGTATGTCTATTTTCATCTTTATTGTTGCTTTTAGCATCGAATACGTACTCCATAGAGTGCTTGCTTTCTTGTTCTCGGATTATTCTATAAAATATGCCAGCAAAACTTTTTCTGAGAAAGTTTTGGCTCCTTTTGCTAGTCGCCACGTGTTGAACATATCGTACTGTTTTAAATACTTCTCGCGTGATTGTTGAGGGAGAAAGCTCATTTGCGCATTATTAACAGTTTCAGTCAATTCTGTCGGCGTCAAACAAACTTCCTCGTCTTTTCACTTGTTTTCAAGTTTCTTGTTTTTAATATAGGTTTAACAATGACGTGAAAAAATGCCGCGTAAAGAACCGCGTACAAAGCAAATTGAAAAAACACCAAGAAGGTTCCGAGTCTGAGTTTTTAACAAATTAAAAAAAGTTGTATGATATATTCGGCACCATAGAGGTAGCAGTAAATCGGTTTAATGTTTTTTTTTAAATTCACAAACTTAGTGCACACGATGTTCTAAATTCAATTTACTTTATCCTCTAGAGAATAAAAACGGCTTTTCCACTCAGATATTGAAGATTAAAAATACTCTTTCCGAGATGGTGGGATGAAAAATTAATTGTTAAGCCAGCGTATGCTAGGTTTCCAGTTTAGAAAATACAGCAGAATTTTCACTTCGTGTCAATATATGTACTTCTGAAATTTTGTCCATCCAGTAACGCGATACCTGGAGAACTTTTCCATGGTGGCCATGTAAAAAGATGAGGCACGTCCGTTGAATCGGTCCACGCCTGCAGTTTGTTTGAGAAAGGTCAATGATACCTCATTTGGAAAGATTGTTTATATAACAAGTGCACTTAATCATGTATCTGTTTAGTTTAAAACTAAAAGGAAATCTTTTAATTTTATTGCGAAGATTCGCACAAGCGCCTTTATTTTGATGAGTGATTACAACGTTCGTGCAAAATGTGCAACTTATTGCAATATGAAGTTTACAAGTATAGAATAACTGCTGTAACATGTACCTTCTCCTGGTACTCGACGCCCATAGTTTTGTGAAGTTTGATCAAAACTCTCTTCCCTTTGTCTCCTAAAGCTTGCAGTCTGTGTAGGACGTCTTCAAATACTTCTTTTGAATTCGGCTCCGTAGGATTCTGCTGAAAATCAATTAAGTATAAATTAAACTCAATATTTGGTTCAGATTAGACAGAGAATCAGAACTTTTTGAAGGTCAAAAATAACATAAGACAGTTTCCCCAAAACACTTGAAACACTGCGCAGTGTTGAAGCTGACTAGAAAAGGAAGCGAAACCAACTCGTCAGCAACATCTGTGTGACAAATACCATTGACAAATCACGAGACAATTCATCTAAGTCACGAACCCAAATATTGATAATGATCTTAGCAAGACAATGCACCATTCATAGATTACTGTGTACTAGAAAACTTAAATCTACTTCGATAACAAACTTTCCATTACATTTGTAAATATTAACAATTGAAAATGATTTTATGTCTAAACATTAATACATATGTGCTCTTAGAAATGAGTAATACTGACAATGTTAGAATTGGCATCTTAATGTCGTTTCACTTTATTTTGCTTTTGAAGCATTATAAAATGTTAGACGACATAAACAAAATACTATCTGTAGTAGCGGATCACTTACCTCTGGTGCATAATCCCGAATCACTTCTGTCCCTTCCATAGAAGGTTTATGTATCAAGTCTACCTTCAGTTCCAATTTTCCTATGTCTTCAGCACCTATATTAGTTCTTTCCGAATGTTCATCAGTTTCCTTTTCCATAATTTCTGCATTGTCTTCAACATTTTTAACATCACCTTTTGTGTTTTTAAGTTTTTCATCGACAGCTGTGTTATTGGATTTAGTTTCAGGTTTAGTTTTTTGTTTGTTTTCTTCTACTGTGTTATTTTTAACTTTAATTGGTAATATTTCTGTGGAATTATTTTCTGGATTTGTAAATGTAATGCTGCTGTTTCCATTAAGATCTGTAAAAGACACCGAAATAAGACAAATTAGATAAGATGTATATATTGATTGTTTCTTTACCAGCATCATAGGACCTTTTTAAACTGAGGCTTTCTTCATCAGCAATAATAAATAATTATATAAGATTATCGAATAAATGATAACGAGGATAAGCTTATATTTTGGGCTGATAAAATATGAATCAGTCTTTTATTGTAACGTTGTTGAGATGTTGAAGTAGTTTATTTTCCAAAAATTATCAAGTTCAGCCAAAATATAATAATATTCGTCTCACGATGACAACCCCAATTTTTATCAGTCTTTCTGTTTTTCGACGCATATTTTTCTTATACGAATATAATGCGTTTATCTGTGCGTTTTATTATTTTGGTTTATGTCCACCAAAACTGGCAAGTCAGCGAATTCAAATAAAACAGTAACCTCGAGATTATCGAACGACTGTTGTTTACAAAAACAACAGTTGCCGAATATTGTAGGACCTGTACGCGATTTATTCGTTATTATTATGAGAAAATTCTTCTTCAAAATTTTAACAACTGTTTCCTTCATGTCCACCAGTTCTGTTTGTGTCTGTCCTTACACATTAAAGATTTTAGTTTCATACCACTGGTCTTATTATTGGACTAAACTAATATCTTCAAGATATTCCATAGGCCTTGAACAAGATAATCTATAAATATAATAGTAGCAATTGATTTGTTTAACTTATCTTGTTGCTGTCCTAATTTTTAGATAGTATTGCTATCAGGTGAAGATTAAAAAGGATAAATCGTTCGTTATTCGTGTCTAATTTTACCCGGATGTGCCAACCAACACTGACGCACTTATATAACGCCAAGATATTAATATTTGAATGTTACATCTCAGATAGAAAGTTTGTTGAGTATTGGTGCTAAAAAGATACGTTATCATGGGATTATAGTCAAAACTTGATATATTTATATCCAATGTAAGTGAGTCAATGGTGTAACTGCAAGGAATACTGTTTGACAGTGTAATATTGAAGATAGCTGAATAACATTTGATCAACAATTAACGATCAAAGTTTATAATAAAAAAGTTGCTACTCTTAAGTGGACATGACACATCGCTGGTAGAACGATAGGCTAGAAGCGGTAGCGAGGGAGACTTCCCACAAGGTAGTCAACGATCTGATGATCGTCAGTTTAATCAGCTGGACTCACTGGGTATCCGACTGGTTAGTTTTTCTCGGAAGTTATGCACATAGATTAACGTCATTTGGAACCTTATTGAATGATTACCTTGAAAAGACAGGAATTTTCTCTCATCTTTATCTACATTGACATCCCTGTGCCTGTTGGTCGCGTGTAGCGGTATGATGTGCGGTGGTGGTTTGTAGTTCTTAGCTATTTGGATCTTCGCAGCCTCTCGTACGGCATGGAGATGTTCAAGAATTTCTCGTAGTTCCTGAAAATCATGAAGTTTTATTGTAAAACTAAATTTGCTGCTGATCTTCGATCCAACTCCCAGGTATTATGTATGTTGAGTATATATTAAGTTTTCCATTTGAGAGTTTTTAATAAGTGGATGGGATGAGAGTCCGAATTTTTCAAATGCAAATCCATTTATTGTTTGTCAAAGGTGAAATGTTAGTTCTTATCATTATTTCAAATTAGGTCGCTGTAACATACCTTTAAGGTGTACAATATTTACATTTTAATTTGTGCCTGCAGGTGGTTTTTTATTACAAGAGACTTAACCATGGCCGTACTACATTTCTACCTACTCTACACTTGATCCAGACTTTCGCTAACAAATTAGACCTAATTTACTGCAACTCTTACCTTAGGATCATGATCAGTGACGTCAACACCGGCTAAATTATCAGCTGATGATGAAGATGTTTCGTTTTCTTTGTTGTTCGGATCGTGGAAGCTCACACCAGACTTGTGTCTCCTCATCGTATCTATTAACAAACTAGTTTTAATATTTGCATCTGTTGAGAATTTATTTCGCAACCCCGACAGAGCGATGCGTACTTAAGTTCAGCAGTTTTTTTTTAGACTTAATTTCTAGTGTTGTGGTGCTACATTGCAACAGCTGAGCATTTCATTTCTTTTCTTCGTAGGAATCGTTATGTGCCTGGTTATTTCATTTTTATGAGACTCAAAACTGTCTGTTTGTTTAATATTTATTTGTAAGCCGATACGATTTTGTCCTGGAGTGGGATAGTTGACTATCCCACTCCAGGACAAAATCGTCCCCGTTGTAATAATAATTTGCTATTGTATTTACCGATTCTGTAACTCACCAGGATGATTAACCTTTCCTTCGACTATTGCCAGGTTCTTGACTTTCTCAAGGTATAACTTCTCTGACAGCAGGCCGAGGCCGAAAGCTTCTTCCAACTCTTTCATTTCCTCTGAGGAATCGTCTCCGATGTACGCGCAGTCCTGCAAGTGCTTGTACCCCTTAATCATGATGAGGGACGCCCCAGGGTAGCTGTGAGAAACTGATCTTTAACATTTCATAGTTAACGATGAACAAAAAAAAAACGGCAAAGTGCGACTCACACTCACGAAGGGTTCCATATTATAGATATGAATTATAAATATGAAAACAGCAAAAAAAACCTATTTGTTGTATTTTATTCTGTTTATCAGTATTTGTTGTATGGCGGCAACAGAAATACATCATATGTGAAAATTTCAACTGTCTAATTGTTACGGCATGAGATAAAACTTGGTGACAGACGAACAAACGGATGTACAGCGTTTTACATTTTAGGTACGGAACCCTAAAAATTACGTATGTTGGATGCGTAATTATTAGTATTTTTTTCCTGAAAACATTATTTATCAAATAACAAGTAACTTAATATAAAGTTAACATACTACTTTTTTGTTTGATTTTGTTTTTAAGTAGGTATTGTTAATTATAAATGCAAAAGTTTAAATGTTTCTATGTATTGTTAAACCATCCATGCGCGATATTATGTCATTCTGAAATCTCACCTGACGCAAGCTGACACAGTGACAGAAGAGCCCTTCAGCAGGTAGAAGCCCCAGTACTCCTTCATATCGTCTTCCAGCTCCAGTTCCCTCGTCATGGAAACAGGCACTAGGTCTTCAGTCAGCTCTGGGGGGCCTGGCACCACGAACGCGTTGAACGTTGTGTTGGAGCGCACCACCTGGGTCTACAATAAATGGGGACATTAAAAATAGGGTGCTAATACTCAGTTGGACTGAAATTGTATTACTTAGATTTAAGCTAACAAAACTCTTGTAATCAGTTGAAGAGATATCAAAGTTTTTTCCAAAAAAAATCTCTCCCTCTATTTTGTTTAAACTTTAACTTTGTTTTTCATTAACATACTATGAAAATAAATTTTTGCTGTTGAGTGTAAATTGTATATTTATTGGTGCTGCGGCGCCCAAAGTATTTGAATCCAACTCGCTATTGACTGGTTTTAATTCCATTTTTGACCGAAGCAAAAAACACCAGGTTGTTGAAATGGTAGCTGAACTAACTGCTAAGGCACCAGAAATTTATTGCAATTATGTTTGTATTGTGTTACCATAACCAACACGCTTACCAAAAAGATCTGCTAACCTACCGTGACGTCAGAAAAAAAAAACAATACTTATTTTAGTGAAGGAAAGACAGCGAGCTATACAGATTAACTAGCGCCATCCCTTTTTCACAGTGCCATAAGTAATGCTTTATGATAGATCTGTAGATCTCAGGACATGGCCTTTCAAGTCAATTTTTCATTGATAGATAATCATCTGCCTAGCCTTTTCCCAACTATGTTGGGGTCGGCTTCCATTCGTCTAACGCCTATCTGAAGTCCACAACCCAGTTAGTACCTATTAGGTAATGCGATACCCCTTGGTAAGACTGGTTGTCAGACTTTCGGAGCACTGACTACCTGTAACGACTGTCGAAGATCTACAAAGGAATACTTTCCGAGGCACGGAGGAAACTCGGTATGTAACGGGTGGTCACCCATCCATAGACCAACCTAGGCAAGCGTGGCCTAACCTAAAGATCGACCCGAGCGGCTGCTATTATGTAGCCACGAGCTCCTCATTGATAGATAATAAATTATACAATCGATTGTCGCAAAAAAAACGAGGTATTCCTCATTGCGCTCCCGTTTTGAAGCGCTCCCATCTAAGCGCTCCCGTTTTGTTCCTCTAAGCGCTCCCAAAAGGAGCGCTTCGAGGAACGATTAAAAATAATAAAATTTATTTCCTCTAAGCGCTCCCACGTTTAAAAATAGGGAAAAGCATGAAGTAAACGTCATGAATTATATCGATAATTTTTAAAAACTCATGTGTGAAGTTGCTTAACCAAATTACGAAATTGAGAGAATAATATCTTTTTGCTTTCGGCACTCTTATGTGTTTACAAGGGCCAATGTTATTGTCATTTCTACCATTGACGTAAACGATAGACTTTTTTAGGAATGGCATCTCGCAGTTCAACCAAGGAGGTTATCGTCTGCTTAACCGGGCGAATCCTGTGGGTGCCTTAAAAATTAAGACCTCCAGCCAGGGTGAAAACTTACAAACTAAGCGACTACACGCTAAGGGCACCCCTGTGGGGTACGAGCCTCGGCTTAGGGCGACGCTGAGGGAAAGCAACGGACAGGCTGGATCTGAGTGATATTATTTATGGATAATCTTACTGGCTCAGCATTGACGGGCCTATTGGTCTAGAAGTTAGTGGCCCTGACTGCTGAGCCGGAGGTCGTGGGTTCGATTCCCACCCAGAACAAACTTTGTGTGATGAGCATGATTGTTTGTTCTGTGTCTGGGTGTGATTTATCTATATATGTATGTATTTATAAATTATATAAGTATGTATATCAGTTGTCTGGTTACCATAACACAAGCTCTGCTTAGCTTGGGATCAGATAGCCGTGTGTGAGTTGTCCCAAGATATTTATTTATTTATTTATTTAGCAGCGCGGGCTGGCTCTTGCAAAGGACGGGTGGGGCAGTTACCGGGACGTCGCGATGGGCCTCGTCGGCGAGGATGGAATGACGGCGCTTTGCGTCTGAATTTGCGCAGAGTGCTAGTCTCCCTGCTGCTCTCATGGAGCAGGGTTATAGCATCGTCAGGAGTGACGAGAAAATGTCTAGGACGATGAATTTTACTTATTCGCGAGGGATCGTATCGAGCGGCCGATGCGATAAGGGCGTTGCGATGTTTTAACGCGGAGTCAAAGAAGCGCATGGAAAGACGCTTCATGAATTTAACGACGGTAGGGATTCTTAAGTCGAAGTGAAGACTATCGTTACGGGCTCCCGTGATTTTACGAAGGAATCGGTTTTGCAAGGTCTACATCTTATGAAATAAACGCGGGTTGGCGTGGGCGAACACGACACATGCGTATGTCACGATGGGACGGATGACCGCGGTGTATGAACGCAATTTGCACTTAAGTGACAATTTGCTTTCTGCCTGAAATAAAAAGTGAAACCTAAACCCATAGCAATATGTGCCGCGAAGGACAAGTGGCTGTCGAGAATGACACCTAAGTATTTGGCTTGCTTCTCCCAGGGGATAGGCTTGCCGTACATAGTGATCAAACTGGGGATCAGGGGATTAAAGCGCGGTTTGGAGTAGATGCCTGACTTTTACCGGGATTCATCTCGATTCTCCATTTCCTGAACCAAGCGCCTAGGATGTCGGCTGGGGTTTGAAGGGTACGAGCGATAGCGTTTGTACAGCGGCCAGTATAGTAAATGGCCGTGTCATCCGCGAACAGAGTTAACTGAGCTTTTTTGCTCTTGGGAATGTCGCTAGTGAACAGCGTGAAGACGAGGGGGGATAAGACGGAACCCTGAGGGACACCGGCCCTAATAGGATGACAGGAAGAGATTGAGGAAGTCCCGTAAGATGAGCGTAAACGATAGACACCTCATTGCCAGGTGTGCGGGGAGGGGGGTAGTAATGGTAAACATAATGGAGAGAAATCATAAGCTAAACAATAAAAAAATATGAATAGGTAAATATGTCGGCAGATTATATTCATCGATTTGGTGGACTAAAGGATTTACAATAAAACAAAAAAAAAAACCAAACCCGTGCGAAGCCGGGACGGGCCGCTAGTTGTATATTATAGTATAACAATGTGTTCTACTTATTACCTAGTTATTATCGATAATTTCAGTTAGTATAGTCCCATCTCTATCCGAAAGTTAATCATGGGAGCGCTTCGAGGAAATAAATTTTAATATTTTTAATCGTTCCTCGAAGCGCTCCTTTTGGGAGCGCTTAGAGGAACAAAACGGGAGCGCTTAGATGGGAGCGCTTCAAAACGGGAGCGCTACGAGGAATACCTCAAAAAAACGCATTGAAAAGATTGTGTTTATTATTTTATGTCTCGTCAAGCATTTACTTAAGTCTCTAAGACCAACTGTAAAGATAAATATATCCAGATAACGTTATCGGTCAGAACATTAAATATTATTTGGCTCGGGAACAAAGTTATGATCAATTTTGAACCTCAACTCTCTGATCATAAGGTGTATTACCGTATGTTTTTAGAAGATAATAATAAAATGTGTTACAGTGTTATCAGGAGTATTTATTTAATGTTTGTCTGGTAGTAAAACGGAATAATTAGTAAGTATAGCAGTCGTAAGCTTATTTGTATTTTTGCTGTCAAGAAGAAATTATTCATGACTTCCAATTTGATCCGGTTCAAGTTTGACTTTAAACTTTGCAACGCATCGGACAAGAAGAATCATCAAAATCAGTTCACCTAGACCAGAGTTATGATTATAAGGTAATAAACATAGAAAAAAAACATAGAATCGAATGAGAACCTCCTCCTTTTCTAAAGTCGGTTAAATAGAAACTATGATAAGCTTTAAATTAGAGGTGTTGCTTCTGCTGTCTGTGCCCTGATTTTTTCGAGTCCAGGGCAACAGCCTCCCTAATCTCTTACCACTTATATTTAGTGGTATTTTTATTATTCCTCTGGCAGGGAACCCTAAAAAAGAAAAAGACTGCGAAAGACAGCCACACACAACAGTGATTCTAGTATACTCATACACGTGTCCTCTGATTACCAACGTATATATGTATATTAATATTTATAATATTTATTTATGCAGAAGTGTGATTAACAAACAGTATTGTTAGTGCTTATATTGTGACGTGTTCCTCGTATTGACACGTGTCTCAAGCTAGATCTAGACTTAGTTACATACATTTAGAGTGTGCTTTGCAACGTGATTGTTTCGCTAAATCTTGTACCTATACTTTTTGAGGAACTTTTAAGTCTAGGGTTATATTTTTTTATAGTTTTCTTCTTTTTATCTTCCAATGTACTTATTAGTAACTAGCTTTTGCCCGCGGTTTCGCTCGCGTTAAATTCGGGGTAACACAGTTCCCCTTGCGTCTTATTTATTTGTAATAGCATCGCTAAGTTTTCCCTTTTCTTCCATATTTCTCCCTCACTTCCCACTATTTAAAAAAAATAGCCTATGTCCGTCTCCTGGTTCCCAACCATCTCTATACCTAAGTTCATTAAAATCGGTTGAGCCATTAAAGCGTGAAGACTAGGTAACAAACAAACAAACCCACTTTCGCTTTTATAATATTAGTAAGGATAAGGATAACCCAGCGAAGAGCGAGTCAGACTGGCGTACCGAGGGTTCCGCATGGCTGTTCATGTCGCAAGTTTGTACGGAACTTCCATACAAACTTGCGACATGAACAGCCATGTTTTTACTGCGTAGACTTAGAGGGTGGATTTTTTTGCAGCACAAAGGGACTACAGAGTTGAGCATATGGTTAATGAGGTCGAATAGGCAGCGTGGCCGGTATCGATGATGTGATGAGAAAGGTTGGCATACAACGGTACACACCTACCTGGCACCAAGTGGGTGATATCTTACTGTCTATCAGCCGCATGTCCGTCATGCTCATCGGGTACATCTGGCCGGAGTACACGCGGTATCTGGAACAAGGAAGCATCCCGGTTATCGTCAGCTCTACTACTAGTGAATGCCGCTCTTTGCCTATTCACTAATGTGCTACGTCTCTAGACCTGCTTGATATGGAGTGGGAAGTTGGCATAATAAGCTAGTTTCCATTAAAAAAAATAGTCCGTCTTTTAGATTATTCAAAAATAAGGTATTTTTACCACTACACGCATTTTTATATTAACGCGTTGTTGCATTTTTACGCAACGAGTGACGTCACACGTAACTTTAATGGGCTATATCTTTGTCATTTTATTTTTGAATAATCTAAAATACGGACTAAATAGAATGTAATTACTTTAACCTTGGTAACTGCCCTATTTTAGTTTCTTATTATGGTGTGGTAAATCAAAATAGAAGTACAATTGTTTTATGGGTTTTCAGTTTAGTTTTATGGCTTTGTCCCTATTGAATTTGTCTTTCAGGTGTTGCAGTGATTAGAAATATGTGTGTGGCGGGCTTATAGAAATTCAACCTTTTACCGCTACGAAGAAAAGGGCACGGAGAGTTTTGCCAGGAAAACTGGGCTGTTGTGGATTGTTCAAAAACTAAACTACCGCCCTGAAAATATAAAACGCAATAGAAGGAACATGTCAGTCAGTAAAAGGCTGACACTCCCCTCTGCTCTACCCAATGCGGGGGAAGTTTTTTGATGATGTGTCGCCCGCAATGAAAGGGTAGCTGCGCTGCGTGGTTAATTTGTCTGCCAGTTATCCGGTTCAAACTGAAGAAATTCGGAACCATTATAACCTCATCTTATTATTCAATAGCTGCGCCCTGCAATTTCAGCAGGATAAAAATCATAAGTGTTAATCCAGGCTATCTAGCTATCTACCTACCAAATTTCACCCAAATCGGTGCTCACGTCCGCGCGTGAAGGAGGAACAAACAAACACACATACAAACGTTCGCCTTTATAATATTACTAGCTTTTGCCCGCGGCTTCGCTCGCGTTAAATTCGGGCTAACACAACTATGTTAGCCCGAAAAAAAAAGTAGCAGGTACCTGCAAATCAGGAAAGGGGAACTCCCCTTTCCTGATTTGCAGGTACCTGCTACTTGTAGTTTTTGCCCTTGCGCCTTATTGATTGTAATAGCAAAGCTAAGTTTTCCCTTTTCATCCCCCTTACTCCCTCAAATAACACTTAAAAAAATAGCCTTTGTCCGTATCCAGGGTCCCAACTATCTCTGTACCAAAATTCATTAAGGCGTGAAGACGTAACAAAGAAACTCACTTTCGCTTTTATAATATTAGTAAGGATAGTGTAGTGTGATGTGATTATTTTCAGCTACAAGCACTAATATGTACTTCTCCACTTCACACTCATACTGTTTACTCGGATACAATGTACGTACTCATATGGATAAGCGATAGAGTACTTGGTACAAGTTAAATATCACTAATTTATGTCAAGCATTGTTATGAATACATCAGCTGTTCTTATCTCGAACGTTGCATGAATGTTAACATAGTAGGGATTATAAATCGATTATGTACTATATCATTAATTAATTAATTATTACTCAAGCATAGCAAGGCGATTAAATGTTTTAAACAATTTTGAAGTAATCGTAATTGCAACTGTAGTAGGTATATCGGGGTAACACAGTTCCTCTTTTCTGATTTGCAAGTACCTGCTACCTGTAGTTTTTACCCTTGCGCCTTTTTTATTGTAATAGCAAAGCTAAGTTTCCCTTTTCTTTCTCCATCATTTCTCACTTTAAAAAAAATTATGATACCTTCACGTGTTACCGAAATAAATGGTCTTGTCAGACAGATAACGGACAAGAAAGTGATCCTGTAAGGGTTCCGCTTTTTCCTTTCGAGGTACGGCATCCCTACAATGTCCAGTCATTCACCACCCCTTCAGGGGTTGAATGAGATTGATGAGAGTCTGTGATTTTCTTTTATATTACAAAGGTAGTCCCAATAACACGTAACAGGTTTGTAACTGTGAGTAGGACTGATGCTTAGGTTAACGACCAGCACTTGCCTTCGAGTGCCAGTCTGGAGATAATTATAGATCCCTTTGTACACGACGTACCTACTAGTACATTAAATAGATACATGTACTGATAATTGTGTGACATAGTTATTATGTCGATAGTGACTTGTCTAGACACTTTAAGTTTACATAACATCTTTGCAGATAGGTACAAATAAAGTGAAGGCTTAAACATAATGCCACACTTGTATTATCCAAGGGTTTGCGTACACTCGCGAGCAATAACTGCATACAGCAATTTTGTCGTGAATTAAAGGTTGTTTGGGAAAAGACTTATTTCGTTATAGTACGGGTTCTAAAATACTATGTCCGTGAAAACATCCTACTAATATTATAATCCTACTTATATTATAAATGCGAATGTTTGTGAGGATGTGTGGATGGATGGATGGATGTATGGATGTTTGTTACTCTTTCACGTCAAAACGGATGAACGGATCTTGATGAAATTTGGCACCGAGGTAGATAATGGTCTGGAATAACACATACACGCAGGCGAATCCAGCCAGTTAATGAATATAGTAGAGGAAAATCGCTTTTGAATATTGCAAGGGTTTACATTTTTTTGCTCGGGACTGTGCACCTAGATTTTGCCAAGAGCTTTGTTACTATGACAGCCAAAAGTTGGGCGCAAATGGAGTCTCCTGCCTGCCGATTTTACTAAATTTTATAATAAATGGATTGTCACAAAATTGAGGCTGCTTAGGATTGATTTTCCCAGTTAGAAGCACTCGGCAAATGCAAAATTTGCGAATCTGCACACAGTAATATTTTTTACTGTTTTGTCTTTTCTACACACTGTGTCTACAAATCTCATCCAAATTCCATCTCGCAGGTCTGCTGCAAAAAAATACCAATAACTTTGTGCTCTTCCGTCTTAATGTAATGTCTTGTCAAGTATTTTGTGTGTGCACCAATAAATAAGTATAATTTATGACAATTTGCTTATTTTTTCTTTCGGACGTAATAAGATTAATCAGTTGCTGGATAGTGAGAATGACAGCACATCGTACGAACTTCTTCTATTATAAATATTTATTTGTTAGTGAATTAGTAACTGAATAGGCTTATATACTATACTAGCTGTGCCCCGGCATGCGTTGCAATGCAATTTTGTATCTTTCTACCTACCCTACCTACACTACCTACCCTACATACCCTACCTACTCTACCTACCCTACTTCTCTTACCGGGATGAAATATCCTATGTCCGTCTCCTGGTTCTAAGCTACCGCCTCACCAATTTTCAGCTAAATCGGTTCAGCCGTTCTTGAGTTATAAGTGGAGTAACTAACACGACTTTCTTTTATATATATATATAAGATTTGTGTTATTAATAATACTTAATTACATGACCCTATGGATTTCACCCAGTGTCTTTGAATGGGGCAGTCGGGCCTAACAGCAATCATTTTCAGGATGCCGTTACGAGTGTTACGCAAGCGTTGCAGTAAGGAAGCCGCTTTCTTGCGCATGATAGCATGGAAGCCAGCTGCTGCAAACATTCCTGAACAGCATCCTGAAAGCGTTGTTGTATTGTATAAATGTCGCTAGGATGCCCTGACCAATTACCACATGTGAATCATCAGTTTGCTTGCACATAAACAATATAGGCATATCCATATAGAAGTGAGCGGAAAATTGGAGGAAGCCCTCAGTCCGAAGTCTGAGGGCTTCCTTGGGAAGCAGTGAACCTCTTTCAGAAAACGTCACCACGATCGCCCGTGGTCTAACGTTTAATACATTACTGGTTGATTAATAGTTATTTGTTATACAAGAGTGCAAAGTTGCTTTTTAACCGCGTGTTCAATTTTGATGACCGAGCAAGCGAAGGATTCTAAAATAGAATCACGAGCATAGCGAGTGATTCAAAATTAGAATCCTGAGCGTTAGCGAGGGAATCAAAAGAGCACGAGGTGAAAAATCTTTGCACTCGAGTGCAACACGTAACTTTTCATTCCACCTCAGCGAGGAAATGACTAAATGCAAAAAAAAAAACGTTTACGATCACAAGATAGGTACCCTTTTATTTCAGTTTAGGTATTAATTACTACATTATGACAGGTAAGTATTATAGAATAATCTTTAAATTATAACAAAATAATAGTAAGGTATAATTAAGAAAATTTTAAAGTAACGTTGCTACAGTTATTTAAATTGAGTGTAATATTTTTGTTTGGTCCTGTAATATTGGTGTTAGTCACTTGTGTACTGTTTTTCGGTAAACTATCTGTCATACTTAATAGTTGTACCGATTCATCGGATTCCCTTGGCGTGAATGTTGGAGAGAGAGGGAGATGGTTAGGTGTTTTATAACGGCTTGTTTTTGATGTAGAAGGGCTAATGGCTCCTACGATGCCTTCACATATTTAAGACTTATTTTGGATGGAATCCTCTATGTATCCCTCTACAACTGCATTGGACTTCCAGCCTTCGTGGCGCTTAAGGGACCGGAGATCAGCTCCGGAATCAGCCAAAAGTGTGGCTGAAGTTCGTCGGAAACAATGACCCGTGTAAAACAGGGGTTTTGGAAGTTCAAGAAATGTTGCTCATTTGCGCATTATTAACAGTTTCAGTCAATTCTGTTGGCGTCAAACAAACTTCCTCGTCGCTAGAATCACTAATTTTAGTTTTTTCACTTGTTTTCAAGTTTCTTGTTTTTAATATAAGGTTTAACAATGACGTGAAAAATGCCGCGTAAAGGACCGCGTACAAAGCAAATTTAAAAAACACCAAGAAGGTTCCGAGTCTGAGTTTTTAACAAATTAAAAAAAAGTTGTATGTTATATTCGGCACCATAGAGGTAGCAGTAAATCGGTTTAATGTTTTTTTTAATTCACAAACTTAGTGCACACGATGTTCTAAATTCAATTTACTTTATCCTCTAGAGAATAAAAACGGCTTTTCCACTCAGATATTGAAGATTAAAAATAGTCTTTCCGAGATGGTGGGATGAAAATAGTTATTTGTTATACAAGAGTGCAAAGTTACTTTTTAACCGCGTGTTCAATTTTGATGACCGAGCAAGCGAAGGATTCTAAAATTGAATCACGAGCGCAGCGAGTGATTCAAAATTAGAATCCTGAGCGTTAGCGAGGGAATCAAAAGAGCACGAGGTGAAAAATCTTTGCACTCGAGTGCAACACGTAACTTTTCATTCCACCTCAGCGAGGAAAGGACTAAATGCAAAAAAAAAACGTTTACAATCACAAGATAGGTACACTTTTATTTCAGTTTAGGTATTAATTACTACATTATAACAGGTAAGTATTACAGAATAATCTTTAAATTATAACCAAATAATAGTTACGTATAATTAAGAAAATTTTAAAGTAACGTTGCTACAGTTATTTAAATTGAGTGTAATATTTTTGTTTGGTACTGTAATATTGGTGTTAGTCACTTGTGTACTGTTTTTCGGTAAACTATCTGTCATACTTAATAGTTGTACCGATTCATCGGATTCCCTTGGCGTGAATGTTTGAGAGAGAGGGAGATGGTTAGGTGTTTTATAACGGCTTATTTTTGATGTAGAAGGGCCAGTCCAAGGATCCGATTGAGGCTCTGTCAGTGTAATGGCTCCTACGATGCTCCTACGAGGCTCCTTTTGCCAGTCGCCACGTGTTGAACATATCGTACTGTTTTAAATACTTCTCGTGTGATTGTTGAGGGAGAAAGCTCATTTGCGCATTATTAACAGTTTCAGTCAATTCTGTTGGCGTCAAACAATCTTCCTCGCCGCTAAAATCACTCATTTTAGTTTTTTCACTTGTTTTCAAGTTTCTTGTTTTTAATATAAGGTTTAACAATGACGTGCAAAAATGGCGCGTAAAGAACCGCGTACAAAGCAAATTGAAAAAAACACCAAGAAGGTTCCGAGTCTGAGTTTTTAACAAATTAAAAAAAAGTTGTATGATATATTCGGCACCATAGAGGTAGCAGTAAATCGGTTTAACGTTTTTTTTTAATTCACAAACTTAGTGCACACGATGTTCTAAATTCAATTTACTTTATCCTCTAGAGAATAAAAACGGCTTTTCTACTCAGATATTGAAGATTAAAAATACTCTTTCCGAGATGGTGGGATGAAAAATACTTTTACCTTAAATATAGTGGTACCATAAGCACTATGGACGGCAGACAGATGAGCAGCGCCAGAAGCCGGCACAGTCTGAGCGGGGCGGTGTAGCAGGTGCGGGGGGCGAGGTAGCAGTTCTTCGTACCATGGACAACGCGTGGTTGTCGGAGACCCGCTGTAGAAGAATAAGAGATTTAGGGTGAACAGTGACAACAGGTTTGGCCACTCTGAGGCGAATAAACCGCGGGTTGTGGGACGTCGCTGTATCCATCTTTCACAAATTCCCCGCGGGAATCGCCTCAATTTAGTCAAAGCTTAATTAACATGTAGGTACTAGCTAAGCAAAAGTCATAGGACCTCAAAAGGACGGTTAAATCTAAGCTAGACCAAGTAGCAATGAAGAATCATTGAGTCGAATAGGAAAACATAGATAGCTTTTTTGAGTCTTGAATGTATTTGCCAAAATAAGTGATTAAATATTTGAAATACAGATGACCAACGACGATGACCTGATGATGATTGATGATGTCCTCTTGGAAAACATGTTAAATTCGTGTTTTTGGTCGTCGTCCTTTTGAACTCAAAATACATGCAAATAAATAAACTCACATTCTAAAGGCACTAATTCTTGTGGATCCATGTTTGAGTCACATCACTTCGTCCGGACTGCTTGGCGAACCTGAGGACAATCATTATAACTCATAATTATTGTAATTAATACTAAACAAACCACTTGGCGAACACCTTGGTTTGTGGTTTATATGTCAATTTGTTAGTAGGTTTGAAATGAAGTGGTTAAGTATTTTGGCCTTATTGCATGCAAGGATAGATTTTATGCGTAGACTAGCTGTACCCAGCGGTTTTACCCACTGCTCAGCTGTAATAAAATAAACTATGGAACCCTAAAAACGTTTACGACCGATTCTTAAATAACCGAATCATACATAATTATAAAATTTCTCAAAAATCGGTCTAGCCGTTTTGAAGGAGTATGGCAACTAAAACTTTATGTATAAGATTAGTATGTGAGCTCGGGCTCTGATTACCAGACTTTCCAGGGTATAACGTATTTTGTGGAGGTCAGATAGGCAGTCACTCCATCTAAAATACTGGCATTCATTTGCATCTGGTTAGATTGGTATCCGAACCTATATAAGCAAATGATGAAAATGAAGACAGGCCGCGTCAACCGCGCGTTCGTGATCCACGCTCGCCTCAAAGAGATGTCAGCAAACCAGAGAGGCTCGCCAGAGCCACCGCCTGCTGTTGCTTCGAAAGAAATACCGAAATAGAAACGGCAAGAATATAAATATAGGTGGGTCAATCAGTACAAATCTGACACTCCTTTACGCACAGAGGTGTCATTATTTTGATGATTTCCCATCCCAAATAAAGCAGACCAAGTAATTTGTAGAGCAGCTTCCCTACCATGACGTCTTAAAGCAGAACTGAGGGAAAGAGACAAAGCTATACAGGGTGTCTAGCACCATCTTTTTCTCACACAAGAATAAGAACTGCTATAAGATGTCATGGTAACCCTGCTGGTGTGAGTCAAGTAGTATATGGTCGATGGAAACTCGATGAAGTTCAAAGAATTCTTCAGGTTGCCTTCAGTAAAAGGCGGAGCACCATATAATTACAAAAATAACCTATATTCGACAAGAGAAGGACCGATTGTCCTCAATTATGTAGATATGTTAATAGAAACGTTAGTGCTGTATAAATTATGGTTATCGTCACTTTATTGGTTGCTACACTACGGGCTAGAAGAAGCGATAAACTGTACCTACCGTGTTTTGGCATACAATAAAAATGCTGAAAACGGGAGTTAGTTAGTTATTCATTAGGAAACTAGGAACATAAACTTTCTCAGTACTTTACTATACAAGGTATCTAAATAAATATCCATAAAAAAAACAAAGTTGTTATTTTGAAGCTGGTTTGTCGCCATGTTGGTTTATTTAAAAAGGTCGCTTATTTTGGCACCAAGTGTACGGCTTAAATGGCCTTGAACGATTACATAACACGTGTCCGACTATTTGTTTTGTTAGTTTGTACGTTTGTGTGACCATATCGCGTAAAATACTGTGTGAATTGTGAGCACGTGTTTGAAAATAACTTTTGATTCCCGGTGATTTTAGAATAATAAGTAGTAAGATCGAATGTTTTTCGCATTCTTCAGTTACAATAAAACAGAATATAGGTAAATATAATTAGCATTTATTAACACGGCACGATTTATAGAAACAAAATTAAACGATAAAAAAATCGCTCAAGAGCGAGTCAAACTCGCGACATAAACTATCTTTTGACTTTTGAAAGACTTAGAGAGGATTGGTTCACGGCACAAAGGGACCACAGAAGTACGAGTGCATGTGGTTTTAATTACAACTTTAAACCTCCACGCTTTCGAGATAAACTTTTGACAGAGAGACAGGCGGACAACAAAATGTGGTCCAATAATTTTGCTTTTTAGGTACTGAAATAAAAAGTATCCGGTTTATGGTATCGGAGCATGAGCCGAAAAGCCGAAATCCATCGCGTTGGAATGGCAATGCATCCTCTAGTACAATTACAGGTGGGTCGTCAGTTTCACTGCCATATAAACAAACCAGGGGATCTAAAGTGGTGCTTAAATGGTATCATAATCCTTACTAAAATATCCTTACTAATATTATAAAAGCGAAAGTGAGTTTGTTTGTTTGTTACCTCTCACCAATTTTGATGAATTTTGGTACAGAGATAGTTGGGAACCAGGAGACGGATATAGGCTTTTTAGGGTTCCGTAGTCAACTAGGAACCCTTATAGTTTCGCCATGTCTGTCTGTCCGTCCGTCCGTCCGTCCGTCCTCGCTTAATCTCTGTGACTGTTAGCACTAGAAAGCTGAAATTTAGTACCAATATGTATATCAATCACGCCGACAAAGTGGTAAAATAAAAATTGGAAAAAAATGTTTTATTAGGGTAGCCACCCTATATGTAAAGTGGGAAGTGATTTTTTTTTTAATTTCAACCCTAACGTGTGATATATTGTTGGAAAGGTATTTAAAAATGAATAGGGGTTTACTAAAATCATTTTTTGATAATGTCAATAATTTCGGAAATAATCGCTCTAAAAGTAAAAAACATTGTGTCCCCCCCCCTCTAACTTTTGAACCATAAGTTTAGAAAATATGAAAAAAATCTGAAAAGTAGAACTTTATAAAGACTTTCTATGAAAATTATTTTGAACTTCATTGACACAACAGTTTTTGTACAAAAAAGACAAAAAGTTGTACAAAATAATTTCTGGACTAAGTTTGTAGTATAATCGTATATGCAAGCATTTTTTTACTTCGTTTACATATTTTATTATCCTGAACGTATCTTTGTTCAAACAAAAAAATAATTATTGAAATCGGTTCTCGCAATCCAAAATTATTAAAAAAATATTAATTAGTAACCCAATTCCCCGAGAGATGGCGCTGTAGGTACTTATTACATTAGATCGGGTATTACCGAATTGTTCGGTTGGTCTCTCCTTGGCATTGGTGGTATCTTATAACTACATAAAACTTTTATTAAGAACATGCTAAGGCAATTTAGAACAAAACTAAAATTATTTTTTTAACACCATCAAAATGTTAAGGTGAAAACCAGTTCATAAATGGTTCGATAGATGGCGTTGTGTAATGACGTAATTTTTTAAAAGTCGATGTTATGATTTTCCGTGCTTTCATGACCTACCATGGTAAAGTAAGCTACACCTTACATATATTCGTAATTTTATTTATGAGTGCATAATCTAATTAGTCGTCGAGGTTTGAGCGCTCCCCTTTGTGTTTGCGCTAAAAACCGTCACCAGTCGGAGCCGGAGCGCTTGCTTCGGACCTTTAAACTCATAAGTGGGAACACTTATTGTGACGGACGGAAAACTACGGAACCCTACACTGAGCGTGGCCCGACACGCTCTTGGCCGGTTTTTCTAATTAGAGAGGGATATGAGAGAGAAAGGGGGAATAAACGGGAAAACTTAACGTTGCTATTACAAATCAATAAGGCGCTGCCGAATTTACCGCGAGCGAAGCCGCGGGCAAAGGCTAGTCCTTACTAATATTATAAAAGCGAAAGTGAGTTTGTTTGTTACCTCTTCACGTTTTAACGATTTTGATGAATTTTGGTACAGAGATAGTTGGGAACCAGGAGACGGACATAGGCTAATATTTTTTTTTGAAAAAAGTGGATGTGAGGGAGAAAGAGGGAAGAAAAGGGAAAATTTAGCGTTTTTTGCTATTACAAATCAATAAGGCGCAAGGGGAACTGTGTTACCAGGAAACGGACATTGGCTATTTTAAAAAAAAAGAAGGTGGGATGTGAGGGAAAAAAGGAAAAACTTAGCGTTGCTACTACAAATCAATAAGGCGCAATGGCAAAAATCAGGAAAGGGGAACTGTGTTGCCCCGAATTTAACGCGAGCGAAGCCGCGGGCAAAAGCTAGTAGGTTTATAATATGAATTACTTTACAATAATTACGTTAAAATGGTCACAAAGTAGTATTTCACAATATTATTTTAAGAATTTTAACGATATTCATATTAATATCCTATAAGGATTCTCTTAAGGCGGCCATTGAGACCCCCTGCAGGTTAACGCTAAGTTGTCATCTATAAACATTTGATTAGCTTTAAGTATCAATATGTCAATAACACGCACTATATAAATGTTACGAGTCGTGTAATATTCGTGATGGAGATAACCTAGAAAGTAAGTATTTACTCATTAACTGCCCTTATTATAGTACTAGTTGCGCCCAACGGTTTCACTAGCTACTCTGATTCATAGTGTCGAAGCGACATGTTTTATAGTCTACTAGCTTTTGCCCGCGGCTTCGGTCGCGTTAAATTCGGGGTAACACAGTTTTTTCAAAAAAAATATTAGCCTATGTCCGTCTCCTGGTTCCCAACTATCTCTGTACCAAAATTCATCAAAATCGGTTTAGCCAGTAAAGCGTGAAGTGGTAACAAACAAACAAACAAACTCACTTTCGCTTTTATAATATTAGTAAGGATTAATTACGCGAAGGAATGTCTGAAATCTGAATCTTGAATCTGGACTAAATAAAACCACAGTAGACGAGCCACGTTAGTTGGAGTACTTTTTAAGTGTTGCTACCAAATACAGAGAATGACAGACGCCGTATTCATTACTTAAATACAGTATTTTTACAATATGTATATCACCACCAATTAAACTTATCTGATGTGTACTAAGCTTTCCCTATGCTGTATAGTTGATTCCTAATCTTTAAACATTACAGATAGCATCATATTATCACATAGCAATCGTAGCCTTTAATCTTAGCACGAGGCTTTGCATAAGGTTCAAATGCAATATGGTTACAGTATCGTCTAAGATACAAAAAACAAAAACTTAACAGTCATTCTCATTATTATGACTTTTAATTGGGAGTTATTAATAATGAGAGCTATTGATAATTGTCATAATAGTTACAAAGATTCCTATTAGAGGATAATGAGGCCCAAACTCCTAACACTTAACAAAATTGCAAGCGTGTCATACTAACAAACGTAGCGTGGGCTATTATGCGGGTCCATGAGGCCCATCTCGGAGTTGTAGATCCATATTTTTCCTGCCGGGGTCGCAGGTTGTTCGTAAGATATACGATCAGCCAACAATTGTTTATAAAAACATTTACAACTAATTACTCATACATACCTTTATAAGTGCAACAATCACCTACAGGCTAAACCCACATGCACTATAAATTTTTGGTTTATACTTTTTTTATGAATTCCCGTCCAAAAAGAAGGGTCCGTCTTGTCCACATTTACTCCTGACAACGAGTACACGTACCCCTAAAGTTAAAAATATCAGCTTACTGATAATATGGTGGTTTAATTCGAAACCCTTTCTAGTGTTTCAAGTGAGCAGCACAGCAAGCTTGGATAACTCTAAAATTTTGCATGCATGAGGATTAGGAGTAAGCCCTTCCCCAAAAAAAAAAGAATATATTTATTTTGATTAAGAGGTTAGTCTATTTATTTCTCGGCTTAAAAACATCTAGATTCAAAGTTGTTCCTTAGAAATTACGATGAGGAAATCCAAACAAGTAAATATAAATAAATGTCGTAATTTCTTTTTGCCGACTGTGCTCTATCTTTGCAAAAAAAAACAGTCGGCCAGTTAACCCCTCGCACGTCCGCAAACATTGCTTGAAAATGCCTCAAATGTCGAAGCAGTTTGTAGGTATAAAATTATTTTGGGTAGACGTTCACAAAAATTAAGATTTCGTCATTATACAGATAATAACACAATACTAATTATACCTTTTTGGATTCGTTATGAGTTTACCTGTTTATTGGTATACATATCTAATAAATTAAAACTAACCTGACTTCACAGCGACGTGAAATGTTTTTATTTTGATATTTTTTTTCACATAACCTTGAAACTTGATCACAATACACCGAATTCACACACATATTCACCTAAATAACACTATATTACGATAACAAATATGTTCAGGCATTCATATTACACCGTATTTTACTTCCAAACATATTATTTGCAAACAAAAAAAAATATTTCCGAACAGAGCCGCACACGCACGACTTTGCGGTATTTATGGTATTTATGGTACCAAATTAGGTTGTGATCAAATAAATGTTACTCAAGGACTGTATTACTTACTAAAAACCATATTGTGTTGCTAAATGCGAAAAAATGCCAAAAAGTTACATCCAATCGCAACCGATTCCTTATGAGCCAACGGGTGCACACGCGACGTTGGAAGCAGTTTTCCTTATGAGCACCCGGGTGCTCATAAGGACGCTCGAGGGGTTAATTGACGCAGTATATTGTATAAGTTTTTATTATGTTGATAAAACAATAATGATAGTTGTCTATTAGTTCGTTATCAAACCACTATGAGTCCGATAGAGGGGTCTGACTTCTGACATTATAGCGATTAACACAGCAGACCTTTTGTTCTTATAATCAGTTCGTAATAAAAGAAACATTGTTTTTAAGATAATTGCGAGAGAGAGAGAGAGAGAGGGAGAGAGAAAACTTGTCCTGTATCGATCGATTGTAATACATGACATAACATCCCGCGTTTAATCCCAATAGGGCTTAGCAGAGGTGCACCTAATAAAACATCCACATTTCGCCATCATACAGTCAGATTGACTACGAGTTTTCGAGCAGTTTAGGAGTTGGAAGATCGTTTGCGATACAACTTAAACTGAATCATAATTAATATACTTAGGTTTTCTTAGCCAAATGCCAATTGAAAAGACAAAAAGCTTGAGCCAAACACCCTTTAGAAAGTTGAAGTTGGAAATAATGAAATAATTTTGAAAACTATTATTATAGGCTCCAACCATTTGTAGCTCTAACCATTTGTATAGGCTTATTTGAGATAAGAAACCTTGGAGAGTCTCTAAGCAATAGAGGGCTGCAGATGAAAATTGCTATAATGGGTGTTTAAATACCCTTCACGATGCCGAATGGTATTTTGTTTTGTTCCGGAACATATCAAAGGCTGGTGGGACCCTTCTACGGAAATAATGGACTTATTCACCAGTTTTTAACACAAGTTTTCATGTTATAAAACTTTAAATTATCTCCATATACCCTATCTATACTATTGCACCTATCAGCAGTGTGTTTAATGCGTTGCGTGCGCTATTTTTAGGGAGTTTTCACTCAAAAAAGTCGTTTTGCCAGCAATACTTATTTATTGCGAATACTTACTTAGTTTGATCTTTAGAATGCATGGTTAACGGTTTGGTGAAGGGTGCGATCACACCTTATTTTTTTCTTCCCCTGGAGCGGGAGGAGTGTCAGACCTGTACTGACTAAAACCCACCCATGTTCCTTCTATTGCCATTTTTGTTCCGGGGCCGCGGTATCTCTTTCAAACAACCCGCATCTCCTGGCAGGCTTCCCTGCTTTGCTGACATCTCTTTGAGGCGCGCGTTCGTGTTCGCGTTATGCAATTATTCCTTGACATGATTCCGATAATTATATTTAAATACCCTCACCACGAGAGACCAAAACATGGCTACACATTGCTCGCTAACGAATTCTACCGCGTTGCCGCGATAGAATTCGTCACATTGCATCTTCATTCATACATTGTTCGTGCTCATACCAAATATCACGTCATATAAACTTCCGCATTCCCTCAACACTCATCAAGTTACCCATCAATCGATTGGGGGTATCCTTATCACCAAAATGAGTGGTTATTACCACCGTGCTTATGAGCCTAAGCCACGACTATTTACTACGGAGCGAGCGTGGTCAGTTCGTTGCTCAAAGTGATAACACCAACGTGTTGGTAGCGACGACTCATGCTGTGATTATCTACTATCTAGCACTAAGTGTATATAATCTATCAGTTCTAGTGTAATCGGTCAATGGTTTTAATTGTATGGAGGTAGAGTAATGACAGGAAAATTAGATGAAAATTAATCTACAAATGAAGACATGAACGTGGTGAGACCGCCACCTGAAAATTGTAGACGGGATTAAAGCTTCGAGTATCAATGTGATAACGATAAGGCTGGAGGAAAAGCAATGCGGAGGAATGAAGAAAATGTCATGAGGAAAGTTTTGAGTGTGGGAAGGCCATTAAAGCGATGGATAGACTGTATGAAGAATGGTATATCAATAAGGAAGGTGTCTGATGAGATGACGAGTAATAGAGAAGTGTGGAAGAAGAAGATATGCTGTGCAGACCTTAAATAATTTGGGATAAGGGGAATCCAGGGTTGTGGGTTGTTCGAAAGAGATGCCGCGGCCCCGGAACGTAAAGGGCAATAGAAGGAACATCGGTGGGTTTTAGTCAGTACAAGGCCACCCCGCTCCGCCCAGAGCGGGGGAGGTTATTTGGTGATTTCCCATCCGCAAAAAAAAGAACAGGAGAATGATGATGACTGGTCAAAGCTTTTTCTAAATGAGTATGTTATGTCTATTGTTAAACATGTTATAAATAAATGCGGAATTACAAGTCTGTTCACCTGTCTGTTTGTTTGTTACCTGTTTGAGTAGATAAACGTATGGATGAAAGGCAGACGGATAGACTATAATATAGGCTAGGACGTACAGTCTCGTGGAAAAATCATCGCCCATCACGCGGGTAAAAACACGGTTAAATCTAGTAATGTTTTGTTTTGTATGCGGGTTCTGGTTAAAGCTGTTATGTCGTATAATTTGAGGAGGATGATATTTGTGTAGTCAAAGTAGGTATGTGTATCTTGACGGAGCGCGACCTACTAGTTAACGATAACAGTATCAACATGAGGGTCAACGAATTTATACTAGCCAGGAACAAGAAAACATACTTGAAGAATCAAATGCACAGCCTTATGTTTATAAGAGTAGAATACGGAATGTCAACGCACAAAATATCGATAAACGCTAATACGATGCTACAAAATTGCGATGCACGTAACGGCGAAAGATCGTCTCTGCGAAGCCACTACACTTCGATGCACGTTGCCGTGGATTTAACGCCCGAGCGGCTAGAGTGTTATAGAGCCGAGAACATCAGTGACAAATTCTGACGAGAATCAAATGATGATTTTCTCAATTACGGAGAAATTAAATAACAGAACAAAATTTGTCATTAATCAATATGACACTATGATTTAATTTGATTTTTCCCCATACTATGTCTTCTCAGGCTAAATAATATGACACCGCTAAACAGCCAGCATTAGAATAAAGAATTTCAAATTGATTCTGAAATAAATGTCAATTCGTTATTATTAGCAATCCTTACTAATATTATAAAAGCGAAAGTGAGTTTGTTTGTTTGTTTGTTACCTCTTCACGCTTTAATGGCTAAACCGATTGTGATGAATTTTAATACAGAGATAGTTGGGAACCAGGAGACGGACATAGGCTATATTTTTTTTATAAAAAGTGGGATGTGAGGGAGAAAGAGGGAAGAAAAGGGAAAACTTAGCGTTGCTATTACAAATCAATAAGGCTCAAAGGGAACTGTGTTACCCCAAATTTAACGCGGGCGAAGCCGCGGGCGAAAGCTAGTTATTTTTATAAATGATCATGTTTATTTGTGATATTCTGTTGATAAACCCAATGCTGTAAAAAAAGTCACCGTCGGTTATAGGGTTTTGTTCATTGTAGTCTGTGGTGAATTTTTTCTCATCAGGCACGCGTATGAAATACATTGCATTTTCAACCAAATTTTTGTGCAATAAGAGCCAGTTTCCAAGAAAGTGTATTCAAAAAGCTATAGCTTTAAGCTGCTAGGTGCTACGATCGATCGTAGCCAGTAGCAGTTTGTAGCCGCTCGCTGCAACTGCATTTTTATTTTTGACACAATAAAATGAACGATAGATTCTGGCCATTTTGCTATTTTTGTCCTTTATCGCTTTATAAGACAAAATCGTCAGGCAATAAGAGTAAGTTACCAAATGGCTTTAGTCGAACTAACGGGGACCATGTGCTTTTGACATGATGTATTGCAAACCTTTGTGGTGGTTTCCAATTTAAATAAGATTATTATAAATGAGAAAATTGTTTTAATTTGACGGCCAATGAGACACCGATTGGTAAACAGATAGCAAACTTCGATGAATCAATACTCGTTTGCATCTCCAACGTAGTTGAGGGCCTTAACACGTTACAACATCATACGACAGAGGGATCAGATAGCGTATCAGACTTATCAGACAGCGATAATTCAAAGGATCAATCGTGAAGTTTCTTCAATTCAAGTCTTAGTGTGAACCAACATGACCGTTTTTAGGGTTCCATAGCTTAAAAGGAAAAAAAACGGAACCCTTATAGGATCACTTTGTTGTCCGTCCGTCTTTCTGTCTGTCTCTCAAGACCCTTTATTTCGGGAACGCGTGAAGGTATCGAGTTAAAATTAAAACCATATACTTAAGTCTGTAGTCCCTAGGAGGTGTGAAAAAATGAACCCGCTAAGTTTACGCAGTCAAAAACTATGGCCATTTATGTCGCAAGTTTGTACGAAACACTCGCCACCGGTTTTTTAGATACGGGGGCGTACCTAAGCCCGTGGCTTGTTGGTTCACAAATTGGTTGATAATAATGATTTATTCCACGTGTATCAGAAAGATGTTCATATATTTATGAGTGATTGAACCAGTTTTTCAATGAGACCAGCATCCTAAATACGAAATAAAATTCAGTACTTCGCAAAATAAAACAAAAACAAAAATCTCATTCAAAATTTCAACACCAATTCGACCCCCGCGAGGTCGAATTGGTGTTGAAATTTTGAATGAGATATTTATGTAGTCAGATATCTCGCGGTACAGAGAGTTTTGGAAGAAGAAAGGAGGGCCATTTTTGAGACAAACGTCTCATACAGTAAATTGTTTGATTGGATGATATGTACTCGTACATCCTTAAATACGATCAAATATTTTTGATGGACGGGCCTCTTGGTCTAGTGGTTAGTGGCCCTGACTGCTGAGCCGTAGGTCGTGGGTTCGATTCCCACCCAGGACAAACTTTGTGTGATGAGCATGATTGTTTGTTCTGTGTCTGGGTGTGATTTATCTATAATATGTATGTATTTATAAATTATATAAGTATGTATATCAGTTGTCTGGTTACCATAACACAAGCTCTGCTTAGCTTGGGATCAGATAGCCGTGTGTGAGTTGTCCCAAGATATTTAGATTTAGATTTAGATTTAGATACACACTGTATTTGTAGAGGTGTATCTTGGAAACTTCTAAAATACAATACAGGATGAAATCAGAATACACAATGAGTTGGGTTTAGATATAGAATCAGATACGAGTAGGATGTGCGTTGCCGCGTTAATCAAGTCTCATGCTATTTGATTTGTATAAAGACAATAACTAGCTCGTATTTTTTACTGATGGAAAATCATCAAATACTAGAGAGGGTCAGACTTTTACTGACTAAAACCCTTCCATGTTTCATCTTTATGCTCCGGGGCCACGGTATCTCTTTCGAATAACCGGCAGCCTCGGCAGGCAGTGGCCCCGACCGGACCTCTGATTTGCTGACATTTCTGAGTCTGCCATCATTGCTGAGTCTGGTCTTTATAGAATTTAGCTTGTGAATAAAATAATACTTAACCCTAAGGTATGCTCATCGCCGAACTTCTTACCATAATATTTTTATTTAAAACTAGATTGATCTGCCCATTTATCGTAATGAGGCGCAATTATCAGCGTGTTTACGATCACGACATTGTTATTTTTTGGTTAATTACTAACGCCGAATAACTATACCTAATGAGTAATACAAAATATCTTAACAGAGCAAGAGTAATTTGTTCTTGAAAATCCATTGTTTTAGCATTTAAACAATAGTTAGCAATTAATATGGTAATTGAACCTAACAATCTTTTAGTTGCTTATTTTACTGAAATATTTTAACCAATTTGACTCATGTGATGTGTAGAAATGAGGAAAATAATAGAATTTTTTTGTAAGGTAGAAAATAAGGTTTCTATTGAAATGACGCGCCGACCGCAAATAAATTGAGATAAAGGCAACATATTGATTGGCTAAAGAATTATTACCAAATGAGTGGCGATGCCTTGACTTGTCTAGTAGTCGAACTTGACAAGTTAGAACTATTTATTGAGTAAGTCTCAAAGGATAACTTTGGGATAATAATATGGTGATACATTATTAACCAAAACCCAAACGAAAATTGAAATTGTTTATTGACATAAATGATGAATGGTAGTTTGTTGATTTTTGTGTTGGAATAGTTCTTGGAATGCGTGACTCTAGGCAGACTTTGCCTAAAATGCGGGTGTATCCAATCACATATGGGTGTTGAAGTTGTTATTGTTGGAGCCCTGTATTCGATTCCTAGGGCGAGTAGAGCGTTATCAGGGATTGGTTAACATACCAAGTAAAATGTGGGTATGTACACCTCTGCTAAAACTTAAGGGTTTTTTTTCTTCTTTAAATGTTGTTACTGTCTGATGGATTGTTGTCAGGATGGGCAAAGTTCATAGACAGAAGCTAATCAATTTGACGGCACGGTTGGCGCAGTAGCTTAGCGATTGACTGCTGCGCTGCGTGTCGCGGGTTCGATCCCCGCACGGAACAAATATTTGCATGACCTACAGATAGTTGTTCTGGGTCTGGCTGTTTGTGAATGTGAGTTTAAATGTTTGTAAACGCACCCACGGTACAGGAGAAATTCGAAGTGTGGGCAAAGTCAAAAAGAAATTTGGTTGAACACAACAAACGCATGCTATGCGTCTAGGTCAAATAGTTATTGTTTGTTTTGATTAGCAATACAATCTAGTTAACCGTTCTGTATTTCCTGCTTACCCTTATGAAAGAAAAGCGTGAGCTAATACATGTGTTTGTCCTGCCGGGGTTGCGGGTTGTTCGAAAGAGAAACCGCGGTCGCGGAACATATAGGGTAATGCACATAGAAGGAACATGGGTGGGTTTTAATCAGTAAAATTCTGACACTCGCCCCCGATTCGCCCAGAGCAGGGAAATTACTAGATGATTTCCAATACGCAAAAAATGAATGTGTTTATTTGAAGTTAAGTAGTTGAAGATGTTTTCTTTTTCCCGTGAATTAAATGGAAATCAATAGGTAGTGATCTAAACTGTAATAGGAATAATGTTAACTTTTTTTCGGTAATAAAAAAATATTTTTGTCGCCATTTAAAAAGTTTTCACTACCTAGATAGAATATTAAGACCGGAAAGAACGGATTTGAAATGTTTGTTTCTTACTGTTTGTCTTTGGTCTTATCAACTTATCTTACTGACCTTTGAATGACAAAGTTGAGTTCTCACTAAATATTTGACATGTACGTTGATATGTTTAAAAACCGGTTAAGTTCGAGTCATATTCGCTCACACAGAGTTCCGTAGCATCAAACAATAAAATAATAATACTTTAAACGCTCATACTTTTAGAAATTACTTAATAATTGCTGTTTTAGAAATTAGAAGGGGGAAAAATTTCGTTCACCATTTATTTGAAAAAAAAAAGAGTTTTAATAAGAACTTCGTTTTACCATTTTTAACCCCTATCGATAGCCCCAGACAATATATCAATATGACATTTATTTCTTTTTCACCCTCGGTTGCAGGTATCCAACTATCCACCCTTATTTTTATTAATTTCGCATCTTCATCGCTCTATATTTCAAATATGTGATTCCAATAGCCTCGTAATAAAATGGTTGTGACATGGACAGACGGTCAGGGACGTAGGGTAGAAGGACAGGGTAAATCTATAAGGGACCAGTTTTTAGAAACTTGGCAACAGAATCCTAAAAATGTGCGGTGATACAACCGGTCTCAGTGATTAAAAACAATACATTTGTAGTGGAAGAAGCAAGAAATCTAACAAAAGACTGTTTTATTTCAAGAATCCGACACCTGTTAAAACATCATACATAATAAAACAAACTTACTAGTCTTCCTCAATGCAAAATAAAATTGTCCACAATTCACAATGAAAACACAACTATTAATTATTTCCACTAAACAAATTGTCAACAAAACTATCACAATTACAGTCTTTTTGTTTCTTCTAAAAATATAACAAAATTCGCGAAAAAGTATTACTTGAAGTACAAGTATTGTCTGTTACAACTTTTCTCGTAGTATCGTTATCGAATAGACAAGTATAAAATTGATCACGCGTCGTTTCTCGTTGACGACTGATATGCTACTAATGTGTGTTTATGGTTTATCGCGAGCGCGCATTCAAATGATCGAATAATACAGATTAAAAATAGCTAATGATTTTGTTTTTTTTTCTAACACGCGACCGTCACGTTTTCAGTTTGTGGGTCAATGTTTTGGCGGAACTTGTAATACCTATTAATGTTGCAGTTTTTGAGAGAGGGCAATGTACGGCCTTTGCAATGTAAACAAAAATTTATAGAAATGTGTATTGTTTGAACGAACGCATTTTAAAAAAAACTTTTTGTAGGCGATTACTCATTGGCACAAAGGGTTAAGAATATGATTATCCTTTTATAAAGCAAATAATTATCTCAGAAGATATATCAACTAGTAACCAGCTGACTGATGACCTAGGGCGACTAAAAATCAAAGTAACAATTCAATCTTATCTTACGAAAAGGATTATACTTAATTACTAAAATAATAATTATGTAGATACCTAAGTATTGGATACCATATGTTTTTATGTACCGAGAATAAAGCTAATTGGTTTGATGGGTTATTAATGGGTAATTAACATCTTCTTCATCGTCAACATCGGATCTTTCCACATCGGTTCGTTTTGAACCACCAAATATGTATAACAAATCATTTTATTTACTAATTTTAAATAAATAGGACAAACATTTCGCCAAATTTGCTAGTTTACATTGTAGACTTACTATCGGCAAGCCATTTGACATAATGAAACAGGAAAATCGACTAAATGTGTTTATCACGGTCTGACTACCAACCGGCTACGGGCAGTGGTATCTATTAAAAGTTAAAGTCTGCTCATCTTAACTCTAAGCCACAGGCAGATTATCATTTTTCATGGGTTTCATTAAAACCGGAGAAAGACAAAGAAAAGTTTTCATTCCGGAAAATTAAAAAAGAAGCGGTCCTATCGGTAATTAATGGTTTTAACGAAGGGGAGAGGCGTCTTCGCTCACCATATTTAATTACCGAGTTTAATGTTTGACGGCATGGTTGGCGCGGTGACTGAGCGATTGACTGCTGCTCTGTGTGTCGCGGGTTCCATCCCCGCACGGAACAAATATTTGTATGACCGACAGTTAGTTGTTCTGGGTCTGGCTGTTTGTTAAAGCGAATTTAAATGTTTGTTCTCATGATACAGGAGTAATAATTCATAGTGTGGAGCAAGGCTTTTTCACTGGACAAGTGCGCGTACCGAGGGTTCCGTACAAACTTGCGATATAAACGGCCATATCTATTTAAAGCGTAAACTTAGAGGATTATTTTTTTTAAGCTTCAGGGGGCCACAGACTTGAGACTTAATTTTTACTCGATACTTCCACGCATTCCCGGGTTTTGACAGACAGACAACAACAGAGCAAGAAAGCGCATTTTTAAGGTGTTGTGTTTATTTTGAATAAAATATTAAATGGTGTTTATCCCAAAATATCCCAACTAAACACGTTTAAAATAATTTGCTTCAAACATCCAAGTGACATTGTGACATTTATTTGAGTTTAAGTTCAAAAATATTTAAATTTCTAATTTCAAAATAAGGCTTTTAAGAAAGACTTTGTTACTACTGTTAAATCCGAATAGGGCGGAGTGCTAAAATTCCCTTACTTGAATCAAAATGTTACTACATCTTTCGCAGGGAAACGCATATCAAAACATATATTTAATTTATATAAATGCATCAGCACGGAACAAAAAGTTGACTTCAATCAACACGATGCTGCGCATGGGGGCTACAACACAGCTCTGGTTTAGCATTTTTTTGTACATGTTAAATGCTCTGAGCGGAGCGAGGGGGAGAGTCAGACTTTTACTAACTAAAACTTACCCATGTTCCTTCTTTTGCCCTTTACCCTCTGCTTTGCTGTCATCACTTTGAAGCGCGCGTGGAACACAATCGCGCCGTCGACATGGCGGGTTACTGGGCCTTGATTTGGTTTGGTATTTCGAACCCACAACCAAATAGGTCAGAATGGTGACATCTGAGTCTCCACTGCTACGGATATCATCATAGGTGTGGTAGTGATCATCATGACTTCACAAAATCCACGCGCTTCCATTTATACTAATTTATTGGTCCATATATGTATGTAGCTCAGTTCATTGCAGTATTAGATAAGTCATTTATCGTAATCCTCCAAATCCAACATTTATTTTTTGAATTTTGTATTAATGCTTTCTTAAATCTACTGATCTGGAATTTGGTTCTTCTAACCTGACAGACAGATGTGTTGCTGGGGAGTTTGTTCCGCCACTTCTTCTTCCCATCTAAAACATTTGGATGTAGCGAAGGGTGGGCGATTTGTGGGACTGTCTCTTGTAATTTAACGTTCTAAAAGTAAACAGTAGGTACCTACTTTTTATTTACTTAGTATTTTTATTATGTGCAAAACTAACTCTGTCTGGCAGAGAATAGTTCAGGAGAAGCTTATGGCTAATAACACGCTCTTCGCACGTCTGCACGATCTCCGGGTTACGCCACGCTTGCCTAGATTGGTCCGTGAATGGGTAGCCACCCATTACATTTATGACTCTTAGTCATCAGACAGTCATCGTATTCTACATTGGCAGAATTATATTCTGACTAGCTTTCGCCTTCGGCTTCGCCCGCGTTAAATTTGGGGTAACACATTTCCCCTTTCGCCTTATTGATTTGTAATAGCAACGCTAAGTTCTCCCTTTTCTTCCCTCTTTCTCCCTCACATCCCACTTTTTTTAAATAAAAATTAGCCTATGTCCGTCTCATGGTTCCCAACTATCTATGTACCAAAATTCATCACAATCGGTTCAGCCATTAAAGCGTGAAGAGGTAACAAACAAACAAATAAACAAACAAACTCACTTTCGCTTTTATAATATTAGTAAGGATAAATACCCTCCATGCAAAATACTGGTATCCAGCTACATCTGGTTAGACTGAAAGCCGACTCGAACATAGTTGGGAAGATTAAAAGGTGATGAATGGCTGAGGGCATTTCGATGATCCTGGGTTAAGTCTAGCACGGTCATGGTGCAAAGCTTCCTGAAAATGGTCATCCGTTAAACCATAAAATACCTACCTTTATTATAATGATTTCCTACTCCAAGGCGGACGAAGACGCGGGCAAAAACTAGCCAGAATCATAAATAATAATCTTTGGGGCTTAGTTAGACCTAAAATATTATAGCCTCGTGCGGGCCTATAAAATTAAACATTTTATGACATTGGACAGTCGATAAGGTTTTACAATTACAAAGATAAAATACATTATTTTATCTATCTATATATATTTATTTTTAATGTACATTTATGTACCTTTACAATAAGGAACACTTATATATTTCATGGAAAGAAACGTTACATAACAAGAACCTACTTTAGTTTCAATTTTCAATAAGATGGAGATCTGATTCCGTTTAGGAATAATTCGGTAACTGACTATTTGGTTCGGATAGGTAGACACACTTCAAGTATTTCAGGTCTAAATAGCTCTAGCTATGCTTAAAGCTCTAGTAACGGTTGCGTGATAGATAACAATGTAACACTCTCTATTAAGCGTACTATAGAGAAATTATTCTATAACGCTGCAAAAGAAAGACCCCGCCCCGCCTTCCACAACACTGATTGGTTAATCTCGTTTTCACAATCAACCAATCACAGACTTCCTGCCAACCCCATTTCGAAATTTGAATATTGTTATGGATTTTTGTCAGTCGTCTCCGATTCGTCGCGCCGTCAACAAGTTTAGTGCGATTTAAATTGCATTGTGAATTATATTTATTAAGTGTTAGTGATTCGTTTTTATGCCAACCGTGACAGGTATTCCAGGAGGAAACGGTATGAAACTTGGTTGTATGTAAACAATCGTATAAAAAAATTGAAAACCAGTTTTTTTTTGTTAGATTCTGGAAACATGTGGCGCACACAGACGGAATACAATTAAGTAATTTTTGTTTAAAAATTGAATATAATTTTGAACCTTTTCCAATTTCAATCAATTTTCACGAAACGAAAGAGTACAGAAAAACCGAATCTTCGGTCAAGTTGCTCATCAAAAACGTGCTTCATCCGATACCGAAACATTGCAACAGGAAAATGGCAGGAAATTGATTAATTTTAACAATATTTGTCAAATAGGTATACGTTAGTGTATGCTTAATGTGTGAAGGAGCATGAGGTTAAATAATAACAGCCGCTTGGTTCGATCTTCAGCTTAAGCTATGCTTGCCTAGGTTGGTTTGTTGGTTGGAGCGACGGCCCAGCACAGTTCCTGATATTCGTCATCACTAGAAACTGCATTTCGTCATCATCAACACCTAATATCTACAAAACATTCTGGTATCATCATCTGGTATATTATCTCTGGTATTCAATTCAATCCCTAAGGCGTCAAGTCTGCTCCAGGTACCTATTCGTGGCATTTATGACTACTTTCCATCAATCTCTCGCATCAACTTATATAAAATCTCAATTAAAAAAATCCGGTACCCCTGGATTGTAATTTGTGTCCTCCTAAACGGTTTGTCTAATTACGGTGCGTTTTTGTACGTTTGGGTTACCGAGGTTTGGTTGAACACGGTAGCTGAAGTTGTGGTTGTTGCCATGACAAGGCGACCTCTGACGTATCAGCTAGTTAAATTATAAAAATCAATCATTCACCTACCCTCGATCTTTCGTCGATGTCAAATTAGTCCTTAACTTCAATATTTTTAAAGTTTATTATTAAAATTAACAATCTGGACTGTATGTGGTGTTCAGTTAATTATAGCGACATCCTGTGATAACTGTTTCCTGCGATAGCCAACAATAACGGCGCTTTATATAGACGCAGCTGCTTTATTTACTTCGCGACTGAAATGTGACCCTGTTTCATTGTCGTTGTCGTTAGGTATAGCGTCATGTGCTGCTGGACTTAGGTCTTCCCCATCAGTTTGAACATCGGCACTTTGATTTGCTTTGACTATTTTATTAGTGTTTGATTTGGCCGTGTCGACGACGCGTTCTTGTTCCACGCGCGCCTCATAGACATGTCAGCAAAGCAGGGGGGCCTGCTGGGGTTGCAGGTTGCTACAAAAAGATACTGCGGCCCTGGAATATACTTATAGAGCAAAAAACAACATGGGTGGGTTTTAGTCAGTAAAAGTCAAACACCCCTTTCTGCTCCGTTATTTGATGAGTTCCCTACCGAAAAAAAAAAAAGATTTTTGCAGTCTAATTAGTATATTGCTTAGTGGGGTATGGCCCTGACAAGTTCGTAGTAGGCGGTGTGTTCTGTAGCCTCTGCCTGCCCCCATAAGAAAAGGGGCGTGAGCTTATGTATACGCAATCAGTACTGTATTTTCAAATGATCAGCTCAAGTTGCGCCAGACTCGAAGGAAACATGGATATAAGACTCGAAGTTGCTTGGCTATAGCTGGAAATAATACTAACACCATTTTATGAATCAACTTCTATGGGTTTTAAAGACTGTCACATAATTTAAAAAAATACATATTTTTTGGTACAGGGTATACTCCAGCAATGGCTTCCGACCAGGAGTCCTGTTCTGATGAAGAGCCTGACAGCGAGATGTTGAGTGACGACCTCTGTCTACCTGACAGCGATGATGACAGGCATTCTGGCAGAAACCTTCAGGTGAGAATAGTCTGTAAAATGCTGTGTAGATAAAAATTCTAGATACTATTTTGAGTTATAATTTGGCGTAGAAATTAGTCTTCGAAAACAAAATTACGGATAGATTTCTACAGTATGGATGTTTCCATATCAAGAGGTTTAAGATTCTATAGAAAAGATAATGTGTGATACCATGTTTCAAAGGGGCCGTTTAGCAAAATAATTGAATGATAGAAATGAATTTATCTCCTTCACACCTGATGTTGCTCAATTTGTCTCTTCTATTGTAAATTTAAATTCAATCACACAGTTATTTTATCAATATGACCATTCATAACAGGCTGGTCAAGAGTGAACGATACCAAAATTTTGTGGATATCGTCGTAATTTTCTGAACTCATCTCAGAATCTTCCCTCTAATATTTAATATTTTTTTTCCTAAATACAGAATCTACAAGAAGACCTACCATCCCTCAACTCCTGCTTGCTCCGCCCTCCTCGGAAGTTGTTCACCAATTGCCGCGAACGCTGGAGACAGCAGAACGTGAGTGGAGCCTTCGCAGAGCTGAGGAGGTTGGTGCCCACACACCCGCCCGACAAGAAACTGTCCAAGAATGAGATACTGAGGATGGCTATCAGGTAAGAGATTTGGACATAAGTTTAAATATGAGGATGTCCAGAGCGGCCCGTGCGGCCCGTTCGGAACACGGCATGCTTCGTTTTGTGTCTTTCCCACCTTAACCGAAATCAATATTATGTTTAACACAACTGGTATAGCGGCTCTAATCATTAGAAAGAATACTAACGTGGCACTGAACTTCACACACGCTATTCACAATGCCATGTTATAAGCATAGGCTGGCACCCTAAAGTGTGGATGCACATGTTTCAGAATTTAACGGTTTTGAATGTTGTTTTTGAAATCCACGATTCCAGTAAATGGATATTGGGTATGTAAAGAGAATTTCCCAAAGCGCCGGATTTTTCAAAAATAGAAGCAGAAGTTTATATTTACAAAAAATCAGGCTTTTTTTTATTTTCGATCCATTCACATTAACATTGAATATATTTGACAGGTACATAGGTCTACTCTGCGAAGTCCTAGAGTGGCAGAAAACCCACGGTCTCTCCATGAACAAAGAGAACTCGGCAAGCCTTGCGATCAAATGCGAATCTCCGTTGAGCCCTCAATCTCGTCGCCTTCGCCTGAAAAGACCATATTTTAGCGAAGAAGACTGTCCAAGAGCAAAAATTTTCCACGAGAGTAACGAATACCAAAGATACGGTAATGAAGAAAATGAAGAAGTGAGAAGAGGATTCCAAAGAACAATAAATAATAGAACAGACTTCAACATCACTAAAGAGCATTTGCGAGTTTTAAGGAATCAGTTTTACTTTTCTCCAAGATGGCGACAAAATATGCCGTTTAGGAACTTGGCTGATCGGAATGGCAACAACTTGTTAATGATAGCGCCAGCACAAAATGGGAAAGATGAACATGATGGTAAAATGCAAAATGGTCACGGAAGTAAAGATAAAAATGATAAGGAAGGTAAATGAAGAGCAGTAGATGATTGTGTAGCGAGCAATTTTAATCGTTTCTGTAGGTTATTTAAATGAGTCAAGAAGAGTTAATTTTTTTATTTAGTTCTATAATGTTTCTGGATGTTTTCATTTCATCATTTGTTACCGACAAATGCTGAAATGAACTTTTTGTTACTACTTTAAATATCATTCAATCATTTTTATTCATTACCAATAGCCGTAGTCTGCGAATCTCTTGTTGTTTCGATTTAACATGTTTTGTAAATAATGCCTAGTTGTTTAGCACTTAAGTTTAAGTTTAGGAGTAGTTTTAGATTACCTAATACTATCAAATATTTGAATAATCCCACCGTTTTATTGCTAAATGAGATAATTACGGCGACCTATCGAAATCCATTGTAATTTTGTAACCCTTCGTCTTTTGCTAACTTAATTTTGTAATAAGTGTTATAAGTTAGAGTTCAGCTCTGGATGGACCTACTATATTGGATATTGGAACACTAATTGAGGGTAGCAAATAATACCACAGTATTGAGTTCTGACCTGACCCTTTTGTCATTAGGAAGAATTTATCCAGTTTAAAGTTAAAATACAAACAGGGGTTTCTTACAAAACTGCAATGCCTACTCGGCAAAAATGAATGAACCAGCTGTTTTTTTTAGTAACCAACGAAAAGTTTGTATATGCGGGGTACATTCCGATTTTCGTTCCCTCAAAGATTTTATTTTAATTAAGGACATGAATTTTACCAATAGCCTATAACTATTAAAAATTAAAAGTATTATTCACGTAATATTTGCATTTGATTTCTCTTTCCCTCTTGTAGCTTGTGTAATTCCTTTCTCTTTCTATTTAGAGGGGCGGGTCGCTCCGCCCTCTTGCCATTTCACGAAGGAAATTGAATTTCCCCCATCCGTGTTCCTGACGTATTTGTTAGCCTGCCTTATCTCACTCTCGCAGAGGTTTAAGGACAATAATTGGTCCATTTTCCATATTGATGACGTTTATACCACTCTCCTCTCTAATGTTCAAAATACGAATATGAGTATAATTATTGTTCCCTTTACGTTCATGACCGCATCTCTGCCCACACCAGTCATCTATGTACAAGAAGTGAGATGTAACTGACCACCTCACCTAAACCGATAGCTCAGACATGAATTCCCCAGCTGGGTCCTTGGAGAAATCAAGGCTATGCAGAACCAAAGTGGACTCAAAATATCGACTTGGAATAAACCTCGCTCATATCCTGATCGGCCCACTATATAATCTTTAGACATACTGAATAGCGAGCATGCTGTAAAAATATAATTCAGGAATGAATCAATATGGTTAAAAAGGAAAAATCGGAATAAAAAATAAATATTATCCTAGCAATTGAATTTTTTTAATCTATTTTGTGTTTTGTACGCGAACATATGCACGAACTTACGAACGTACCAATCGGATTCAGATTTTTACCTTTGACTTCTCGCTTTCCAATTGAGCTGAATTTTGCAGACATGGTAATGATACATATTTATATTGTGGTAATGAGATGCATGTTTAGCTACCTAACCATGCATGTTTAGCTACCTAACCATACATATCAAGTTTTTTTTTAGAAAACTACCTACTTGCAAAAAACAATTCTGACACAAAACAAAACACATTCAAATTACAACAACTTATTTTACTATTAGCTGTAGCCAACGGTTTCACCCGCTGCTCAGCTCCTTTTCTGGAGAAGGGTACCTTCGAAAAATAGATGGCCTATTCTCAGACCTACCCGATATAGTCCAGCCGTTTCGGAGGAGTATGGTAAGTAAATTTCTTAAACGATGAAATAAGATTGCCAGGCTAAAATGGCTTGATGGCCAGGCTTTTATAAACTATGTTTTTGTAAAATACATTGCCTTTCCATATAAAAACCGACATAGTACCTAATTTTACTTGTTGTTTATTAAGCATTTAATTTTAACGAATGCATATAATAAGTACTTGAACTCAATGATAGGCTTGTCGTTAAGTGTCATTAACAGTTAATTACTTAGCTCATCAGTCACTTTTTGGTCAATCAGCCTAACACGTGTAAGTACTTATAGGTAACTAGCTTTTGCCCGTGGCTTCGCTCGCGTTAAATTCAGGGTAACACAGTTCCGCTTTCCTGATTTACAGGTAGCAGGTACCTGTAAATCAGGAAAGCCTTATTTATAGTAATAGCAATGCTAAGTTTTCCCCTTTTCTCCCTCATATCTCAATGTTTTTTTTAATAAACATAGCCTATGTCTGTTTCCAGGGTCCCAACTATCTCTGCACCAAAATTCATCAAAATCGGTTTGGCCATTTAGGCGTGAAGACGTAACAAATAAACTTACTTTCGCTTTTATAATACTAGTAAGGATAAGAAAGTATTCTAATGTAGAGGTAACGAAACAAATTATATAATACGGTTTTACATTCTTACTTACTTCTTACTTTAGGCATCAACACAACTAATGAAATATAACCGAGGAGGTTCGAGGAGCTCGTGGCTTAATAATTACAGCCGCTCGGCTCAATCTTTAGGTTAAGGCGCGCTTGCCAAGGTTTGGTCTGTGGGTGACTACCCGGTACATACCGAGTTTCCTCCGCGCCTCCGGAAAGCATGTTAAGCTGTTGGTCTCGGGTGTCATTTGTAGATCTTTGACAGTCGTTACAGGTAATCCGCAATCCGATAGCCTGATGACTAGTCTTACTAAGGGGTAAAGTATTACCGAGAACTAACTGGGTTCTGGAGGTCAGATAGGCAGTCGCTCCATGTAAAATACTGGTGTTCAGCTGCATCCGGTAAGAGTGGAAGCCGACCTCAACATAGTTGGGAAAGGGTAGGCAGATGATGAACCGTGGAGGTTTGAGGTAATTCGATAGACCAGTTTTTTTTTATTTTTGCTCCAAAAATTATACTCATAACTTACTGTACTTAAAGACACCCTCAGAGTCAAATCCATTGCAAATAATATTAACGATTATAAAATCTCCCACAGGACCACAAAAATATCAATAACGCACCAACGCCTACTCAAATAAAATAGCAAATGATGACAAATAAGCAGCTTTGCTATCGCTTCTAATCCCCTTTGCGTATGCACACGCGCGCGCCACGTGACCGGACGACGCTCGCGCACAAACCCGGCGAGCGCGAGATAAGGCCTGATTGATTTTTATTAGACCAATACGCTTAAGTGTGATTTTTTAAGTTTTCTATGGGGCTATGGGGTAGCTTGTTTGGTATGTAGATAGCAGGGTAGCTTTTTATCAGTTCAACAAGTAGGACTGCAGGACTACACCAACTTAAAGAATTGTAAATTAGGGCAATCGGAATCTGGACCGGTAATCATTGTCTCAACTGATTTAAGAAAAAAAAAGATACGTTCAGGATAATAAAATATGTGAACGAAGTTAAAAAAAATGCTTGCATATACGATTATACTACAAACTTAGTCCAGAAATTATTTTGTAAGACTTTTTGTCTTTTTTGTACAAAAACTGTTGTGTCAATCAAGTTCAAAATAATTTTCATAGAAAGTCCTTACAAATGTCTACTTTTCAGATTTTTTTCATATTTTCTTAGCTTATGGTTAAAAAAATAGAGGGGAGGGGGGAAACACACTGTTTTTTACTTTTGGAGCGATTATTTCCGAAATTATTGACATTAAAAAAAAAATGATTTTAGTAAATCCCTATTCATATTTAAATACCTTTCCAACAATATATCACACGTTAGGGTAGAAATTAAAAAAAAATCACTTCCCACTTTACATATAGGGTGGCTACCCTAATAAAACTTTTTTTTCAAATTATATTTTACCACTTTGTCGGCGTGATTAATATACATATTGGTACCAAATTTCAGCTTTCTAGTGCTAACGGTCACAGAGATTAAGCGAGGACGGACGGACGGACGGACGGACAGACAGACATGGAGAAACTATAAGGGTTCCTAGTTGATTACGGAACCCTAAAAAGAATTAACTTGACTCTCCACTCCGTTTTTGTGTGCGGAATACTGACTATCTGTAACGACTGTCAAAGATCTTTAAATGACAACCGGGACCAATTTACAGCTTAACGTGCTTTCCGAGGTACGAAGGAAACTCGGTATGTAGGTAATGGGCGGTCACCCATCCACAGACCAATCTAGGCAACCTTAAGATCGACCCGAGCGGCTACTATTATCTAGCCACGAGCTCCTTTAAGTACTAAATATATTACAATTCAAAATGCAACTGAAGAAATATCACATTGGTAAAAGTCTTTGAGCGAGTAGTTTAGTTACTTATTTTATATTCAGAGAAATTAAGTTATTTTCTTTTTTAAATGATATAATTTTAATGAACAAACTATTACTAAATTAAACTAAAATTATTAAACTAAACTATACTTATAAATAAATTAAAAAATAGCATAAAAAAATTCATCCTCAACGCTGTCAGTTGGCAATGTCCCCAAGAGACTGGCCGCGTTGCCACGTTGTATGGCAACGCTAAGCCTCTGGCCAAAGTAAAAGCCAGCCCTTGGGTCACGGGAAGTGTCAACCAAACGTTTTGAAATTGCCTTAAAAAGGCTGTGGGCACAAGGACCCCACGGTCCCAGAGTTACAACCCCAAACGGCTCGAAAATATAGTTCCCAATAAGGTTACTATATTTACGCCGCTTGAGGTTCTCTGCAGCCGCAGCAGCAGCGCCAGCGCAGCACGAAGAGCTAGGAAGATGGGATGGCGCAAGAGTATCGACACACGTTGCGTCCCACACTAAATGCCTACCCAACTTCCAAGGAAACAAAGACATACCGTCCGGTCTTTTGCCATCGTCGCGTGCCAAGCCATTGGCACGCGACGATGGCCTTGGCCTTGGCTCTTTTATATTCTGCCACTTCAATAGTGAACTTATTTTTCGTAATATAATAAATTTATATAAACCCTATTAATCCTTACTATATATATATTATTATAAAAACGAAAGTGAGTTTGTTTGTTTATTTGTTTGTTTGTTACCTCTTCACGCTTTAACGGCTAATCCGATTTTGATGAATTTTGAACAGAGATAGTTGGGAACCAGGAGACGGACATAGGCTAATATTTTTTGAAAAAAGTTGGATGTGAGGGAGAAAGAGGGAAGAAAAACGGAAAACTTAGCGTTGCTATTAAAAATCAATAAAGCGCAAGCCGCGCAAGAGGAACTGTGTTACCCCGAATTTAACGCGAGCGAAGCCGCGGGCAAAATCTAGTATTATAAGTACATACGAATGTTTGTGAGGTTGTATGTATGGATGTACGGATGTGTATGGATATTTGGATGTTTCTCTTTCACCACAAAACGGCTGAACGGATGTTGGTGAAATTTGGCACAGAGGTAGATTATAGTCTAGAATAAACACATAGGATACTTTTTTTTCGATATAATGTGGGCGAAGCCGCAGGCGCCAGCTAGTCTTTCATAATAACCATTTTATGAAAGATTTGTATATAAATAAAATGTGTCTTTATTTAGGCAAAACGTATCAGAAACTCTCTTATATGTATTACACGATGCTTTTCAAACTTCGTACTGCACTGCTTACTCAAGTTTTGACAAATAAACAGTTATTATCTTTTTCTTCTTTACAACTGTAATAATTCATAAAACTAAGTACAAATCAGTCTTCTTGTTTTTCTTCGCTAGCTTCCTGAACTCTCCTATCGCCTTCAGAACATCTTCTGAATAAGGCTTCGGCTGCTCGATTGCCAGGAAGTGCCCTCCACAGACCTGTCGTGTTCACCAGGATAGGGAAATTTATCTTCAGGATGCTAAGGCGCGTAGCCCACACGACCAACAGTCGAGGCGCAGTTGAGGCGCGGGTGCGTTAGGCCCGTCGCCCACACGACAGTTTTAAAGAAAATCTCACATAAGAGGCACGCCCCAACGAGTTTTTTTTTTAGGACTGTCGTGTGGGTGACGCGTCTAACGCCCCGACTGCGCCTCGACTGCTGGGGCCTTAGTCTGCTATTACAATAGAGTCAGAATGGTCGATCACTGATCGCATAATGGTTGATTTTGACAAGTTTAGTATGTAGCAGATTACCAAACTTGTCAAAATTAACCATTATGCGATCAGTGATCGACCATTCTGACACTATTGTAATAGCAGACTAAGGCCCCTGGTCGTGTGGGCGACGCGCCTAAGAGGCTGGTACAAAATATCGTATTGCGCTTGGGGTGCCCATACTGGGACTGGAGTTGGGATACTGTCGACAAAAACCGGCCTAGTGCGAGTCGGGCTCGTGCACCGACGCGCGACGGTTCCGAACAAATTCATATTATTTGACTGCGTTGAGGGTTGATTTTTTCACAGCTCCAAGGGTCCACGCATTTGAGTATATGGTTTTAAATTGAACTCAATACCTCCGCGCGTGTCAGGTCCTGAGATAAAGGGTCTTGGCGGACAAGCAGACGGACAATAAAGTGATCCTATTAGGTCCCCTTTTTTTTCCTTTTGAGGAACGGAATCCTAAATACAACAGGAAAAAAACGGAAACCTTATTGGATCATTTTGTTGTCTGTCTGTCTGTCGGTCTGTTAAGACCTTAAATCTGGGGGACGCGTTGAGGTTGACACCTCAACGCGTCCCCCAGATTTTCGCGTAAAGTAGTAGTAGTAGTACTCTACTCTGTGGACCCTTTGTGCCGTCAAAAGAACCCTCAAACGGAGTCAATGGATGTGGGTGTTTATGTCGCAAGTGAACGGAACCCTCTAATGTGCGAGATAGACTCACACTTGGTCTGATTTTTGCTTGTGTGAAACAACAGTAGGTACAGGACGTATTTTGTGTGTTTTAAGAAATCTAACAGATATTTGATACATTTAACTTTTATTTCAAAAATATCAATTTTGTATCATTGACGTTGATGAGCAGACGATTAACACAAATAAACATTATATGTATCATAATATTATATTATGTAGGTATGTTTCTGTCTGTATGTTTTTTTTTAATAATGATGTTGACGCGACGAGACTATTTATTTAATCTTATAATTGGACTTTGACATGCAATATTTTGCTCACGAATCATGATTCTAAAAAAATATAAGTAAATAAACATATCGACATAAATCCTAAGATTAAGTTCTAGTCATGTCATTGTGAATCGTAATAATGTCATGGAAGTAAACACGCGCTTTAAATTGTTTATCATTTAATGCAATTATTAGATTTTTATGTGTCCGGACTTTTAAAGACGCTATGTTATGCGTTAGATTTTATAAAATTATTTTCGAAGAGCTCTTTTCTTCCGTTTGGTAGTTTTAAATAACCCCCACAGTACGCATGTAGGTCATCTCGCCATCGCCACCACGGTGCTATAACTTAGAATCTTCCTTTGCAGGGACACACTCAGTTTAATAGATTTTTAATTTACTCGTATAGGAATATCAAGAGTTTGACTTACTTAACGGTAGATGGTGCTTTTCTCAAGATGTTCATTGGGAAAGTCCAAAAATAAGATCCGTTTTACTCAGATTTTTATTAGATAATCAAAATATTTTTATGAGAAATAAAAATAAATAATGAAATATAATACCTTTTGAATGCATTGTTTTATCCGACTATGTTTGTTTAAATGGATAAAATCATCCACAAATGCAAAATATTCATAATTTTTTTAAACTGCTCTGAATGGTAATAAAGGAACGCAACGCGAGCAAATGACAAACTAATTCGTTTTCAAAGTATCCGTATCCGTTTTTCTCTTTGCAAGTGAATTATTTTGACTTATAGTTGAAAGTGATTATAGTTTTATTAAATGCAACGGCCACAAAGTGCAATTAATTTCAAAAATTGAAGATTTGTGCACTAATTTATTCATTTACAATTGGTGTAAAGACACAAATAAATTATTATGTGGATCACGGAAAGATTATGTGTGGAAGATAAGATTCAGGAGTTAGGCATTAAAATATTGTAAAAAAAAGATTAAAATAAAAGATTTATGTTTTGTAAATAATGTTTTATTTTTAGAAAACTACTACATAAACTTAAAGAAAATACAACAAACAATAGAAAGTCCCCAGATTTTACAAATCCTACTACAGATATGAAGGTGTAGTTATACGTATATACAGGGTGGCCAGTTGATAGACGTCCAAAGAAAAAAATTTGATGCCTTATGCTAAGGGGTACCCGAATTACCCCCATGTATGTTCCGCGATTATTTGTAGTTTAGGAGCTAGAATTTTTTTAAGTACTTTTTTCAAAATATTCACCTAGCATTGGTTTTTATTTTTTATGTCTTTATTCCTATCATTTTTAGATATTCTTTTTTGTGGAATCTATTAGCGATAGCAATAGCTACCATGCAAAAAAAATCCGTTTGCCTAGGCATTGTAGAACCTACCACAAAATTAGTCCAAAGTTCAAAATTACCATTAGAGTTCGATAATCAAAAATGTTCAGAGCTTAAAAAAAAATGAGTGAGGGGTGCCAGAGGTTTCTAAATGATCTTAAAAACTTCTATGGACCTTCAACAGACAAAATCGGTAAAGAAATATAGAGCTTGATCGGGGATTATTTCCTGTAATTAGCGTTGATAGCAATAAAGGTATTTTTACAGTTATTGTTATAATTTGGGATTTCTTTATTTTTGCCACTTTTATGATAAAAAAATACGGTAGATAGTTTACAAATTTTATTAAAACACGTTACAAAAGGTTTTCAAAGTGCCGCCTTACCACAGAAATGCACAATCTACATCTATGGAGGAAATTGTCTTTTAGTTGTAAACCATGTCTCGTCTTAGTGTTAAGTTAACGTCTGACAGCAAAATTGGTAATTCTTCAAGAACTCTTTGTAGGTGGCTCCATTGAGCTTGGACAGCGGTCTGGCTATGGATTCTCCATAGTCCGCTATCGAGAATCCTCATTCCGTAAGACCATAAAATTTTCAACACCACTTCAGTGTGAACATGGTGGTCCGGCGTTCTCAACGGTGAACTACCAATTACTTTACCACTACCATTCGAGCTGCCGTCCAGGCTCGTGATGGTACGCACGGGACATTAACAATGAGGAAGAGCTAAAACGGAAAATTGAAGAAGCGGGAAATGTGGCGGGCCTGTTGGTGTAGTGGTTAGTGGCCCTGACTGCTGAGCCGGAGGTCGTGGGTTCGATTCCCACCCAGGACAAACTTTGTGTGATTTTTTAACTTTGTCTGGTTACCATAACACAAGCTCTGCTTAGCTTGGGATCAGATAGCCGTGTGTGAGTTGTCCCAAGATATTTATTATTTATTTATTTAATGTTGTAAGAAGTAACAGAGAAGCCTTTAGACTTTAGACAACTAAAAGACAATTTCCTCCGTAGATGTAGATTGTGCATTTCTGTGGTAAGGCGGCACTTTGAAAACCTTTTGTAACGTGTTTTAATAAAATTTGTAAACTATCTACCGTATTTTTTTATCATAAAAGTGGCAAAAATAAAGAAATCCCAAATTATAACAATAACTGTAAAAATACCTTTATTGCTATCAACGCTAATTACAGGAAATAATCCCCGATCAAGCTCTATATTTTTTTACCGTTTTTGTCTGTTGAAGGTTCATAGAAGTTTTTAAGATCATTTAGAAACCTCTGGCACCCCTCACTCATTTTTTTTTAAGCTCTGAACATTTTTGATTATCGAACTCTAATGGTAATTTTGAACTTTGGACTAATTTTGTGGTAAGTTCTACAATGCCTAGGCAAACGGACTTTTTTGCATGGTAGCTATTGCTATCGCTAATAGATTCCACAAAAAAGAATATCTAAAAATGATAGGAATAAAGACATAAAAAATAAAAACCAATGCTAGGTGAATATTTTGAAAAAAGTACTTAAAAAAATTCTAGCTCCTAAACTACAAATAATCGCGGAACATACATGGGGGTAATTCGGGTACCCCTTAGCATAAGGCATCTAATTTTTTTCTTTGGACGCCTATCAACTGGCCACCCTGTATATCTTCATGAAAAATTGTACTTACTCATTACCAGAGGGCGCTACAAAATGTGCGAGTGACGTCTCTGTGTCACTATATACAATGTACTCTGTGATCGCCACTGCTTTCTGGGTACACCTCGGCAGCGCTGTTCATTTCTAGGCAGTCACAGTGTAAAGACGGTCATCGTGCATACGGCTGCCGTGACCCTCCCAAAGAGTCACTTACATCGGTGAAACCACAGCCACGCAAACCGGGCACGATGACCTCAACAGCGAAGTGTTTGGAATCTATCGTATTTGTTGCATTCTATGATAATAGTCCTTTACTGCTGAAATTTGATCCTAGTAACCAGTTCAGTCTATTATTCTAACCGTTTCTTGTCAGACTAAAAATTATAAGAAATTATCAATAACAAACGGGTCCTCTGTCAGCCGGCCACAGTCAATATGATACCTTTCTTTATTATAATCATTGTTGAGGCCGGTTTCCAGTCTACCAGGTGCAGCTGAATTTTAACTGCCTTACTAAACTCCACAACCCAGTTGGTTTTGAGTAATACCCCCTGACAAACTGTATCGACTGTCTAAGGTGTACAAATGATAGCTAGGATCAACGGCTTTACGTGCTGTCTGAGGTAGGGAGGACTTTATTCAGAAGTACTAAAAAACTAGAATATTCAACAACAACAACTCACTGGAAATGCAACAAACCTTAGATGTAACCCTAACAAGACCTTTGATAATGTTCTTGAACTACGAGTACTGGTTCAAGAAGTTCTCCCTCTCCTTGATTTAGTACTCTTTGGCTCAGTTCTTGAATCAACCGTCTAGCTGAGCGCTGTTGAAACCATACTCGAAGTCGACGCTTTTCAAAGGGTGGTAAAAGAATGCGATCTTTTGAGGCGGTCTTTAAGGGATTTGATGGTCTAAAAGGTGACATATACAAACTGAATGGTATGCAGATGTACAAACTCATCAACTTGCAACATTCTTGTGATTTTCACATCATATATCGTTACATCTTTTTCTCTCTTTCTCTTCTCTCCATGTTCCCTCCGCCTTGTTCACAATTATATCATCTTCACAGATACTTCATGTATCGTTGTTATCATGTCGTGCAAACATAATGAAACGTCATGTCAGAAATACTAATGATTTTCGAGTGATATCCTATTTTGAATAATAAAAATGCTATTTAATTTTCTGTACAAATATTATAATTTCCAACTAAATTTACAAATCAGTCTTCTCATTCTTCTTCGCCAACTTCCTGAACTCTCCTAACGCCTTCAGGACATCTTCAGAAAAAGGCTTCGGCAGCTCGAAGGCCAGGAAATGCCCTCCATCATCCAGGACTGTCACGTCCACTAGATTGGGGAACTTGAGTTTCAAGATGCACGGAGGCTGGTATGCTAGTTCGTATTTCGCTTGTAGTGCCCATAATGGTACTTGGGTTGGGATTCTGTGAAGAAAAATATTAACATTAAGTACTTTTTGACCGACTTCAAAAAAAGGAGGAGGTTAAATTCGACTGTATGTTTTTTAGGGTTCCGTAGTCAACTAGGAACCCTTATAGTTTCGCCATGTCTGTCTGTCCGTCCGTCCGTCCGTCCTCGCTTAATCTCTGTGACCGTTAGCACTAGAAAGCTGAAATTTCACGCCGATAAAGTGGCAAAATAAAAATTTAAAAAAAATGTTTTATTAGGGTAGCCACCCTATATGTAAAGTGGGAAATGATTTTTTTTTTAATTTCAACCCTAACGTGCGATATATTGTTGGAAAGGTATTTAAAAATGATTAGGGGTTTACTAAGATCATTTTTTGATAATATCAATAATTTCGGAAATAATCGCTCCAAAAGTAAAAAACCGGCCAAGAGCGTGTCGGGCCACGCTCAGTGTAGGGTTCCGTAGTTTCTCGTCCGTCACAATAAGTGTTCCCACTTATGAGTTTATTATTTGTTTGACGTTGAACACTAGAGAATTGTATTTCCTAATTAATACTTTTTTTAATCATTTTGGATTGCGAGAACCGATTTCAATAATTCTTTTTTTTGTTTGAAAAAAGATACGTTCAGGATAATAAAATATGTAAACGAAGTTAAACAAAATGCTTGCATATACGATTATACTACAAACTTAGTCCAGAAATTATTTTGTAAAACTTTTTGTCTTTTTTGTACAAAAACTCTTGTGTCAATCAAGTTCAAAATAATTTTCATAGAAAGTCCTTATAAAGTTCTACTTTTCAGATTTTTTTCATATTTTCTAAACTTATGGTTCAAAAGTTAGAGGGGGGGGGACACATTGTTTTTTAATTTTGGAGCGATTATTTCCGAAATTGTTGACATTATCAAAAAATGATTTTAGTAAACCCCTATTCATTTTTAAATACCTTTCCAAAAATATATCACACGTTAGGGTTGAAATTAAAAAAAAAATCACTCCCCACTTTACATATAGGGTGGCTACCCTAATAAAACATTTTTTTCCAATTTTTATTTTACCACTTTGTCGGCGTGATTGATATACATATTGGTACCAAATTTCAGCTTTCTAGTGCTAACGGTCACAGAGATTAAGCGAGGACGGACGGACGGACGGACGGACGGACGGACAGACAGACATGGCGAAACTATAAGGGTTCCTAGTTGACTACGGAACCCTAAAAACAATGTGTCCCCCCCCCTCCAACTTTTGAACCATAAGTTTAGAAAATATGAAAAAAATCTGAAAAGTAGAACTTTATAAGGACTTTCTATGAAAATCATTTTGAACTTGATTGACACAACAGTTTTTGTACAAAAAAGACAAAAAGTTGTACAAAATAATTTCTGGACTAAGTTTGTGGTATAATCGTATATGCAAGCATTTTTTGTAACTTTGTTTACATATTTTATTATCCTGAACGTATCTTTTTTCAAACAAAAAAAGAATTATTGAAATCGGTTCTCGCAATCCAAAATTACCACCGAAATTGCACGTCTTTGTATTAATTAGTAACCCAATTCCCCGAGAGATGGCGCTGTAGGTACTTATTACATTGGATCGGGTATTACCGAATTGTTCGGTTGGCCTCATAACTGGGAACACTTATTGTGACGGACGGGAAACTACGGAACCCTACACTGAGCGTGGCCCGACACGCTCTTTGCCGGTTTTTTTTTATGTTTGTTACCTCATAACTTTTGACTGGGTGAACCGATTTGGATGATTTTTTTTTTATTAGAAATCTGTCGCTGTCAAATATTTATTTATATTGCTTAGGTAGTTTTTGAGTTATCGGCTATGATACATATTTTTTCTCTATGTATATATGGATGATCTGCTAATCTTTAAGTAACAATGGAAAATGAATACTCAATAAAAAATAAGAGCTATATCATAATACCATAACTAAAAATATTTGTTTTTTGTAAAATAAAACTGACTTAAAAAAACTAAAAAGTGCGAAATAACTTTATTTCCCGAAATCGATGGGAAAAAAGTCAGCAAAACCAACAAAACGCACAGACTTTCAAAAATAAAGTTATTTTCCACTTATTAGTTTTTTTTTAAGTCGAAATTGTACGGGACTCTGACGGTCATCATCATTTTCCTGCCCTTGTCCCATTTTATTTGGGGTCGGCGCAACACGTTTTCTTCTTCCATTCTCCCCTATCAGACGTCATGGCATGGACTCTGACAGGTCATACTATAACTTTATGTTGTTCTGTTTGAACTGAGAAGGAGAAACGAAATATATTGTTGATCACACTCAGAAAGTCTTGTCGATGTAGATGAGAGCATCTTCCTTTTAATAACTATTTCATGCAATCATCAACGCTATTGTTAAACATTGTATTAGTTTGCAAAAAAAATAATGCTTGTTTATCAAGCCGTAGACTTTTGTCCAAATCAGTGTTGGATTTGTCCAAATCTCTCTCACTGAGACCTGTCTCCAGGCTGTAAGTCAAAATAGACTCATAATGTATAAATATTTTTCAGAATTAAGTAAAGGTCTCACTCATCAAGTTTCCACCCCATGATTTTCGAGTTGAAGTTCTCTGAGTACAGCCTCATGGCTGTAGTAATAGACCCTGTAGCCCAGTACATCATGAGGTTATCAATGAGCTGTTCCTTGGTGAAGCGGAAGGTCAGGGCCCCGTCAAGTTTGTTGCGGTGCTCAGGTCGGGTCCAGGTGGAAAACTTCTCGAGGATGTAAGCCAGAAGACCAGCCGGTGAGTCGCAGAGTGCGACACCTGGAATAAGGAAAGCTACTTGAAATCTCCCTTTATGTTTGAAAGCTACTATAGCAAATAAAGATGAAGACTTTCTTTAAATTCTCTCTCTTTTGTTGGCAAAAACGTTTGGCCTGGTGAGTCTACTGGACATCCTCGTTATCTGTAAATGTACATCACAAACAAAATGGATTGTCATTTTCGCCTTTCTCCACATTCCTTCCATAGCTGAGTTGATAGAAAAGTAGACTGTAGTTGTGATAGAGAACTAGGTCAATGGTTCTAATCCGGTTCGAAGGATTGTTTTATTTCTTGCAGATAAAGATAAGGTATTTATAAAATTGCCAACATTTTATTATATTTTGCCCTATCCTTTCCAATAACTTTCGATCTAGGTCAGCAAAACATATTTCAGGAATCTGATAAATTGATTGATTCATCATCAAATATCAGGACTCGTTCTATAATTATGTTTTGTCCACATTACCGATCGTCAACTTACCCACAGTATCAGGTTTGCTGGCTTGAATGTGCATGTAACCGGATTCCTCAACAAGGTAAGAGTACTTTTTCCCTAATGGATACATTCTATCGGCAAGGTTCGCGTCCACGATCAGAGGAGGGTAGAAAGAACCGATGAACTCTAGTACTGTGCCTAGAGGGGTCATCGTGTTCGCCAAGTTGGTGTGGAACCCGAGAATCTCCTGGAAATAGATAGATTTTTGATTCATTATTTGACGACACGGTTGGCGCAGTGGCTGAGCGATTGATTGCTTCGCTTCGTGTCGCGGGTTTGATTCCCGTAGGGAACAAATATTTTTATGACCTACAGGTAGTTCTTTCGTGTCCGGCTGTTTTTTATGTGAGTTTAAATATTTGTAAACGCACCCACAATACAGGAGAAACACACAATAAAAGAGTTATTGTCATGATCCCCTAGCTTTATTAAGACATGGCCCTCGCACAGGGTATAGTTCTTAGTTAGCCGAGTATTTTTTCTCCTTACAAACGTATCTATAACATTTTATCTAAGATGGTCAATCAGGTTTCAGAATTTCACGCAAGATCTCCTGCTGCTCTTACCTTAGGGAAGATAGTGACCATGTTACTACCAATCAAACTGCCCCAGTCACCTCCCTGTAGGTAGAACTTCTTGTATCCGAGCCTGTTCATCAGGTTTCTCATCACCACTCCGACTTGTGGGGCCCCAAGGCCGGGACGGACTGCAGCCTGGGGGTAAAATTATTTTGATAATGATTTTGAATCGTTTGATCATAACCTATCTTGATTTTTGGTCCTTCTTTTTTTACTTGGTCCTATTTGTGAACCTTTAGACTTACATTAAGTTTATTATTGAATAAAAACCAAGTCTTACTGTGCGGTAAAAGCATTTTCTTGATTGATACATGATTAAATTATCAGTTATTAATAAAATAACATGCAAATTGAAGTGTTGACATGTAAATTGAGAGTTAATGTTTTTTACCTCTGAAACAACATTTAGGTGTAGATTTTAATTAATGATGATGGGATGATGATAATGTTTTTAGAAATCTGAAAGGTATTCAAGAGGCAGACTGGCGGGGTTACGGCTTATAATAATATGGCATTGTAGAAATTATGGTATAATTTAAGATGTAGTAATAATAAATTAGAAATTTTCTTGAAATCTTTTGGTTTGTGATTGAAGAGAGAGATCGTGTTACACATTTACATTGTGGCTCTTCTGAATTTTGACTCAAACACTTTTATCAGCTCAGTCCAGTTCTGCACTAAAACATACACTATTAACACTTAGGTACTTTGCTTTTTAATTTTTGAACATCGTCAGTTATTAATACTTTAATAAATTTATGTAATTTTAAAATGTAATGTCTAATAATTACATAATTATACTAAGACCGAACCGGGTAAATGTTATTTATTTAATCATAAAGTTGGACTTTGATATTAAATATTTTTCTCTTATATCATTATTTTCCAGTATAAGTAGGCAAACATCTCGACATCAATGCTAAGATTAGGTTTTTGTTATGTCAGGATGACTCTTCATAATTTTCATGATTAGGTTAGGATAAACGAGTTGAATCAAAACGTGTTCTATTCTACGTGTATTTTGTGAGGATGGATGTAATGGACGTTTGTTTCTCTTTCACGTCACGTTTTTTTATCATCAGCGGGCGAAGCCGCAGGTGCCAGCTAGTCACTTGAATAAAAATTTAGCAGCACAGAAGACAAAATGTATTTAGTTTTATTTTGCGTTTTCAGAGGTGAACCTGAAATCGATTTATAAGAAAGATACCCACATTTTGCCGCTAACGCTATGGTTAGTGGTGATCGGAAGCAGCTTAGTATAAATAGACTAAGACTAAACTGCTTCTCGTACCAACTGTGAATTTTGTATCAGAGAAACAACTATACACTTTGGCCGACCTGGGAGACATCATAAATATTATCTTGGTAAGCTTTAGAATGTGCATATAGGTCGGTGAACACTTTCGATTAAGTGTGCCCGTCACCTGTTTGATTACCACTTTCATATAGTCTAGTGTCTCTAAAATCACTTACATCAGAGAATCCATAGCCAGGCAGACTGGGTACGATGACCTCAACGGCAAAGTCTCTGTCCTTGCTGACGGCAGTGATGAGAGGGATGGCCTCGTAGAACTCCCTGACGGAACCTGGCCATCCGTGGAGCAGGAGAAGTGGCAAGACCTCCACACCTTCAGGAACCTGGAGAAAAGGGTGCTCCTTAATTAAACTCTTTGTCTACAAAGCACTGAGCAGTAGACCGATGCTGGCCATAGACTTCTGGCCTATTTGGGCATTGGTAATATTCTGGGCATTTACAACCAATTTGAGACTCTTTTTATTTTATGAAGAAGTTAATATATCTACCATTTTTATCTAGACAACATCAAAAATAAAAAAATCACTGAAAGTTCTACAAACCTTGGGTGTAACCCTGATGAAGTGAATATCAAGACCTTGGATATTTGTCTTGAACTGCGGGAACTGATTGAGGAAGGTCTCCCTTTCCTTGAACTGGTACTCGTTGGCCCAGTACTTGAGCCAGCCGTCCAGTTGGGCGCTGTTGAACCCGTACTCGAAAGCTACGCCTTCCAGAGGGGGGGTGAAGGAACGTGATCCTTTTAGACGGTCCTTTAAGTCTTTGATGGTCTGGAAATTGTAAGGATGGATTTTTATTGACATCCTTATCACACAATAGATTTGATACCATTCTGGAAATTCTTGACCACCTATTGTTACGTGTTATGAGATCAACAGGTCTTATTGTTTAAATAAATAGTTCTACAGAGAAATATTTTAATTGTACAGGACATGACAATAACAAAAGAAAATTAAATTCTGAATTCCTATGTCTTGATCTTTCCTCTAAGGGTTCTAGTTTATGATATGATATGTCGAGTCTTACACAATCATTAGTGAGAACTTCTTCTTGGTGATAATCTAAATGTGTGCACTCATTGTCAGAATCATATTTAATTCTTAAACAAACGGTATAAAATTATTACTTACGGGCTCCGAAAAACTAATTTTGAATGGTTTGACACTGGTATCCTGTTTCGCCTTCAAGCTGTCTGGTCCCCACCACTCGTTGTAGTCAATGTCTGGCAGTGGAGGAGGTCCTTTCAGGAGTAGGAAGTATACGGGTAGAGCGATGATTCCCAAAATGGGCGCTATGAATAGGAGACGCGCCATCTGCAAGGAGAAACAATGTTGATGTAGATTGCTCTCTAGCTAAGCTTGCACTATTGTTTATCGCTTCATTGTCATGCAGCTTTTGTTCTATTTTACTTGGAGTCAGTACATCAGCGTATTTATTGCATTCTCCGCTATTTATCATCACATTATCATTCACTTCTTTTCTTTCATATCATTCTGCACAAAATTCATCCATCTCTTTATTTACTGTCATCTTAATCATCGTTGATTGTACTATGGCTTAAAATTAGATTTTTACTCCATCATCTACCTAGCCTTTTCCCAACTATATTTAGGTTGTAATAAAGTTTTTAATTGCAGCCTTTTAAGTTGTGGTATGGTGGTATCTCACACATTTTTTTATCGAGTATTTAGTTTTCATTGTTACTAAGAGATATTAGCATCATCATCTGCCTAGCCTTTCCCCATCTATGCTGGGCCTGCTTCCAGTCTTACCGGATGCAGCTGAATAATAATATTTAACATGGAGCGACTACCTATATGACCTCTATAACCCGTTTAGTACTGGGTAATACGATACCCCTTGGTAAGATTGGTTGTCAGACTTTCGGGACACTGACTTCCTGTAACGACTGTCAAAGATCTACAAATGATAACTAGGACAAACAGCTTGGCGTGCTTTCTATCCACAGACCAATCTTGGCAAGCGCAGCTTAACCTAAAGATTGACCCGAGTGGCTGCTAGTTTTTATCTACGAAATCATAAAAAAATACAAAAATGTTTTTTTGTATTTTATTGTACATCAGATCCTTAGTTATAACAGCATAAACCATAATCATCGTTGGTGTCTCTATAATTATCGACAAGGTGAAGGATATTCTCAAAATATCCATTATTGATCACGAGCTCTCCCGCAAACTGCTCCTAAGAAGAGCATGAGCACGAAATGTCCTGGGAGATGTTAAATATAGAATTTCGGAATCTGTTTGTAATTAACAGTTTATATTTGTGGAAATGTTATTGTACTGTACGCAGAAAACAAGTAATGGGCGTTATGTTTTCATTGTTTTGTCTATTCAGTGTTTCCTACTGGACTAAATTAAATCCTTCTCTCCTTTAAAAATATTGGTCTTATGGGAAACAGACAAACTTTTATTTTCCATCATATTTTTGTGGCTGGCAGATTCTGTTGACTATTTAAAAAAATATATTTGTTTAGTCAATAATGTAAGTTGTCGGCCACAACTATCAAGGTCGACCGGCCAGTGTATTAGGTATAGTTTGAAAATATTTAAATTACTATGTACAACTTGTAGCCACAAAAACATAGGAACCTGCTTCGAAATACTAATAAAAACTTCAACTCAGACATAGAGCAAAAAGTGATTTTACACTGTAAAGAACAAAAGACGGTTTCGATTATTTAATCAAAATCATTGGTTTACAGCCTAGTTGTTTTTAGAATGTAGAGCGATTTTCATTTACTACATGAGTCACCCATCCTGACCTTGACCGCAACAAGCGCTGTTTAACCTTGAAATTATCGATTGTGCGGCAGACTATCAGCCGAAGCGTTCCAAAGCTTGTTGGTCTGATGTGTATGGAATTGATAAGCAACTTACTGATACATTTTGACTTTTGAAATATTGCTTGCATGGAGACAAAAATATTACATAAATTTCATTTTGGAGAGACCGTTAATGTCATCGACCTGCACAATAATATGTATATGTATATCAACGACAATGGCAGCAGGAAAATCTTTGTCAATAACATTTGGCAATGTATGTTATAGGTACGAAAATTGATTAATTTCACTCATTTTAGAATTTAATTGCAAAATAACAGATAAAAGAGGAAGACCAAAGAAACGATGGATAGGCTGTGTGAAGGACAATATGGAAAGAACGAAGCGAAGGCATCTGATTAGATGACGAGTAATCATAGAGGAGCATGGAAGAAGACGACATGCTGTGAAGATCCCAAATAATTTGGGTTATGGGCAGGAGAATGATGAGTCAAGAACACTATTCGGAATACTTATCTTGGTTGGCCAGTTAGTTCAACCAACATGGACATTCCGAAATGTGTTTTATTAATAACAACAGTGATTGTCGCTCATTGAGACCGGCTATTAGGAGGCCCGGGTTTCATTCATGAGCTAATAACATTATTATTGATGATGATCATCATCATAAATCGTGAAAGTACTGTAGTTGTCAATTTCAAAGCGTGTCCATGGAGTTTCTTGCAATGAAATGGGGAAGAAAATTCATGGACACTCTTTTAAATCATATCCAAAAACGAGCACATTAAAAGCGTCCAGAGTCAGAGTTCATTATAGTACCGGTACTATCCCCATGTTACTAACTTACTAGGTAATTTTAGGAACTCCACGTTTTCTGATCTTCTGTGATCTTCTGTGACAATCACATGCAATCAATTTGCTTTACCTATCGTTTATAGATTACACTCACATGTCTGTTTTTATTTACGAATTTTTCAAAAGTACTTTTATCGTAGATAACGTAAAGATTATGCTATTTGTGTTGTTACCTAACCAACATGTATTTAGTAAAATCTTTAAGTAAGTACTTACATTGATAGAATATACACAAACACTTAGTATGCCACTAGTAAATTAACATAAAATAAAACTACTATCTGTAAGTGAAACGACTGCGTTCAATGGCAGCGTTTCTGTGACTGCAGATCTCGGCCGGCCGGCGTTGGTTTATTACATTACATAACATAACAAGTTATCATAATTAAGGATAAGCAATGATAGCAGAGGTATTTAGGTAATTATATGTTTCTTTGCTCAGGCCACTATCACTAGGTTCAAGTAAAATTTGATTAGGTAGTTATAGGTACGATATTTTTTTTGTAATTTTGTCTCTTTAGTGTTATTGTGATTATGGATACGAAATATGACCATTGTACATTTGTACAAAGGTTGGCATTTGTTTGTTGTTTTGGTTCACAACCAGTAATTGACTTGTTGTGAACATTAAAGAGAGAAAGAAAGAAAATAGGTTTATTTTTATTTGAATATGCCCAGAACTGCACACAAGATCAAACAAAGGAAGAAAACAAAATGAAAACATAAAAATAAATTTAAAAAATTATAATTACTTAAAACTAAACACAAAAACCGGCCAAGAGCGTGTCGGGACACGCTCAGTGTAGGGTTCCGTAGTTTTCCGTCCGTCACAATAAGTGTTCCCAGTTATGAGGCCAACCAAACAATTTAGTAATACCCGATCCAATGTAATAAGTACCTACAGCGCCATCTCTCGAGGAATTGGGTTACTAATTAATACAAAGACGTGCAATTTTGGTGGTAATTTTGGATTGCGAGAACCGATTTCAATAATTCTTTTTTTGTTTGAAAAAAGATACGTTCAGGATAATAAAATATGTAAACAAAGTTACAAAAAAAGCTTGTATATACGATTATACTACAAACTTAGTCCAGAAATTATTTTGTACAACTTTTTGTCTTTTTTGTACAAAAACTGTTGTGTCAATCAAGTTCAAAATAATTTTCATAGAAAGTCCTTATAAAGTTCTACTTTTCAGATTTTTTTCATATTTTTAAGACTTATGGTTCAAAAGTTAGAGGGGGGGGACACATTGTTTTTTACTTTTGGAGCGATTATTTCCGAAATTATTGACATTATCAAAAAATGATCTTAGTAAACCCCTATTCATTTTTAAATACCTTTCCAATTATATATCACACGTTAGGGTTGAAATTAAAAAAAAAAATCACTTCCCACTTTACATATAGGGTGGCTACCCTAATAAAACATTTTTTTCAAATTTTTATTTTACCACTTTGTCGGCGTGATTGATATACATTTTGGTACCAAATTTCAGCTTTCTAGCGCTAACGGTCACAGAGATTAAGCGAGGACGGACGGACGGACGGACGGACAGACAGACATGGCGAAACTATAAGGGTTCCTAGTTGACTACGGAACCCTAAAAAGGAGATAACTATTGGGTGTCTCACGTTTGCAAGAAATAGGCCCAGGAACCATCACAGTCCTATTTAAAGCACAACTTAAACCACTAAATAATAAGGACTAAATTTCTTTGCTGTGATGCTTTTGATCAGAGTATACTGTTTACATCTTTTTTTTCGACGACGGGAAATCATCAAATAACTTCCCCAGCAGCTCTGAGGCGTCACACTTTTACTGGCTAAAACCCTGGGTGGGTTGTTCCTTCTTTAGCCTTTTATGTTCTGGGGACCGCGGTATCTCTTTCGAACAACCCGCAACCCCGGGTCGCTTATGTCTTGATATAAGATAAACTATTAAACTTTTACATGTCATTTTAATAATGAAACGTGTCATAACACTAATGGTTTTGTACGACATTTAGCGCAAATAAATAACTAAACTATCTAGCGTGCGCCATCAGTTATTACCAAATGCATTTTGAACTCGAGACTTGATCGATTTTCATAAACTCGTTCGCAATAATGGCTCACAAGCCATTGACCATTTAATACAGTTATAAGTGGCTCAACCATTAATGTTTCGTTTAAGATTACCATTAGTGAGTACTGTTTTAACTAGGTACGTTACAAAATCATATTCCTATGTTCCTTGGGGTCTTTACAATTCAAGCGAGAATAAACGGGATGACGGGCCTGTTTACTAGTGGTTAGTGGCCCTGACTGCTGAGCCGGAGGTCGTGGTCGTGGATTCCCACCGAGGACAAATTTGTGTGATGAGCATGATTGTTTGTTCTGTGTCTGGTTGTGATTTATCTATAATATGTATGTATTTATCTATACTATAATATTATAAAGAGGAAAGATTTGTTTGTTTGTTTGTTTGTAATGAATAGGCTCCGAAACTACTGGACCGATTTCAAAAATTCTTTCACGTTTGGAAAGCTACATTATCCCCGAGTAACATAGGCTATATAACATCACGCTACGACCAACAGGTGCTGAGCAGCGCGGGTGAAACCGTGGGGAACAGCTAGTAAATTATATAAGTATGTATATCAGTTGTCTGGTTACCATAACACAAGCTCTGCTTAGCTTGATTAGATCAGATAGCCGTGTGTGAGTTGTCCCAAAATATTTATTTATTTATTTAAAATTGGGCGGTCCCGCATAAACAATACCAGCCGCTCGGCTGGATCTTCAGGTTACACCAGCGCGTTAGTGTTCCACGCAGTTCCACGCGTACCAGCAAAGCAGGGGGCCACCGCCTACCGGGGTTGCGGGTTGTTCGAAAGGGATACCTCGGCCCGGAAACAAAAAGGGTAAAAGAAGGAGCTTGACTGGATGTTAGTCCGTAAAAGCCTGACACCAGAGCGGAGGAAGTTATTTAATAATTTCCCATCCGTCAATTCTCAAAAATCAAGATCTCAAAGATCTGTCAAAGACACGATAAGCTGTTGAGCTTATCGTGTCTGACAGATTTTTGAGATCTTTGACAGCCAGTAGCCCCAAAGTCTTATAACCAGTGTCATTGAGGGGTTTCGTATAACTCAGTACTAACTGGGTTGTGGAGGTCAGATAGACAGCCGGTAAGACTGGAAGCCGACCCCAACGTAGTTGGGAATAGCAGGCTGATAATGGTGATAAGTAACAATAAATTGGCTTCTAAATGCAGTTGATCGTTTATGGTTATCAGTTGGTTATGTCAATCCCATATATTTTCCTTTCATTCCAATCGCTGATATAAAATGACAGCTTTTTGTGCAGGTAGTATCCGACGACTAAATATTTTTATCTATTGGTATATTAACATATAGGATGAACAGTCAAATTATTTTAAAAATATTAACACATATAATCACTTGTTGCTGGCAGAAAAGAGCAACTTTCTAGAAAACTAAAACTGGAACATATCGGATTCGGCTGAATACCAGTATTTTACATGGAGCGACTTAGTATCTGACCTCCACAACCCAGTTAATAACTGGGTAGTACGATACTCCTTGGTAAGACTGTAAGACTTTCGAGCCACTGACTACCCCTAACGACTGTCATAAACCTACAAATCACAGCCGGGACTAACGGCTTAACGTGCTCTTCGAGGCATTGAAGAAATTCGGTACCTATGTTATGGGTGGTCACCCATCCACGAACAACTTAGGCAAGCGCAGCTTAACCGCAAGATACACCCGAGCCGCAGCTATGTTTTTAGCCACGATCACAAGTAATAAACTTTAATCAAATCCTAGTTCAGCCAGCCTCTTCAAACATTCTACAAACCTAAAATAGAATATTGAATATCTGCATATAAAGGGCAACATCATGAAAGAGATAAAATTATTAATATCTCTTTCTTGATGTTGTTCTTTTTACGGACCAAAGTTCATAAATGATACTTACATTTTTAAGGACCAAAGTCCATAGATAATACATATTGGACCAAAGTTCATAAATGATATTAAATAAATACTTGTAGATCACAATCAGATTTTATTTACTGTTAATGATGAAATATTACTGTGCAAATGTTAAAAAAAAAATGTCATCATGACTAGGAATATCTCTATCTTAGCAATGGTCAGCGTGACTGGCAGATTTTCTACCCATATATGTTTTTATCTATTGAACATTTTAAAATCCTTGAGATTTGTTTACCTACATTACAGTATCAGGTAGGCATAACATGTACCAACTTGTTACAACTTGAAATATTTATGATAAGTATAAGAAATTTAACGTAAAAAGACAATTTTTGGTAGAAATATACATAGGTATTCCAAAGTTGCTAAGTTTTCAAGGACACAATTATTTATGTTTGAAATCCTTCCTAATTTGAGTTATATTTGTTACAACTCGATAAAGAACTAACTGATGCAATATTAAGACCCTACCGAGGTTGCGGGTTATTCGAAAGAGTTCCCGCGGCCCCGGAACATAAAGTCAGTAAAAATCTGGCACTGCCCCCACAAAAAAAATGCAATACCAAGACAGACGATCACTAAATAAAACAAGTGAACAACAACAATAAACAGTGAGCTCAACACTGAAAAAGTTTTATTACGAAAGTTCTCTCAGTCCAAAATCAGACTCCGTGCGACGGGCGCCCGCGAGACGCGTCCCGACCACCGTAGATCCACCGTAGACCTGTGGAGCAATGGGTAGGTCACCGTCCGTCCGTCTTTTTACGACAGCCGGTGTCGACGGCGCGTTAGTGCTCCTCAAAAAGATTTCAACAAAGCAGAGGGGCCTGCCAGGGCTACCGCCTACCGGGGTTGGGGTTCCCTCTATCTGGCAGAAACTTGATGCTCCGAAATTTATTTGGCATAACACACTTAGCATAATTTTCTTTAAACGAACATTTTAAAGGCATAAAATTTATTTGGTATAATTATCGTTTGGCATAATGTTTAAAACTTCGAATTAACAATGGCATACTTTTAAGATGGCAGAATTACATTTAGTATAATTACGATTCGCAGAGTTCAAATTTCGCATAATATATTATTTGGTATAATTTCACTTCGCATACTATGCAGACGGCAGTAATGGCTAGGTTAGGTTAGGTTAAAACTGCGACCTCCTACGCACGAGCCGAGCGAGCGAAGCGAGCGGTGCCGCGGCAGCGGCCGGCGAGTGCCAGAAACGACTTGCGTTAATAGAAAAAAGAGATTGTTTTAAGTAGGTTACCTGGAACTGAACTATTTAGATTAGGATACCTAATTACTTATTGAATTCAATGACATTATCTCAAATTCAATTAAACAATAACTAAAATAAATGACATTACTTTAAAGAAATAATTAATCAAAATAAATGACAACTTATAATGACAAAGATGACCCAAACTATAAACTTTTTACGATATGACAATTCTGCCGTTTAATGATCATCGATATAAAAATATTATGCCAAAAGACGATTCTGACTGTGAACTTTCTGCGATATCATGTTTCTACTTTTTAAATATTATGGATATGAAGTTTATGCCTAGAGATGATTCTAACTTACAAAATTATGAGTTTAGAATGTATGATAAATGAGTGTCTGCCAAACTATTTTCTGCGAAGTGAAGTTTATGCCATCCGTTGTTATGCAAAATAAAATTATGACATAAAAAGTTCTGCTATAAAGGGTGGACCCCCGGGGTTGCGGGTTGTTCGAAGGAGACACCGCGACCCCGGAACGTAAAGGGCAATAGAAGGAACATCGGTGGGTTTAGTCAGTAGGTACAAGTCTGACACTCCCCCCCGCTCCACCTAGGGCACACCAAGTTATTTGATGATTTCCCATTCCCAAAAAAAGTTCAAAATCAGAGTACTATTTTATTCCCTAGATATAATTAAGTTCAATCATTTCTATTACCAAACAGACTGAAATTTATATTATCGTATTCTAAAAGGAAACGGGCTATACTGTTTTTGTTTTTCAAAATATCCGTAACAAGCACGCACTGCTGTGCATGAAGTCGATTCCCGAGTCGTGAAAAATTTATATTGAGTTTTCCCATTAGGAATTTCTCGGTATCAGTCACTGAGTCTGGATTTGTGACCGTTGATGGCAATACACTCGACCCCTTATAGGTATTTAGGACTAAAATATGACTGGCAAAATGTGGGTGTATTATTAGACTCTGCTTAACCCTTCGGGGATTATGGACTTGGTAATCTTCAGTTCGTATGTCTTTAATTTTTCATCGTTTGCAGCAGGATATGCATACGGGGGAGGAGAGGTATGTATCGCTGCCTTTTGGGGTTTTGCTACGACAAAGTTTCAATACTTTCATATAAGATTTGTTAAGTGCTTGCTATCACTAGTTAATATATATAACTCATAACTCTAAATGGAGTTTTATTCCAGTTGTAGTATTGAAATTATTTCTCCAGAGGAGTACATGTTTTGTCTTCCCCCATAGGTAGAGGTTCTGGTACAAAAACTGGTCTGAATCACATCCTTAAATAAGACTTCACTTTTGTGCTACAATACTATAGGAAAAAAAACTGAAGTTCCGAAGTTCAAGGTGATATTGTTTAAAGAATAAAACATCAGCTTAAAACATTAAAAAAAAACTTTATTAACCCCTAAACAAATCACAATTCAGTCTTCGTGTTCTTCAGATGCCATTCTTTGAATGCTTTCACCGCCTTAAAAACATCAGCTGCAAATATCTGAGGCAGCTCGAAAGCCAAGAAATGTCCACCATCCTCGAGAAGTGTGACATCGACGAGGTTGAGGTACTTTCTGTTCAGGAGGCTCGGTGGTTGGTATATGATTTCGTTCTTCGCTTGAAGAGCCCAGGTTGGGACGTTTGTTGTGATCCTGTGGCATAAAACATTCATTAGAATTTTTAATTATATGGAAGTCAGTTTCTTCTTTACTTTTGACTTTGACAAAACTGAAGATCTTCGATGCCGATGTTCTTCTGAACTTGTCTGACAACTATACCCGAACTGAACATACAGAGTTAAAAATATTGTAACGGTCATTCAAATTTAATGGAAAGATACATTCAACTGCAAACGTTAAATCGTTCTTCATAGTATCTTAATAAGAAAACAATATAAGGGCTGCAGTTTGATAAAACAGTTCCATATCTCAAAAACTAAATATCTTTTGTTCTAATTATTTTTTTAATTAATCTTTATGTACGTACCCATTTAATTTTTCTCTACATAACTTAGTAATTAGAGGGGAACAATATTTAAGACTTTAGTAGTAGCAGTACCTATACATGTTACAAGACCTCGATATAATTGTCTAGTTAGACCCCTAACAGTTATATACGTTTATATTGTATTCAGTTGCGTTTATGGACACCTCTATTTTTCAACTTAGTGGTGCTAATATAGTCTCGGAGTAAATTTGCTGTGACATACGGACAGACAGACAGATAAATCGACGGATGCGACAAGATCATTTCAGACATTAGCTAATCTGCATAGTCCTCATGTAAGTTGGTCAAGATTTTTGGCTGGACATTAAAAGACCTCTGAGTTTGTTTCAGCTGTTTCTTCTCAGAGTAGTAGTCGGGTACGAAACACCGGCCACATCATTTTTTTTTTTTTTAAATAGACGATGTTTGTAAAAACCTACTTGCAGAATAATCATCAAAAGAATATTACTTAGCCTAAGAGCTTTTGTTATGCTTTATTTTATAGCGGTGGTCTGATTATATGAATACATTAGGCAGTGACAGTTAACAACTTGAACGTGTACTTACTGGTCTAAGTTGTACGCTCTCATTTTATGTGAGAAGTTCTCAGCATAGAATCTCATGGAAGTGGTGATAGAGTTGGTTGACCAATAGATCATGAGGTTATCAATGAGTTGGTCCTTCGAGAACTTAAGGGATAGACCGCCATCCGGCTTGGCTTTGTTTTCTCTGTTGGTCCATGTAGAGAACTTCTCTAGGATGTACGTCAGAAGACCGGCAGGAGAATCTGTCAGTGGCACACCTGGGGACAACGATGATGTGTTTGTTAGAAAAATACTTACAAGTTATTTATTTAACAATAAGCACACCAACGGTTTACTCACACTAAGCTATACTATTATATAATTATTAATGTATCATAAAATCACAGTAAAGCATGACGCTGATATAATGTCATATTTGGAGACTATAAAAATGTACAATAGGTAATTATAATGTATGTAATTTGAATAATTTAACAAATTTGAAGGTTATTTTTTATAAGGACGCATTTTAAGTTTTGGCGTATAAAATTAGTTTAGAAGAGAGCTTCAAATACTCTATTTTGTAAGAGCTCCAAAAGTGGTGTACAGCTAAAACAATGACACGGAATCTTTGAACTTACCAACGGTATCAGGTTTAGTGGCCTGGATGTGCATGTAGCCGAATTCTTCTAATAAGTAGGCAAAGAAGCTTGACAGTGGATACAATCTGTCCGCCAGATGATCCTCAACTATGAGTGATGGGAAGAAGGCGCCGATAAACAACCTAATCATTGAGCAGGAGTGCTGCGAAAAAGAAATGGAGATTAGGACCTCAACGTAAATAAGTAATATGATTCTGTTCTAAGCCAAAAAAAATTGTAGTCCTTCTGGTCGCAAGCTCACCTGAGACATAAGCATATTAGAATGATGTCCCAAGATGTCTTCAGGGAAGAGAGTAGACATAGTAGCGACGATACCCGCACCCCAGTCACCTCCCTGCACGTAGAACTTCTTGTGGCCCAAACGGTTCATCAGGTTTCTGAAGATCACAGCTGTTTGGGGCATCGCTAGACCAGGTCTTACTGCGGGCTGTGAAAAATTTAAATAAAATTAAAGTGCTATACGAAAAGCATACAATAATAGATTGTGTATCCAAGTAGGCCGCTGTAAGTATCATCTGGCAAATTCGGAGTCAACAGATCCTACTGACATTCAGTGTAAATGCGGTGCTTTTATATCAGTTCATCTCCTAATTGTTGGAGTATGCAAAGTGCATCATGCTACATCATTACTGAACATGGAAAAAGAACCTTATTTGTTAAGAGAAATCATCTTCTTTTGTATCTAAAACAAATAAGCTATTTTCTTTTTTATAATAACTATGTTATATCTTTGTACTTACATCAGAGAATCCATATCCAGGTATACTGGGTATGATCAGCTCAAACACGAAGTCGTATCCTGGCGTCTGACGGGTGAGCAGAGGGATCGCCTCATAGAACTCTCTCACAGAGCCTGGCCAACCGTGTATCATGAGGAGAGGAACTATCTGTACATTCTTGGGAACCTGAGGAAGCAGGAGGTTACATTATTATGAGTTTCAAATTTAAACTTTTTAATTTAAAGTTTTTATTTTAAGTTAAAGCTAGTTGCCCGTTTGGAAACGTAAGTCTTCATAAGAAAGAACAGGCAGTAAACTCCATGAACTTTTTTAAAATCGAGTTTGGTTCTACCGATATTTTTGATTTATTATCTTTTTTCTTCTTTATTTGAGAACAAGGTTCATAGGTAAAGAAACTAATGGTTCAAGGATGTTATTAGCTTTCCATGAGTTTTCTGGTTTTCCAGGAGTATTGAAGATCAGTCAAAACGTACCTCGGGCTTAATCCTAATAAAATGAATATCCAGCCCCTGGATATTGGTCTTGAAGTGAGGGAACTTGTTGAGGAAGGCTTCTCGTTCACTAAAGTTGTACTTATCAGCCCAGTAGTTCAGCCAGCTGTCGATTTGTGCAGTGTTGAACCCGTATTCAAAGGCGACGCCTTCCAGAGGCGGTGTGAACTTGCGGTGGTTCTTAATGCGCTGTTTTAGGTCTTTTATCATCTGAAACAAAGCGTTACTTTAATTAACTTTTCCGACGTCATCGTCATCATCATTCACAGCCCAATTTCACCCACTGCTGGACATGGGTTTCTCTTTGCTTGTGCCAATCTCCAGGTGCATTATCCTACGTGTATAAAAACATGTTTGTTGGCTTCTCCTTCTTTCTTATATCAACTGATGAACAGATTTGTAGTATACTAGCTTTTGCCCGCAGCTTCGCTCGCGTTAAATTCGGGGTAACACAGTTCCCCTTTCCTGATTTGCAGGTTCATGCTATCTGTAGCTTTTGCTCTTGTACCTTATTTATTGTAATAGCAAAGCTAAGCTTTCGCTTTTCTTGCCTCTTTCTCACTCAATTATTATGTAAAAAAATAGCCTATGTCTGTCTCCAGGGTCCCAACTGTCTCTTTACCAAAATTAAAATTAAAATTCATCTAAACTGGTTTAGCCATTTAGGCGTGAAGACGTAACAAACAAACAAATAATACATACTTATTAGTAAGGTTACATAATATAGTTATGGGACTAGAAAGGGACAGGCTACTATTATGTACGACATTTATTTTAAAAAAGAAACATGGGAGCGAATCATTGATATGGTGAAGTTTTGCATCCTCGATAAAGCGAATTATTATTACCTATCTATATGAATGTTTAATTCAGTTTTATTTTTGTGATACAGCTAACGGATACAGATAACAAATTGGACAATCACGATGACTGTTAAAGACAAGATATGTTATAAGGTGGACTGATAAAGATAGGCTAACCAAAGATACTTATCAAGCAGCCATGATATCGTAATTATACCTCCGCTAATTAAAGTTGCTTTAGTCAGCTTTGCAAGCTAAGCTAAACTAACATGGCTTAGCTCTTGGTCTACAATCTGCAATATTATTTCGTATATAGAAACAAAAGACCAACAAAAGAACAAAGTACACATGTTATTTGCAACTATATTTATAACGCGTGTTCAGAGTTCTGAGTGGCCACGTCTTTGACATCGCCATTCTACGTGTCTAGAGTTTCAAAGCACACAATAAGAAGAAAACATTTTGATTAAACGTATTTTTTACGTGTTTCGTTGATCTCGGGTTTGATTTCCAGGTCGAGCAAAGTTTTGTGTCAGTTTTTCCGTATACGTACCTCAAAAGGAAAGAACGGAACCTTAATTGGATCAGTTTGTTGTCCGCCTGTCTGTCTGTCAAGACCTTTTCTCTCAGGATCGCGTGGACGTATCAAGTTGAAATTAAAACCATATACTCAACTTTGTAGTCCCTTAGAGCTGTTAAAAAAACCCTCAAACAACCAACCCTCAAGTATACGCAACCCTCGGTGCGCGAATCTGATTCGCTCCTGGCCGGTTTTTTTTTAATAACAGCTACGGTGTTTGGATTTGTGCTCGATTGTTGGTAATAGGCTCGCTTCGCTGGTGATAATTTGGGAGCACAGGCGTGATGTTATGTGATGATGTTAACTATTTGAATGAGATGATATCAAAATAATTTAGGTCTCTTACCGCTTCGTCGAACTTCACTTTGAATGGCTTGATGGTGCTGTCTGTCTTTCCTTTAAGCTCGTTCGGACCCCACCATTCTTCATTGTCGAACTTTGGGATTTGTTTCTCACAGCAACCATTGAAGTAGAACCATGCTGCAACGCCCAAAGCGGCAACCAACACCACTTTTACTAGGAAACCCATGATGATCTGAAATAAAAAATCACTACATAGTATAAAACAAAGTCGCTTTCTCTGTCCCTATGTCCCTTTGTATGCTTAAATCTTTGAAACTACGCCACGGATTTTGAATTTTTTTTTTAATAGATAGAGTGATTCAAGAGGAAGGTTTTTATGTATAATACATACATATTATAGTAGAGAAAAGTGGGGATTTTCAAAGATTTGTAACACCCGTGCGAAGCTGGGACGGGTCGCTAGTAATTGATAAAGTATTTCATCATCTGCCTAACCTTTTCCCAACTATGTTGGGGTCAGCTTACAGTCTAAACGAATGCAGCTATATACTAGTCATGTGCATGGAACGACTGTCTATGTGACCTCCATAATCGAGTTAGTACTTGAGTAACGATACTCCATGGTATGGCTGGCTGTCAGACTTTCAAGCCACGAATTACTTGTTGCAAGTAATTCGTTGCTTGAAAGTCAAAGGTTAATAAATGCCATTCGGGTCTAACGGCTTAATGTGCTTTCGGCTCTCACTTGGTATATTATGGATAATCCATCTACGGACAAAACTAGGCAAGCTCGGCCCGACCAAAACGCCGCGCATGCCGTTTTTGTGCAGTTTTATCGAGCTATTTACTTGTTATTTAAATTATATTAGGTACTTGTTATAAAAATTAAAAAAAAAACACTTTAGACTTCTTTATAATCTTGATTCAATTATTGTAGATTTATTTTTTATATTTATTGAGTAACTAGCTTTTGCCCGCGGCTTCGCTCGCGTTAAATTCGGTAGCGCCTAGGGAGGGCGCTAAGGGAAAACTTAGCATTGCTATTACAAATCAATAATTTGTAATAGCAATGCTAAGTTTTCCCTTTTTTTCCGTCTTTCTCCCTCACATCCCACTGTTTTCAAAAAATTATTAGCCTATGTCCGTCTCCTGGTTCCCAACTATCTCTGTACCAAAATTCATCAAAATCGGTTAAGCCATTAAAGCGTGAAGAGGTAACAAACAAACAAACTCACTTTCACTTTTATAATATTATAAATAAAAATAATAATAAAATATATAATACTAGCTTTCGCCCGCGGCTTCGCCCGCGTTAAATTTGGGGTACCACAGTTCCCCTTGCGCCCTATTGATTTGTAATAGCAACGCTAAGTTTTCCCTTTTCTTCCCTCTTTCTCCCTCACATCCCACTTTTTTCAAATAAAAATTAGCCTATGTCCGTCTCCTGGTTCCCAACTATCTATGTACCAAAATTCATCACAATCTGTTTAGCCATTAAAGCGTGAAGAGGTAACAAACAAACAAACAAATAAACAAACAAACAAACTCACTTTCGCTTTTATAATATTAGTAAGGATATAAGTAAGGAAGTAAGGATTATTTAGTAAATCTCCTTACAACAAAACTTCAGAAATGAGAAAAAATATCAATCACATGTATCTCCTCGTAAAGTAAATATTGTTTAACTTAGCTACTGACACTAATGGATACACAATTCTATAACGAACATTTTGGTCCAAAAATCCAAAACTTTATTTTACATAGATTTTATTCCAAATAATAGGCATTATTTACTACTGTTACTCCTGCGCGGCAAAGAGAGAACGAATGCTCAAGGGAATCGAAAAAACAACTTTTAAAAACATAAAATTAACCCCACACTAGGAATTCCCCTGTATTGTGGGTGCGTTTACAAACATTTAAACTCACATACACAAACAGCCAGACCCAAAACAAAGATCAACTATATATTCTAACTAAATATTTGTTCCGAGCGGGAATCGAACCCGCGACCAGCACAGCAGTCGATCGCTCAGCCACTACGCCAACCGTGTCGACTAAATTAAAAAAAAAAAGTAAATTATTTAGCTACAACTTCTTCCAAAATAATAAAGCACATAATTTTTCAGTTTAGTTGGCATTTCGAGTTCGAATTTAGTTTCTTTTCCAAGCGTTTACTTTCTATTCCAGTTGAAGGGACTCCTTGATTCATTCAAAAGTGTAAATGGTTAGATATACAAATGCTTTGAGTTTGAGTTTTGTATTCATGTAAATAGTTCTCTTTTGGCTACATAAACGTACATAAGTGAATGCTTGGTTATTTTTGGCTCACAGGACTTACTAGCGTTGCGGAAATAAATGGCACAATTACGAGTATTGTGCGATGCTTACCGCTACTAAGGAAGCACTTGACTACACCCTGTAGAAACAGATAACGGGTAAAACTAAATTGCGATAAATTTGAGGCAAGTGTAACCACGAGTATAAGGATCACTTTTTGATTGGTATTTATTTTGACTACCGGTTTAGTTGCTTAGTTCTAAAGTATCATACCGTGATGTAACAAAACCTGGCCTAGCTGACCTAGCTTCTTTCGATGAATGCGCTTATCCAAAACAGAACATTATTTCAATTTGAAATAGTCGTTCCGGCGAATGACTCATTCAACGGTAAACTTTTTTTGCAAAAACACCAGCTACCAAAACAACACAAAATGAACACTGTATCTTTTTTATTTCAGTGTCTTTTTAGTTGCTATCGAGTATTTATTTTCCATTGATACTAAGAGATATAATATCAAATCGTCCATTAAGACTTAAATAGTTTGTTCATGGACCAGACGGGAACCTCCCAATAAAAAAATGAAACAAAACAATCGGTTCATCCAGTCAAAAGTTCTGGAGAACAAACATAAAACAAAATTATAGTCGAATTGAGAACCTCCTCCTTTTTTTAAGTCGATCAAAAATACAAACATTCGATACAGACCAGAAAATACCTACTGCCTCCCATTTTGTTCTAATAAACGACAGAAAGCTACAAATTAATATACTTCGTTGTATTTTTTCTACGATAAAGATCAGATATAAATACCGTAACCAACGTATTTACTGCGACGCAATGGTGTGCAGCGGACCATGAGTCCACTCCCGAGACTCTGTCAGAATATTTACTATTTATTACTGCTTCACCCATAGCACGTAAGTCAGCGTGAATATTTTTATATTTCAGTCATTATTATTTACCAAGGTTTTTTCTTCATTATATTGGGGTTGATTTCTAGTATATTTGGATGCAGTTGGATAAAAATATTTTACATAAAGCAACTGCCTTTTATGAACTGGAATTGGGGCCTTCCACAGCCCCAGGGCCCGGTAATACGGAAGGAAGGACAGCCAGCAACTGCTTAGTGTGTGTTTAAGTGTAGGTGAAACTCAGAATGTATGTAGATCACCATCGGATTGACCTCAGCAAATGCTGCTTAATCTTGAAGATCGACGTGCCGTTTTAGAAGAGAAAATCTTCAAAATGGACTCGAAAATAGCTACAACAACAAGAGGTCCCCTTAAATAACGTCGTCGTGCAATGATTGTTTATTGGCATATCCTGTGTTTTCTGGCCTTGTTATCAAGTGCTATTTTCGTCTAGCTCAATAGATGATTAAGTAATACATGACTATGCATATCCATCTATATGTTGTTAAATCAGACTAAAGTGCCCTGTGTAAGGCCTATTCCTAAACATTAAGATAGAGGAGTAAATGAACCGCAATTGAATCAACCATCAGAATTGCAGAAAAGACTTAGATGGATCCAACATATTATAGAAAAAACCAGCCAATTAGAAAATTTGGTAAAAAAACTGACGGTTCCGTACAAACTTGCGACATACAACGGTTATATCTTTTTACTGCGTAGATTTAGAGGGTCCATTTAGTTCTAATGCACCACAGACTTGAGTATGTTTTTAATTTTAACTCGATACCTCCACGTGTTCTCGAGTTAAAGGGTCTTGACAGACAGACCGGGTTCCGTAATTTCCTTTTGAGCTATGAAACCCTAAAAACGAGCAGAGTAAAGCGAATAAAAGTCTTTACAAACCTATCAGTTTTCTCAAATTTCAATTAATTGATACTCAATTTGGCGATTCAACCCCTACTTAAGCATTAGGGGCTCTAAAATGTTCACTTTGTGACTTTTTTCGAATGGCAACGCAGTGCTATGCTAAAGCGGAACTATTAGACCACTGATGCAATCTCAATGAAGCGTTAAACCAATGCATTTACTACAAACTACTCAAGTTTGTTTGCACCGTAAGTGTTACCTAGTGGTTAAGTAACTAACGATGTAACATCAGGAACTGAGACCAGTCGAGTAGATAATTTGCAATGATTAGACGTTAAACAACAGACAACACAAGTCTTTGCCGTCAAGCAATCATTAGGGCTAAGTAGATTTATAAATAATCTTTCTGTTGATAATAAGACAAAGGATCCTCTAAATTTTTGACACACTCGATCTCGATCTATCCAAGTTCTCGTTTAGATATTAATATGTAGACAGACGTATCATCTAGCTTAAATGCGAGTAATAATATTATGCAAAAATAATGTATGCAAAGTTTGCCGATCCAAGGCTTCAAATTGAGGACATCGTCAACTCTTCAAAGTACTTAGCAAAATATGGTCAGTTCCATTATATGCGAATAGAAAATAATCAAATAACTTCCACCGCTCTTAGTGTCAGACCAAAGTGTTACTGACTAAAAAACAGTAAACCCACCCATGTTCCTGCTTTTGCCCTTTATGTTCCGGGGCCGCGATGCCCCCTATCACACAACCTGCAATTTCGGCAGGAGTCCCTAGATTAGTTGGCTCGATTCTTTGAGATCTTAAGCGTTTCTCATCACCATTGTATCAGTGTATGAAAATCAAGAGCTGGGCTTCACCCAATTTCTGCCCTAGCCTGCAGTCATGAACCGCCTGCAGCCAGCGTTATGACTCCGTTATGCAGGATACAAAACTGCCAGCGAGACATCTACAAATAACAATGACGGTTCTCGCAGCTTGTCAGAAGCAATATATCGTAGTAATTGGCATTTGGAGGTCAGGTCGCGGTCGCTTCGTGTAATTTTGATACTACGACTGATTTGTTAACCTGTGAGAGGATTGTGACTCCGATCTAGTTGGGAGATTGATAAATGGATAAATGGAAAATAGTTTAAGAAGTTGAATTAATATGGTCCTTGATAATGTGTGCATAATTTGTAACTTTATGGGTTAATGGCTGAAATAAAAGATACATAAATGTATTTAAAAAAGTCACATAACATAATATGTACTTTATAAAACTTTATCTGAGACATCACAGACATCGGTGAAGGAAAACTTCGTGAAGAAATATTTATAACTATCTTTCGCCAGCAACTTCGTCCGCGTGGCATAGTTGCTTTGGGCAAACGCTAACTTTAACCCGCGTGATGATCGAAAAAAATATTTTTCTCTCCCCTTTTCTTCCCTTTGTCTCCCCCTTTTCTCACTTTAAATAAAAATAGCCTGTATCCGTCTCTAGGGTCCCAACTATCTCTGTACCAAAATTCATCAAAATCGGTAAGTCTGAAATCGCCAACCCGTCTTGAGCAAGCGTGGTGATCAATGCTCGTACCTTTTCTGTATATTTAGAGGCCTTTGCCCAGCAGTGCATATAATTTTATTTATTTATTATAATGGTAGTTGCGGTTTAAAATACCAAAGTAAGAAAATACTGTACTACAAAATTATCATTTGATATTTATCTGTAGATAAAGACATTCACTCAACGTGCAACAAACATAAATTTTTGTATTAATCAGGTACATCTTTGGAATTTGGACTTTAAACTGTAATAATTATTAATCTTTATAAAAGATTTTGCTCTGCAATTAAAAATTATTAATTAAGCTAAATGAATATACATTTAATTGTGTCTATAGAGAAACGAGCCAAGAGGCTCATCGGCAACGACGCGCTGGTTGAGGCAAAGCTCTAGAGCCTGGAGCATCGCCGACGCGTTGCCAGCCTTTCGGTTTTCTATCGGTTACATTTCGGAGAGTGTGCGATGGAATTGCACAGCTTAATTCCGCCAAGCCCGTTCCATCATCGGACTACAAGACGTACGGCGATGCGCCACCGTTACATGGTAGACATCCCACCCACACGCACTAAACGGTTTGGGAATACTTTCATTGTGCGTACTGCTAAGGAGTGGAATTCCCTGCCGGAGTCTGTATTTCCTGACAGCTATAACCTGGGGGTCTTCAAGTCAAGAGTGAATAGGTTATTTCTAGGTAAGCGTGCTTCATCGTCGACCACATCATCACTTACCATCAAATGAGATAGTGGTCAAACGCGAACCTATCTTAATAAAAAAAAAAAAAAATTTAGCTATTTTTAATACCTACCTAGACATAATTGAAAAAAAATGTAAAGGCACCTACTAATTTAGGAGCCTGATGCATTTTTTTCTAACGCATAAGAGGACGAAGTCCAAATGCATAGAAACTATTCATATTTCTATACACAATACATTATCTGTATCTTAATATTTGGCGGATGTTAATAGTCGCGTAAATCGGTGTCTTGAAGAAGGTATTTTCCCAACATATTTAAAAACTACTGTAGTTACACCAATTTTCAAAAAAGAAAATGTGGAAGATATGCGATGTTACAGACCCATCGCTCTCATTCCAATTATGGCTAAAATATTTGAAAGAGTACTTTATAATAATCTCATTGAATATTTCGAAAAAAATAACATTATAACAGACAATCAAGTTGGATTCAGAAAAGGGAAATCGGTGAATATGGCTATGCATCAGCTTTTGCAAAAAGTTATAACGGAGCTAGATAAAAAAAATCAGGTAACAGCTCTATTCATGGACATGACAAAAGCTTTTGATTACGTTGATCATGGACTACTACTACATAAACTAGAAATATACGGAGTTCGGGGAAAAGCACTAGAAATAATCAAATCCTATCTCAGTAATAGAAAACAGCTAACTGAAATAACACAATTATGCCCATTCACAAAAACAGAAAAGAAATATATATCGAGCACAAGGTCAATAAAATATGGTGTTCCTCAAGGGTCGATACTGGGACCACCACTATTTCTCATTTATATAAATGATCTACCCAAGGCCATTCGGCACCCTATGGTTTTATTTGCAGATGACAGTACAGCTCTTTTCACAAATAATAAAAATAAAAATCATGAATTGGAAATTAATGAATCATTATCTAAATTAATAAACTGGCTTACATTAAATAATCTTAAATTAAATCTTACAAAAACCCATTACATAAATTTTAAAAATAAGAACGCAAAATCAGTGCCATTATCTGTTAAATATAATAATGAAACTGTATCTGAAGTTACAAGTACAAAATTTCTAGGTATTTATATAGATTCTAATATGTCATGGAAAACGCATGTAAATAGTGTTTGTAATAAATTAAGTCAATTCTCTTATGCCCTCTATATGCTCAAAAAGGTATCTAACCAAACCACACTACTTAGTGCTTATCATGCCTACGTGGGATCCACTCTATCTTATGGGATACTATACTGGGGATTCTCAACAGATAAAGAGGTAGCGTTCAAAGCACAAAAAAAGTGCATTAGATCTATATGTGGGTTACAACAAACAGATTCTTGTAAACCTCACTTTATAAATCTCAAGATCTTAACCCTCCCTGCTATATATATCTATGAGGCCTCAATTTTAGTTCGATCAGACATCAGTAGTTATGACACACTAAAAACTAGTAAACTTAAAAATATATTACGCAATAAAACATCTCACACTGCACTTTATAGCAATAGTATTTTTTGTATGAGCATAAAAATTTACAATAGATTACCCACACACATTAAAAACATAAATTCAATTGGTATGTTCAAAAAGAACTTAAAAGATTTTTTGATTAAAAATGCATACTACTCTGTAAAAGAATTCCTGGAAGAGAAATAAGATAATGATAAAATATATTTTGTAATAACATGTGCAATGATTGTTAAAACTTATTATAATGTGATGATAATCCTATGACATAAAATCTATGAATAATGTTAATTAATATAATGTTTAATGTAATGTAAAAAGTTTGACTAAGTTAATTTAGAATGTTTTTTTTTTATGTATTATTAATTAAAGTGCAATGCCTAAACAGGCAACTAAGTTCTAAGAACCTACCCTTTGTTAAGATCTAAATTCTACACTTAGTTAGCAATAAAGAATTTGACTTTGAATCTAATCTCTAATATATAAAATTCTCGTGTCACAGTTTTCGTTCCCATACTCCTCCGAAACGGCTGGGCCGATTTAAACGAAATTTTGTGTACATATCGGGTAGGTCTGAGAATCAGACAACATCTATTTTTTAAACCCCTAAGTGGGCAGCGGGTGAAACCGCTGGGCACAGCTAGTATACTATAGAAATATACATTTTGGCATACAGCTAGTCCATCTTACACAAGTATTTGCACCTTACATAATAAAAAAGACAATTAATTATCGTGCATTCCGTTTATTACATAGGGCCATTGTCCTCTTAAGAATTACAAAACATTTTAAAATAAATAGTTTTATGCAATTGCTATTACTTGTCTCTTCGAAATAATCAACGAAGGTCGACGAGGGCAGATGTTAAAACCAGTTGACAATTGCTTTCGAACGATTTTCGATGATTATTCGTTTTTCTTTATTTTTAAATTGTATTTATTAGTTTATTTGATATGTGCATTAGTATCCGTATATATATGTATATGTTTTCATTATCAAATTTGTGTAACCCTATCACAATGTTGTCGTATTGTACCCAAAGGTTGACTGGTAGAGAATGCCTTATTTATGGCATTAAGTCCGCCTATGTACCACTATAATATTGTACATCAAGTTTAAATAAATAAATAAATTTTATTTTTCTCATGTCGATCGTAATGAAAATCGTTGTATTTCATGTCTCGTTTTGTATGTCAAACAACGGAGGTTCTTATTTCCGTAGCTACAAGGTAAATAATCCGGGGTTACGGGTTGTTCGAAAGAGATACTGCGGCCCCGGAACATAAAGGTCAATAGAAGGAACATAGGTGGGTTTTAGCCAGTACAAGTTTGACACTCTCCGGCGCTCCGCCCAGAGCAGGGGAAGTTACCTAATTGATGATTTCTCATCTGTAAAAAAACAGAGGTAAATAATTGTGATGTGACTGTTCCATATACTTTTGTATAGGATGTCAGTCTAGGCTCAAGGCCCTCTGATGGAGTCGATGCCAAGGAGGCGTTAGACTCATAATAATATAGACATATAAATAATAATAGATATGTATAGGGACTTGCCAAGAAATAAACCTGCTTTATTAACGACCTTGACCCAGGTTAAAGGCGGCTCACGGGGGTTCCGTACTTCAAAAGGAAAAAAGTAAACTGAAGCCTTATTGGATTACTTTGTTATTCATTTGTCTGCCTGTCTGTCAAAACCTATTATAACTAACCTTTAACTCTGGAACGCGTGGAGCTATTGAGTTGGAATTAAAACCATAATTATACTCAAGTCCGTAGTCCCTCACAGTTGTGTAAAAAATACATCTTTGTGGCAGTTTTTGGCAAGTTTGTACGGAACCCTCGGTATGCGAATCCAACTCGCACTTGCCCGGTGCAGGCTTGTATGTCGGTACTATTTTGACCTTGACCTGGTGAAGCGCAGTATAAGATTTCAAGGAGGTAAGTTTATACTGGTTATGTTATCAATGACGAGCGGCCTACCGAACACAACAGCGACTGTCCTTCAACATACACTGACTTGTCATAGCTAGGGTTGCCAAGCTTATTCAAATTATTTTAATAGAGTATGCACTGAGTATGTATCTACTGTAGGTACTCTTTGCAGATAGCCGTAGGTAGGTGCTAATTTATGCAAAAGCAATAAAGTACGATCAAATACTCTTTTTTTTCGACTCTGAAAATAAATTCAATTAGGTTTTTAAATTAGTTTCTGCCACTTCAACATGCAATGAGATAGGCAGTCGTTTCGGTCATGATAAATGATAAATGATGTTTATTTTGCAAGTAGGTTTTCACAAACACTTTTACACGTCATCTTTTTTTTTAAACTAGATGAGGCCGGTGTTTCGTACCCGACTACTCTGAGAAGAAACAGCCGAAACAAACTCAGAGCTCATAGTCTCTTTTAAAGTCCAGACAAAATAATCTTGGTCAACTTACATGAGGACTATGCAGATAGTGTCTGAAATGGTCTTTTTAAGAAAGCACCACACAGATTGAGTAGACCTGTCCAGTCAGTGCAAGCATTTGTCAGTTATCGTTTAGCTCAACTCATAACCCAAAGAGCTCAACGACACGACGAACAATACCAAAAAAAGGACATTTGTGTACCAAAAAAAGGACATGATTGCATTGTGGCGGAAAAATTCATTGAAATTAAGGAAGAAAAATTAATGATGATGATTATTTTTTTCTCAATAGCATATCGTTATGTTTTTTACCTTTAATAAAATCAATAAAAGAAATAATCTGATTCTTCAAAGTTAGTTGGCAACCCTAGTCTTAAAAAAAATATAAAAACAAAAATAAAGTTCGGTTATCTAACCAGTGTTACCTATTTCTCAAAAAGATTGTAGGAACCCACACGTACCTACAGAACATAGGTATATGTATGACCCGATAATATTTACAGTAGGTAACATACAAATGTGTTGCGCGCTATTTATAGACAACCGATAAACAAACAACGGACTATGTGAAAACTGGAATAAGATGACATAAGAATGTATAGTATCCATTACTTAATAATGACGATGTTAAGAACATGCATATCAAGTAAACTTTGGACTCATATTTACAAGGACAAAATCACGGCAAAAAAATACAATTATTTTTCTTACTTGGCAAAAAAACACATAAACATGACATTGAAAGTGTTATTGCCGCCAGTTTCTGAATAGCTAGTAGGAGTTGTCAAACTCATCTTAACAAACATTTACAACAAATATAGATGCGAGAGACGAATTTCAACATGTCATTAATAAAAACAGTTTAAGTACGCTAAAAAATCTTCACTTTTAAAAATTACAACAGTTTAGAAATCTGTTTACACCTTATATTTTTAAGTTTAGGTACAGCGGAATGTAAAGTATTTACATTACACCCAAGTACAAAATATAAAATACTAGCTTTCGCCCGCGGCTTCGCCCGCGTTAAATTTGGGGTAACAGTTCCCCTTGCGCCTTATTGATTTGTAATAGCAACGCTAAGTTTTCCCTTTTCTTCCCTCTTTCTCCCTCACATCCCACTTTTTTCAAAAAAATAATAGCCTATGTCCGTCTCCTGGTTCCCAACTATCTCTGTACCAAAATTCATCAAAATCGGTTTAGCCATTAAAGCGTGAAGAGGTAACAAACAAACAAACAAATAAACAAACAAACAAACAAACTCACTTTCGCTTTTATAATATTAGTAAGGATAGTAAGGATTACTTACGTAAACACGACTGGGTGGCAACGCTGCGCGCACCGGACTCACTTGGTTAGCTGGTTTGGTTTTGATGTAACGATTATAATGTTTATCAACCGGCGCTGGCGCGGTGCGCAGACACCGGTTTGTGTTACCAGTGGTCATAGAAGTATTTCTACTGATATTTTTATGGTAGAAAATAAATCTCGTAAGATTGCGAAGTAGCTAACTTTGGCTAATCAACTCGTTACAGGACTAGAGAATTTACTGTTATAAATAACTATAAAGATGATTTAAGGAAACGCATTGAAAATTACAGCGTATGAAGACTGAAGGCGACACTTTGAAGAGAACTATGAACTGGATTGAAGGCTCCGTGAAAACAGAAGCTTGCGTTTGAGTTTCCATTTCAGTTTTAATAGGTAGGTACCTACTTATATTTTAATCTGCTTTGAATCAAGATTACCTCATCAACTAAGCCGTAAGGCGTGGCAAATGCCTGCATCAAGCCGACTTGATACAGGCATTTGCCAAGCATCACCGTGATGTGATCTCGTTTGTATGACTGACTTATCCATCGGCTTTCTACGACCTTTAAATCATCGGTACAACATCGCGTTCAGAATACTCTGAAGAACTGACCTGCTCCCAAGCTGAGCCACAAAGCCTTGACCTAAAAGCTGATGCCTCTAAAGATTTTAATGCAGCTACCTTTGGTAGGTACACTACATTTGCTGACATTAATTAGTTTCTAATCTAGGAACCGTTTGCTGCATCCGCTGTCCGTCAGTCCTTCGATAGACTACTGCAGCTGGCTTTCAATCTGGAATACTTCATTGTTTTATTATTCGAAAACCTACCATATCACATAGGTATAACTTAGATTATAGGGCAACACTGTTATCTCTTTTGAATAGTAATTAACTAATGAAATCTCAAAACAAATAACATATACCTATTAATGATGTAGGCAAATGTGTGGTTTGAATTTTAACAATGAAGAAATAGTGTTCATGTACGTAATTATTACAAATTACTTTCATATGCAAGTTTGTTCCCGCACATGATGTGAATATATTGTAAACCTGAAATGGCGATGAATGACGTCATGGCCTGTGTTGTAGTCTGCTACTAAATAGAATGGGACGAAGGTCAAGGTTGGGGACACGCTTGTTACATAATAATGAGCTAAGTGGTCAGTTTTAATCAGACTCATCATGATCGGCCTAGCCTTTTCTGAACTATGTTGGGTTGGCTTCCAGTCTAACCGGATTCATCTGAATACCAGTATTTTACATGGATCGACTGCCTATCTGATCTCCACAACTCAGTTAATAAATGGGTAATACGACAGTCCTTGGTAAGACTGGTTGCCAGACTTTCGAGCAACAGACGTAATGGCTTAACGTGCTTCCCGAGGCGCAAACTTTGTATGTACCTAACGGGTGGTCACCCATCCCCTGATGTTGGTCTTGGCAAGTATGGCTCAATCTAATGATCGACTCGAGTAGCTATTATTATTAAGCCACGTGCTCGTTCTAGTTAAACAATACACAATACACTATAATAATATTAATAATACACTAGGTATGGCATTTGTATGTGCATGAAAACAAATGCAGACGATGTAGAATTGTGGACTGCATCTAGAGTATTATTTTAAAAATACTTATAATAAGTAAACGTTATTAGAGAAAACTTTATACAAAAAAAACAATCAATCAATCATTTATTTTGTAAAAAAAAACGAAGAAGGGAGTTTTTTTTTGCAGTTCAAACAGTTCCTAATTTCAGCTTTTGTTGTTGTCATGTCATCTGTATCTCACACAAATTCTAAAATATATTAGCGTTAGGATATCATACATTATATATCTACTTGAAAATGTACCCAAGGAATATACATAAAACTGAAATGGGAGCCACCTCGGAAGTACCTACATACCTACATAACCTTTTGAAAAAAAAAAGAATTATGAATATCCACAGTTGGCGGAGTAATCAGTGATACTGAAAAAGACATCGGTCGAACATAAAACTTGTCAACAAAACAAATCAAATTATCGAATCGGCTATAATTCTAGGGACTCCTGCCGAGGTTGCGGGTTGTGCGAAAGAGATACCGCGGCCTCGGAACATAAAGGGCAATAGAAGGAACATGGGTGGGTTTTAGTCAGTACAACTCTAAGAGAAGTGAAGAAGAAGAAGATGAAATTATTTGATGATTTCCCATCCGCAAATAAGACCATTGAAAACGCCTGCCGTAGACGAAATGCAATCTTTAGCGTAAACAAAGGTTAATATGGTTCACTTTGTTAGGCACCACTAGATGAAGAGGTACGCATATTCACGCCTACAGTGCACACAAAACGTAAGTTTTGACGTTTTGAGTCTGTATTTTTTTTAAACGTTGCCCAACACTAGGAATTTCTCCTGTATCATGGGTTTACAAACATTTAGCCATACAAATATTTGTTCCGTGCGGGGATCGAACCTGCGACACGCAGGTCAGCAGTCAATCTCTCAGCCACTGCGCCAATCGTGTCGTGTTGTATTTGCTCGGTTGATGGCAATATAACCCCCTATTACAAGAGACTAACTACATAACTGGTGAAATGAGCATGTACAATTGTACACCTTGGCTAACTCGGTTATTACAGGTTATGTTTATTGCCATCTCAACAAAAAAGCAACTCCCTCATTTATTAAATAATGAGAATCCTTACTTATATGTACTAACTTTTGCCCGCGGCTTCACTCGCGTTAAATTCGGGGTAAAATACTTGCTCTTTCCTGAATTGCAGGTACCTGCCACCTGTAGTTTTGCCTTTGCGCCGGATTTATTGTAATCAAAATTGGTTTAGCCATTTAAGCATGAAGAGGTAACAAACAAACTCACTTTCGCTTTTATAATATTAGTAAGGATTATAAAAGCGAAAGTAAGTTTGTTTGTTACGTTTTCACGCCTAAATGGTTAAACCGATTTTGATGAATTTTGGCACAGAGATAGTTGGGACCCTGGAGACGGACATAGGCTATCATTAAAAAACAAGATTGAGATATGGGAGAGAAAAAGGGAAGAAAAGGGAAAACTGAGCATTGCTATTACAATAAATAAGGCGTAACTAAGGCAAAAACTACAGGTAGTAGGTACCTGTAAATCAGGAAAGGGGAACTGTGTTACCCAAAAAGCTAGTTTCTTATAAAATAAAAAACCCTTTATTTATTGTAAGTTAACGTTTTATGTAAAACTAACTGTTTCACCCACTGCTCGGCTCCTTAGTTTTTTAGCGTGATGTTATATAGCCTATAATAGCTGTGCGCTCCACTGTTTTGGACGTGTACACACCAAACTGTTGGAATATGAATACCATCGTCAATTTCATGTAATCTTAGTAGTTGCATGCTTTGACCCCTCTTAGGGGTTGAATTCCGAGCACCAGCGCCCTAAAGAGATTCCTCATCCAAAAATTTGAGACCCCTAACACTTGTAACTTTTTGAAAGCCATGATGATGAATGATTTTCTCTTTTATATATATGTCGGCAGAGATGGCTTAATAAGGTGAAAACCTTCACTAGAAAACATATTGTGTGTGTGTTGGCATTATGTGGGTAACGGGTTACGAACGTTATTAATTTTGTCACATCACGAATTTACTATCGACTTGCAATAACAATATACTAAGCACAATATTTATCACAACGAGTCGTAGTACAGTTCCTAACCAAGTTATCGCACGGCGGCAGGCACTGCAAAGAAAAGAAGAGAGAGATCCGTCCGCGTCACTATGCTCCCTCGACGCCTCGCCGTCAGCTCACACGAACTTTAGTCCAGACTCTGTGGAAGCGCTAACTTCATAGCTTACGCTTGCGTCTCGTTGTCAAAACAGCTTTCGTACTATTGACTTCACCGATATTATGTATAGATAACAGTATCTACCCACGTAATTAATTAAAGATCATCGTCGAACGGCGCCCGGTCGCGTGGCTAGCATCATGAATACTTATGAGGGATTAATAGCTTATCTATGGGTAGCTGGTCGCTTGTCTGTTTTTATGGGGTGTTGTTTTGTGTTTTTATGAATGATTAATGGTTGCAATTTTGACTTTCTAATTTTTTTGATGATTTATCATTCTTCCTTGTAACTGTAGAAAATATCAAAAGATTTTTGACCCATTTCCCGGTTTCTGTTAGAGCTGAATTTGGCCAACTCATTTAAATCATTTGAAATCCAGTATGGCGGACTGACAAATATACCGGACTAAATAGTTATTTTGTATGCATTCCCATCATTTAGAACTCATATGAAAGGGTTTGCTTAGAAGAATACCAGAATGTGTTTCAGGTGTTTTATCTATTTCTATATGTATAAAAATTTATTGCTGTTCGTTTGTCTCGCTAAAAGTCGAGAATGGGTGGACCGATTTGGCTAATTTTGATCTTGAAATATTTGCGTTTGGTTTAAACGGTTAGAAGATATTATGACATGTAGGGTACGTAATTAGGTAAGGTATGCAGACTACTAGTTAGGCTACTACAGCTGGTTTATAAAATTTACTAAAAATTAGTTTTTGTTTGGAGTTTCAGTGCTATGTTAATTCATTTGCCATTGGGTAGGTCGTTACGCAAACTTAATGAAAATAGTGGGGTCTTCACTCAAGAGTATATGTAACTTAAACACGATGGCAAACTTGTCAACGGCGCCTGCTCATTTACTACAATCATTTGCATGAAATCATATTGCTATGCTCTTGTTGAACCTAGGGTCTAGAAAATATTACATTCTATTATTCATTGTTATTTCCCTAACAGTGTTTTCTATTCCCATCGACAATTATTCATTCAAAATTTACTCACAAATCCATCAAAAACAGATCTAATTACCAATACATACTATCCAAACGCATTTTACACATCCTTCTTCTTTCCCATTACAACAAGTCTTTTAGCTAGACAGTGTCCTTCATATTCTCACATATATGTCTATAACAAAATAATCAAATGTCAAAGGCCTAAACGATGTCCCATGTAAGAAAGTGATCTACAATTTGCATCTCTCCCTACCATACGATACGACGAAACTGAAGACACTGTCAGTTAACTAAATCTAATTTGTCACATACAACTCACATACACACTCACTCACATACGCCCACACACTATTACTAAAAATAAGAATTCTTTTACTTTCATAATTTTTATCATTTTATTTTAAATGGTTTTACAAAAATGCCTAATCGGTGTAGCCTAGTTTGGCACTGTTCGTTATCCTGTCAACATAAAACTTGTTACCGATATGCGTAATGAAGTAGGTAATGTTGAAATTGTTGGTGTTGCGTATGGTGTAATAATTGTCTTCTTATTCTCTGACAACGCCGAGTGGACTGTGTGAGGAATAATCTGAAAAAAGTGGTCGAAAGAGGAGAAAGGAAGTAAAAACCTGCCAATTGCAGACTACGAAGTCGTCGGTACGGTCGTACGGTCCCACGAAGGGTTTCATACAATTATCTACAAAAACGGCAAACAAAATTTGTTGAATGGGAAATTAAAACTCACTTTTCTTTTCGGATGGGAAATCAAATAACTTCCCCCGCTCTGGGCGGAGCGGGGAGATTGTCAGACTTGTACTAAAACCCACCCATGTTCCTTCCCTTTATGTTCCGGGGCCGCGGTATCTCTTTCGCACAACCTGCAACCCCGGCAGGCGGTCGCCCTGGCAGGCACCTCTGTAATGCTGACATTTCTTTGAGGCGCGAAACACTAACGCTCGTTGACAAGGCTTGTCGTCAATATCCGGATGGACGGTTAGCTAGTTAAATTAAAACCCCCTAAAATATTTATTTTGTTTTATAGTATTTGCTACTATAGCGGCAACAGAAATATATCATTTGAGAAAATTTCAACCCTTTGTAGTCTTCTGACAGACAGGCAGACGATGTGAGACTTTTAGTGACTAAAACTCATCCATTATCCTTCTTTTGGCTTTTGCTTTTGTTGATGAATAATCCATAGCTGGAATCCATGAATTAAATAAATTGTGAAAATATTTTAAGTGAAATACCAGTTTCACTTAAAAAATACATGTAATACTTTTTAATGATAAAATCGCCATATTTATTTACGTTTGGTTTACACTGCGAACTTGTGGCAGGGTTTCAGTTCTATTCTACTAAAAGCTATTGATCCTCCAAATGTGTTGCAAATCCCTCCCTTCCGTTATCAGCACCACACACGCGCCTTCGGTGCAGTCAACCGGATTTATTGACTACCTTCAATTTGTTCAGGAAAGGGGGAGTTTACTGCTCCGTAACTTCAAGTTTTGTATAGTAATGATACATCAGAAGAGACTACAGTATTGTCTCACGTCCTTACATAATTGAATACGAAAGTTGTCGTGATAGATTGCTCTTCACTAGGAGCAATCTATCACTACAACCTTATCACTATACGACCGCCCATTCTGTCACTGTATTTATATTGTACTAGCTGTTCCACGCGGTTTCACCCACGCTGCTCAGCACCTGTTGGTCGTAGCCTGATGTTATATAGCCTATAGCCTTCCTTAAGAAATGGACTATCCAACACTAAAATAATTTTCCAATTCCAATCAGTAGTCCCTGAGATTAGCGCGTTTAAACAAACAAACAAACTCTTCAGCTTTATAATATTAGAGATAATGTGATTATATTAGACCTGTAATTTGTATAATAACACAATAACTCAAACTCAAAGCATTTATTGAAATTAGACCATTACGGGCACTTTTGAATGTCAGGTAACAAAACGATGAAGGTAGTGTGAAAGTACCTACTGTAGTTGTCCATTCCAAAGTGTTGATATGAATGAAACATATTTTATTAAAACAACACGTTGGCAAAGGAACGGAACAAGGGAAGAGAGGAGGAGAGAGGTTTATTTTATATGACAGCATAGATCCTACACAGCGGCAGCGAAATCGCAAAAAAAATGTGCCGACCGGAACATCATTCAAATTTTTATAATAGGTGAAGGCAAACATATTTTTCATTTATTCTTTCACACACTTATCGTCTACATTTCCTTTCGCAGGTCTGGCAGATTTTTAAAGAAGAAGAAATAAACAGTACTTTTGTACTCAAATTTTACTGTGTGTAAAATAAATACTTACTGATAAATATATGAATTTGCCAACGGCACTAGCTAAATAAATATCCAAATAAATGTATAGTAGGTTGTTGAGAATCAGGTTTTTACTTAAAACAAGAATCGAATGTATTTAATTGTTTAAACCCCTCATACGCTTCTACAATAATAAAAAAAAACTTTTATTTCCATTACATTTCTGAAGATCTAGGTATGTGTTATTTTGTCTGGTTTAATTCTATGTTATCTATATGTCTCTCAATTAACTTACTCTTAGTTTTTTAATTTTAATTAATGCTTCTCGATTAACTAAAAAAAAAGTTACAATTCATCCCTGCAAGCTCTCTTGGCATACCACTGTCTCACCAACTCAACACAACACAGTACATTCTCCGCAAAGAACCTAGGTTTCTCCATGGCTAAGAAATGTCCTCCATCTCCAAGTACAGTGCTGTTCAGAAGGTTGGTGTACTTGTACTGAAGCATGCTGGGGGGTTGGTAAATCAGTTCACTTTTAGCGTGGACTGTACAAGTTGGAACTGGAGTTGATAATCTGAAAGTATCGTGATTGGTTATAAAGAACCGACCAATAGCGAGTCAGACTCAAGCACCAAGGATTCCGTCCGCAAGTTTGTAACTTGTGACATAAACGGCCAAATCTTTTAACTGCATTGAAATCTTTGCAGACAAGAGATTTGGCCTCTAAATAGAGGGTTGATATCTCAGCACAAATGGAACACACACAACAACAAGCTTGTACAGCGTGCATCAAAAGGAAAAACAGATCTCTTATAAAGAGACTGTTCAAGAATCACTTTGTTCGCCGCCTGTCTGTCTGTCTGTTATGACCTATCTCGGGAACGCGTGGAAGCATCTATATAAAAGGTATTAATTATTAAAACCGTGTATTCAAGTCAGTGATCTTTTGGAGCGATGATTAAATTAACTCCTTTAAGCAGTAAAAAAAAATTTAGTCTATGTCACAAGTTTGTACAGAACCTTCGGTGTGCCAGTCCGACTCACACTTGGCCGGTTTTTAACTTGCTAACAAACTATGAATAAAATATAATCTCGATACTTAATAATATCCCCATGGATCGAACAGTTTCTTTTTTTAATATTGAACCTATATTTTGAAGTGTAAAAATAAATTAAGTATCTACTTAATTAATGTTATGGCTAAGCAGTAATTGTTTCGGTATGAACTGACTAAAAAAGAAGAATAATAATCGAACTACTACGGAACAAAACTAAGGTGTCGAACCTTAGTTTTCCTCTATTCAAATATATTCAAAGTCAAGTATACTCACGCGTTGCGGGTTGTTTGAAAGGTTGCGGGTTGTTCGAAAGAGATACTGCGGCTTCGGAACGTAAAGGGCAACAGAAGGAACATGGGTGGGTTTTAGTCAGTACAAGTCTGACATGCCCCCCCGCTCCACCCAGAGCGGGGGAAGTCATAGGACGATTAATCCACCCGAAAAAAAAAAAAGTATACTCACGCAAAAGAAGTCATTTCAACATTCCTGATGTTAAAAGTCTCAGCATAGATCCTGATAGCTGTAGTGAAGGCATTGTTTACCCAGTAGACCATAAGGTTGTCGATCAGCTCCTCGCGAGGAAACAGCTCGTACAGGCCCCCATCTTCTCTGTCTATGTACTCTGAGTTGGACGCCATGGACACTGTCTGCAGGATGTAGGCGAGAAGACCTGAGGGACTGTCCGACATTGCTACACCTGTTGAAGAGAAAACATTAATAAAGGACTGACAGATAATAACAAGTTAATATTAAGTTAAGTAATTATAGAATTAGCATTTACTTTTCGGAAAACAATGACATTAAATAAATCTACAAACCACCCAAAACTAAGATCGCCCGGAAGTCACTCCTAAAAAATGCACCCAAACCTGGTTCAGCAACCAGCGCTTACGACCAATGAGTTCGACGGTTAAAATGCACGGTAAGCGGGGGTTTAAGGAAATACATACCGAGTGTATCAGGTTTAGTAGCGTGCATATGTAGGTATCCAGTTTCAATGAGCAACCCCTTCAATATAGTTGTGATTGGGTACAACCTCTCAGCCAATGAGGGGTCTACTACTAATGACTGAAGCTCTTTGCTAAGTGATCCGAAGAACCAGGTCGCGAATGTGCTTGGTGAGAACGAAACTGCATAGTTCGTATGGTATCCTAGTACTTCCTGCAGAGGAAATAAAGAATATTGTTTTTATTTCGTATAAAAGTGGTCGTTTGTAGTGAAATCTATAAATGAGTACAAGTTGAAACAATTCTAAATTTAAATGCACCATCATATTTAAATTTAACTTGTTTAAACTAAGTACCCGTAGGTAACGATAGATAACACTAAGACCTAGTTCCTAGTAAGAAAATGGTATTTCCATTTAAACCAATTAATTAATCGTATTGAAAGTATTCAAATTTTCGGGTACATAATACCATTCTGATAATTACAAAAATCTTCCTCATTAATCGTCGTCGACTAGCAGATACAACTCTTTAAAAAAAAATTGCTAACAAGATTGATTGTCCTGATCTCCTGCAAAAACTAAAATCTAATGTCTCTCAGAGATCAGTCCGATTTAATTTTCCTATCTCCATCCCTTTTCCTTTTTTAATTACAAGCAAATCTCATATAAGTAGCGAGCGAATAAGGGCTTTATAATTCTATGCAAAGAGTTCTCATTTGACCTATTTACCAACAAAACCTATTCTGCAAGCACTTGGGTGAACGCTTTTTTAGTTTCCCTTAATTTATTTTTATCGTGTTTGAACCTAAGAATTCCACTGCTTTCTCTGTCTTTGTTACTTACACAGCTTTTTATCTATCTGTTATAGTTGTTGATTCTCATTTAAAATGAAATCGTTGTGCTAAACTTACATCAGGGAACAGAATAGCAATGCTGTTGCCGATGTGTGCGCCCCAGTCGCCTCCTTGAATGTAGAACTTCTCGAAACCAAGTCTGCGCATCAAATTTCTGAGAACTACTGCCATTTCTGTGGCTCCCAACCCCTTGCGTACTGCCGCCTGGGGAATATTTTAATAGATCTTAGAATCTTTCGAAAAATAAGACACTTTCACTTATCGATCATGTCCAATTTATAACGAGTGCAGGAAGCCTAATTTATACTGTTTAATCATCATCTGCCTAACCTTTTCCCAACTATGTTGGGGTAGGCTTCCAGTCTAACCGGATGCAGCTGAATATCAGTATTTTACATGGAGCGACTGCCTATCTGACCTCCACAACCCAGTTAATACTGGGTAATACGATACCCCTTGGTAAGACTGGTTGTCAGACTTTCGGCACACTGACTACTTGTAACGACTGTCAAAGATCTACAAATGAAAGCTGGGACCAACGGCTTAACGTGCTTTCCGAGGCACGGAGGAAACTCGGTATGTAACGGGTGGTCACCCATCCACAGACCAACCTAGGCAAGCGCGGCTTAACCTAAAGATCGACCCGAGCGGCTGCTATTATTTAGCCACGAGCTCCTCTATTATATTATACTGTTTAATCATCTATTTTAAAATTTGTCTAATTTATTTACACAAATTAGATATACAATTCTGTAGAGATTATACAATTCTTTACAAATTGTATAATTTATAATCTTAATGTTCTCATTTACAGTTTTTAATGATGTATTGTTAACTATAGTTCAGTAATGTACTACTAGTCCTTATATTATGCTGGAAGTGCTGTGCAGTTCTAAAAGTCACGAACTCACTCTAACTCATTGTTTGAGACTTCTGTGTAGGTATATGTAAGCAAGTAAGTAGTTGAAGTGCACTAAATAAAAAAAAGGATTGTGTGATTTTATGCATCCACGGTAAAAGTGTTTATTTTTCACATAATAGACATTTAGTCCCTACTCCGTGGCCGACCGTCACGCGACATGCAACACACAGACGAAAAAGTTTGATACGATAAATAAAATCATCGTTGTGGAGACTACCACTAATTAAAAGGTTTGGTTTATTGTTTATATCTTACCCCAGAAAATCCAAATCCAGGCAAGCTAGGCACTATGAGTTCTAGAGCAAAACCTCTCTTTTCACAGTAAGCTGTGAGCAAAGGTATGGCGCTGTAGAACTCCCTGATGGACCCCGGCCATCCGTGCAGCAACAACATTGGTATTACTTCCACATTCTTGGGCACCTGAAGACGAATTGAAGGTAAGACGTATTAAGGATTTAACTCAGTTATTATAGAATACTATCGGTGCCCAGTGGTTTCACTCGCTGCTCAGAGGGTCTAAAATGGCCACTTTAGGAATCATAATACGATAATGATATGAATTACGTTAAAATTCTTAAAATGGTTACAAACGCAGTCAATATTGTGAATTGTCACTTTGTGTATTATAACTTAATTCATAGTATTAACCTATTATAATTCTGCTTATGCGGCTATTTGAGACCCTCAGCTCATTTTCCTAAAGAGGTCTACCCTTATCACTTACGGGTTTTAAAAATTGGACGAATACAAGTATATAATTTCACGAAAATTGAATAAGCGGTTTCGGAGGAGGATGGCAACTTAAACTGTGACACGAGAATTTTATAAGTCAGAAGGAAAGATTTACTGATGACGCCATTCGGCACAATTGAGTAAGTATTGAGTGAGTTCTAATGGGTGCTATGGGATGCTTTAGAAGATTTTGATGCAATTAGTTTGTACTAATGCCAGTTATTGATACAGTAAATGTTATTGTTTATTTACCATACCATGGGAATGCACATTAGTTTGCCGTCTTTGTCAATATCAATAAAGTTTTTAATTGCAGTCTTTTTATGGTATGGTGGATTCTCACACATTTTTTATCGAGTATTAAGTTTTCATTGCTACTAAGAGATATTAGCATCATCATCTGCCTAGCCTTTCCCCAACTATGCTGGGGTCTGCTTCCAGTCTTACCGGATGCAGCTGAATACCAGTATTTAACATGTAACGACCTATCTGACCTCCATAACCCAGTTAGTACTGAGTAATACGAAACCGATAATAAGAGACATTAACAAATAGTTTATATATGTTCATTCGAAGTTTAAATATGTATTATGGAGGATAACTCATTAATTATCAAAGCAATATAGATAAAATCTATGTGAGACTCCTTCGGGAGTATACTCTTTCGATTATAAAATGAATTTTGAAAATTTTGAATTACTAAATTTGACCCAAGAATAATAAATAAAACAAACGGGGTGAGCTAAATAAAACCGTATAAAAAAGCAATCACGCAACATCCATTAAAAAAAATACTGTCAAATTGAGAAACTGAAAATTGAGAAGTCGGTTAACAAGAAGTATAGCTAAGAATAAAACTCACGTCTGGTTTAACCCAGATGAAATGCATATCAAGCCCCTGGATATTAGTCTTAAAGTGAGGGAACTTGTTCATGAAGGTCTCCCTCGCCGTGAAGTTGTAGCCATTAACCCAGAAGTCTATCCAGGGCTTCATGTTGATCGTGTTGAAGCCGTAGTGGAACGCGACGCCTTCCAGTGGTGGGGTGAACGTCCTGTGGTTGTTTAGGCGCTTCTTGAGGTCGGTTATCATCTGTCAAAAAAAAAACAAGGATATCTTTAAAATACTGCTAACGTCCCACTCGTACCTTCTTGTTAAAATGATACTTCTCTTGATTTAACTTCTGTTTTTGAAAGTAAGAAAGAACCTTAATTTCTAGAATACTAAATAAACTGTTAGTCACTAGTTGGCGTTTTTAACCGACTTCAATAGATTCTCATTTTTTTTAAACCGTTGCCCCACACTACGAATTTCCCCTGTATCGTGGGTGCGTTTACAAACATTTAAATTCACATATACAAACAGCCAGACCCGGAACAGTTATCTATAGGCCATGCAAATAAATTATGTTCCGTGCGGGAATCGAACCCGCGACACGCAGCGCAGCAGTCGATCGCTTAGCCACTGCGCCAACCGTGTCGTCAAAAATAAATTCAATTAAATAAATTCAACTTTAGTTTACAAATTATCTTCTATAATAAAATCAATATTTTGTGTTCTATTTCTATATGAATGATCTGCCAATATATTTTTTAATCTTCTTTACAATAGTGGAAAATTACTTTGCTTCCGGAAGTCAGTGGCAGAAAAGTCAATATTTAAAGAGAAAAACAAAAACTTACCTCTTCGTCGAACTTAATTTCAAAAGGTCTGATACTGGTGTCATAGTTGCTCTTCAATTCTTCGGGACCCCACCAGTCATCGATCTTCGGTAGATTGAACCCATCTCTTTGTATCATGGAGTTCTGTACTCTTAGTACTAAAATACTCAGTAAGACTAATTGGAGTAGATCACTCATGTTAACGCTACCGTTTCGTACTGCTACACAAAGTATATTAACATTCGGTTTTATACGGAGGAAAGTGTTTTCATTCCATTTCAATGTACCTATTGTGTATTTAATTATTTAGCTGATATAGACACAAATATTATGGCTATTATACAATTTTGAGGGTTCCGTACCAAAACCCTTTTTTGCGGATGTGTATCTTATCAATAAGTAACTTCCCCGTTCTGGGTTGTGGGGGGGAGCGTCAGACTTGTACTAACTAAAACTCTTGTTCCTTCTTTTGCCTTTTATGGCCCGAACTCTCTTTCGAACAACCCGTAACCCCGGCAAAATCGGAACCTTCATTGGATCATTCGTCATTGTTCGTCTGTCTATTATGTCAAGACATATAGACATACGGACAACAAAATTAGGATAGTAGCATCGCGGCTACCTATGTGTCGATCGCTCGCAATTCTCAGCATAATTTGTTCAGATTACACTATGGTAGGAAAAAAAACTTCACTTATCATGAGTAACTACTATATTTGTTTTTACTTGGAGAGAGGCTTTGTCAACCCATGCGCACGAATTAAATAATATCAAAAGTTTTTTTTCTTTTTTTAATATATTATTAATATTAGTAACGTTTAAGTAAATCCTAACGTTAGTAACGTTAATATTTGTATGAGTTACAGATAAATGTACCGGCTTTAGCTGTTTGTGTATGTTGGTTTAAATGTTTGTAAAAGCATCCACTATACAGGAGAAATTCATAGTGCGGGGCAACGTTTTTTGTAAAAAGAAAATTTATTAATTTATTAACTTTACAAAGAAAAGAGCATTGTTGCTAAACCTTTATCTTACAGTTTCAGCGGTGACAGACAGACAGATACCGAAGCCTTAGTAATAGAGTCTCTTTGGCACTCTTTTCGTACCTAAGTACTAAAAGACGTTGTTTCAGAATTCATATTTATTATTATTGCTCTGTCTATGCCATCGTCTGAACGCAGTAATAGCGTGAAGAACATCATCAGCGAAAACTTTAGGATTCTCTAAAGCCAGGAAATGCCCTTCACTACCAAGGACAGTAGAATTCAGTAGGTTTGTAAACTTTAGCCTCAGTAACATTGGAGACTGATAAATGATTTCGTCTTTAGCGTGTATTGTCCATGTGGGGACTGGCGTCGGTATTCTGAAAAAAAAAAACAGGAAAAATTTACAATGATAGTATAGTTGAAAACAAAAGTAATTTCGATTCATCATAAAACTCATCGTCATAAATACAACAAAAAATCATATTTTTCTTTACATGCGCGGGTAATGGCAAACATTAGAGTAGTTGAAAATGTCTAAGATTTTTTTTGTTCGGGTGCTCACTTGCTCCTTTGGCATTCCGCTGATGATGTTTGTACTCTCGGGAACCCGCTAGACGGTGGGCATTGTATTGTATAGTATAACGAGCTGATGTCCGCAACTCGACGTCCAAGGGTATTTTGCCTACGGGTGGGACAAAAGCCAGCTACCCCAGCACCGCTTTTGCGGTAGTCATGCCAAATACCATCAAACACCTCCACAGTCCAGTAACTAAGTAAACGAAACCCTCTAATATGAGAACGACGATGACTTACGCAAAAACCCCCATGTTGATATTCCTCAAGTTCAAAGTCTCCGCGTAGATCCTGGTGGAGGTAGTGAAACTGTTGGTGATCCAGTAGATCATGAGGTTGTCGATCAATTCATCTCTGGTGTACAGCTCGTCGAAGCCTCCGTCACTCCTGTAGTAGAATCTTCTCCTGCTGCCCGTGGAGATTAACTGGAAGATGTAGGCAAGCATACCTGCTGGGGAGTCCGACATTGCTACTCCTGAAATTAAAGAATTTGAGGTAGTCTTCCAGGTTTCTTAAGTAAATTGCTTGGCTTGCTTAATGGTAGTTCGAAGATTGTTTATTAATTAAACACATAGTTTTAACTAAATTCGTTGATATTTTGAGCGTAATAATTACTGAAAGCTGAACGTCAAGTTAAAGAAGAATCATTTTCGGATGCATTCAATCTAAATGCAGACCTGTAACAGTTGCTGACCGTTGCTGGAAGTGAGGTTGAAAGAGATCCTGCGGACCCGGAACAAAGGTGAAAGAAAGGACATATATCGTAGGTTTGGAGTGACACTCCCTTAACGGGCGCTGTCAGTTGTGACTGGTCATCTATTAGCCGCCACGGTTTTTTTTAATTAATTAATTAATATTATTATATTGAACTCTAGTTTTTGCTTTTACTCTGGACGCTCTTAATGTGCTCGTTTTTCTACATCGTTCTCACATGTATTTATAATCACAACATGAATGATGTATCCATGATTTTGTAAAAATATTATGATTTAAAAGAGTGTCCATGGAGCTTCTTGCCCATTCTTCTCCATAGAGATCTACACTTTGGAATGGGCAACTACAGTACTTTCACAAGTTATCATGTCTTCTGACTGGGGCGCCGTGGCGGCATCAATTTTTTGTTTTTTTTTTATGATATTCAAAAGTGCCTGTAATGGTCTAATTGAAAGGGCACGCTACAATAGTGGCGGTAAGTCCCCTCTTTGAGGAGTGGCTGGAGAGGCGTCATGGCGTCCTCACCTACCGCCTGACGCAGGTCCTCACCGGACACGGAAGTTTCGGGAGGTTCCTGCACATCATCGGGCGGGAGGAAGCGCCCGGGTGTCACCATTGTGACGATCGCCCGGAGGACACGGTGGAGCACACAGTGGCGATCTGCCCGGCTTGGGCGGAGCACCGCCGTGCCCTCGTAGAGGCGATCGGCGGCGGCGATCTCTCGCGTCCGGCCCTGGTTCAGGCCATGGTCCGGAGCGAGAGGGAATGGGAAGCGGTCACCACCTTCTGCGAAGCAGTAATGTTAGCGAAGGAGGTGGCCGGGCGTTTGAGGGAGAGAACATCTGCCCAACCCAGCCGCCGCGGGAGACGCCCATGGCGCCGGGCGCCGCGAGACGACTTCCGGCCACCGTAGATGCGGGCCTGTGGGCGGTGAGCAATGGGTAGTTCACCGTCCGTCCGTCGATTGACGACAGGCCGTGTCGACGGCGCGTTCGTGTTTCACGCGCGCCACAAAGAGAGTCAGCAAAGCAGAGGGGCTTGCCAGAGCCTCTGCCTGCCGGGGTTACGGGTTGTTCGAAAGAGATACCGCGGCCTCGGAACGAAAAGGGCAATAGAAGAAACATGGGTGGGTTTTAGTCAGTACAAGTCTGACATGCCCCCCCGCTCCACCCAGAGCGGGGGAAGTCATTGGATGATTTCCCACCCGAAAAAAAGAAAAATGGTCTAATTGAAATAAACCATTTTGATTTGATTGATACTCTTCCCATAGTATCAGGAAATTTCCCATGCAAAATAAAACCTAAGTATAGGTATATATACATATACCTATACTTTCGAAGTCCTAGCACAACAACGCGGTGTAAACGTAAAGATACGTCGATTTCTCAATCGAATTTACAATGATCCTGTAACATTTAACAGCTAGCAGTTGCTGGTAGCATGTTGTTAAATTTAATGAATAAAATCTTAAATTAATTATATTTTTTTAGGTGAAGCGGGTATTTTTAATATTGGCATACTTTTAACATTTACACCGTATACTCGTGCTAGGGTCTCTGAAGATAAAAATTGATAAAGTATAGTAAACTCCCTCCACTTTTTACAGACGGTAACCTTTATTCACGGTCGTTGTCCAAGGTGAAATCTCTGGATATAGAAGTTTATACAAATATAATACTAACAGAATACAGGCACACAAAGTAACATACCAAGAGTATCAGGCTTGGTTGACTGCAAATGCATGTACCCAGTCTCTCGAGTCAGCCAGTATAAGTGGCTGAGAATGGGGTACATTCTATTGGCCAGGTGAGGGTCTACCACGAGGGGTGGGTAGAGCGAGCCAAGCACCCAGACAGCTGCGGTTGTTGCAGACAAAGACATCGCCAAGTTCGTGTGAAAGCCCAAGACTTCCTGATAAGAAGATATTTATTTATTAATTTTTAGTTTCCAAAACCCTTTATCTCGGAAGTTGTCGAGTTGAAATTAATACCAAATATTGAAGTCTGTGGTCTTTTAGAGCTTTAAAAAATCAACTCACTTTGTTAATGCAATCAAAAGATATGTTATTTCCATATATTTGCAAAGAGGATCAAAACCTATAAGATACTCCCAGTTGACTTAGAATTATGAAATTTGGCGAGAAGTAATATCATAGAGTACAGCGAAAAATGAATTTGTTGAAAAGCGTGAAATTGTTAAATCACAAAAAAAAATCAGCCTTCGGAGCGCGAGTGGGACAAAAACGGCCATATCTTTTGACTGTTTATAATTAAAGGGTTGATTTTTCAGAGTTTCAAGGGACTACAGATTTGAGTATACGTTTTAAATGTCAACACGATACCTCGTCGCATTACTGAGATAAAGGGTCTTGACTGATAAACAGACGGATACAGAAAGATTCTAATAAATAAACAACATTAAAAATGTATAACGGGCAACCCAACAGTTTGATCAAAGCTCGGCGGTCTTCCTTCATGTCCCCTAAAAATGTGGCAGACTCTTTTTTAAACTCATGTGGCACACCGTGGTCCATTTTGAGCCCGAGTTGACTCCTTAAAAAAAGTGTTTTATCAGCTTATTATTATTCATTTAACCACTGCTTTCGGAAATATATAAAATAGTCGTACCTTTGGGTATAAAGTGGCCATGCTGGTTCCGATGAAGGCACCCCAGTCGCCTCCCTGCACGTAGAACTTCCTAAAACCAAGCCTGTGCATCAAGTTCCTCAGTACCACTGCCATCTCAGTAGCTCCTAGTCCTGGACGGACCGCTGCCTGAAACAAACAAACAACAATTCATTCACAACATTCATCTCCATATTCGTGCTTCAGCATGTGAGGAGCTCATATATAATTTATATCAACCGCATAAGTCAATCTTCAGGTTAAATCGTCCTTGCCTTTTTTTAAAATAACTTCCCCCGCTCTAGGCAGAGCGGAGGGGGGTATCAGACTTCTACTGACTTATGTCCGGGGCATAAGTTATGTCCCGGGGCCGCGGTATCTCGTAAATGGTCCCTGCCTGGGTTGTCTGAGGACGGATGACCAGTCATTACATACCGAGTCTCCTTCGTGCCCCGGAAAGCACGTTAAGCGGTCCAGCCTGCCATAACTGCGTAAATATTTGACAGTCCTTGCAGGAGAATCGTAATACCCAGTATTCCATGTAGTACTGAGTATTAGGATACTACATTGTTGTAGAAGACAAATAAGCAGTCGCCCCATGTAATATTCTAACCGGATACTGCTATTCGGTTAGACCACACAAGTTGAGCCCATAATGGTTGGGTAAAAGCTCGGAGCCGGGAATCTCTCCTGAAGCGGAGATGATGATAGCCCGGTAGATAGCTCGCTCACAATATCAAGCGACTTAAACCTAACTTGCCTTATTATAACAACAAACAAAAACTTTTACTAGACTTTAAAAAAAAAACAAGCCCTGGCGATTATAAAAGGAATGATAAATCGACCCACCATCGCCGGAGAAATCGCTTAACAGACATACAAAAACAAAAATAAAACCAAATTGAGAACTTACTCCTTTTTTTAAATCGACTGAAAATCTGTTATATAGTAATATTTATAAAATAGGTAAAGAGTCATACCAAACCAAATTACATATCAATCGTGTAAGTTATGCTAACGTATAAGGTAGAAACTACATCTTTACCATCTAATTGGAGAGTTTCCTTCATTTGCCCGGTAGATACTTATGTATGCTAATTATTATGCTTAAAACTGATAAAATCGTTGTAATTACTTTGGCTGGCGTAAAAGTGCGAATTTTCTGTAAAATCTTGATCTTGTGAGACAGTAAATTACCTATGTGATTAGCGCGGTTTCATCATCCCCTATTTGCGCCTAACGCAACATAAATTGCAAACATTTCACGATCCTTAGTACATTATTAAACTCATAACCAGGACTCAATTATGTGGTTAAAATTTTCAATTATATTCCCGTTTTTCCGGCTATTTCCTTTGATTTTAAGTATTCAATCTCCTACTAAAATCTCAATTTGATTTGGGGTCGGCCCAGTATGTCTTCTTCTTCCATACTTCTCTTTTGTACTCGCTATCTCGTCAGATCTATTTTTTTGCCATATCATTCTTTCTCCCATACAGTTTATCCATCGTTTCCACCAGCTTCGGGTGTCTATGATAGTTTCGAGATAAGTTGGGAAAAGTATGCAGGTGCCATGTTAACGGAGGCAGCAGTGGTGTTCATTTGATTCTCGTAATAAAATTCAATGGTGTTCATATTCTGAGGAGTAATTGAGTTGCTCATACATATTTATTTTGACAAGTTAATAAGATCCATTGAGCTGTGGACTGACGAATTTTATTATCAAACATAAATTATGAAGCCTTTTTTTTGGGTGGGAAATAATCAAATAACTTCCCCCGTTTGGGCGGAGCAGGATTGAAGTGTCAGACTTGTATTGACTAAAACCCACCCATCTTTCTTCCATTGCCCTTTATGTTCTGGGGCCGCGGTATCTCTTTCGAACAACCCGCGACAATTAAGAACCCCTGTTTTCAGATTTCTTCGAAATCGAATCTGTTCTATATCGAATGAAATTATATATATAAATATTGGATATGTCAATATTTTAGACTCTTTTCGTAGGACTGTAATAACTGAATTGTGGGTTCAATTGTTGAAAGATCAATTTCATAATACTGTGACTTAAATAATCATTAATTTGTTACAAAAGCCTTCTATGTCACTTACATCAGAGAAGCCGAATCCCGGCAGACTAGGAACGATCACCTCTACTGCGAAGTCTCTGTACATGGACACAGCAGTGAGCCGCGGCAGGGTCCCGAAGAACTCCCGCACGGAGCCTGGCCAGCCGTGCAGCAGCAGGAGTGGTATCACCTCCACGGTGGGTGGGGCCTGGAAGAGAACGAGATAGATGGAGAACTTATTAGATTTTTTTTTAACAATTATTTTTCTTTTAAGATAATTTTTTTCTACAGCTTTTGAAAGGGTGTTGACTACTACTTGATGAAATTGTTTTTGGTGTTTTTAATTCTTTCATTACTATAACAAGATAATGTGCGTCAATTAAATACGTCCTTTAATAAAATCTATGTGTTTTTTTTTCTGTTGCATATATTTTGTGTTGATTCCTGTTTTGGATCTGTTGTTGCATCAAATAAATGATTTATCTATCTATCTAATTTTATTTGCATCCTGCAAGGCAAAACTCTTCTAGCTTTTCTTCTAAGCTGGGATTCCACCTCGATCCACCTTCTCTACTGAATTGCCTCAATTGGTCGCCCTATTGGTTGGCTTCGGACAGATGTCTTCAGCTTATCCACTTCAGCTTTCAGGCTTTGTGATGGTCTGAGCTTAGAAACAAATTTAAAATATGAACTTATTCAACCCAAAAAAAGAACTATATTTTTACGTACGTGAGGCTTAACCCAAAGAAAATGCACATCAAGACCTTGAACATTGGTCTTAAATTGTGGGTACTGATTGAGAATATTCTCCTGATGCTGGAAAGGGTATTGGTTAGCCCAGTAGTCCACCCATCCGTGCAGATGGTCGGTATTGAACCCGTACTCGAAGGCTACCCCTTCCAGAGGGGGAGTGAACGGGCGGTGATTCTTCAGACGGTACCGAAGATCCAGGACCATCTATAAAACAAAATGTTCATTGAATTTGGTGTTTAAAATCGAGACTAGAGTATGTTTCCGGAAATACATATTTAAGCAATTTCATAATATTTATGACTGTATTTGAAAAATAATGTTCTTTGTGTAATTGGCTGTGGAATATCTAATCGTTTTCTAATTATTATTTTTCTATTTGATGGCAGGATCAGGCTAGGTTAAGTGTGAAGCAATTTACGACGATTTTATGCTGCATATGATTTATATTGTACATGTTAATAGGTAGTAACGGACAGTAGTGATTATGACTGACCTACTGTTGCTGACCTTTGTACGCTTGTCACTGATACAGGAGAATACTCCAGAGTGGAGCTCTCGACTTAAATGCCTTTTTACTTCCTATTTTTGATTATCCTATTTTTGATTTAAACATTACTTAAAAACATTTACACATTACTTAAAGTGTTTTTTTGATTAATTAACTTTTTAACGTGTAATTTCTGGTAGATTTCTGTTTCAAACGTTCTGGATGAACGAATGACGAGTGGTAGGTAGGACGAAAAAAACAGAACCCTTATAGGATCTCTTTGTTGTCCGCCTCTCTGTCTGTCACAACCCTTTATCTCGTGAATGCGTGAAGGTATATACTTAGTCGAAATTATAACCACACTCTGTGGTCTCTGGTCTCAACTTTGTGCTGTGAAAAGAACAATCCTCTAAGTCTATGCAGTCAAAAGTCAAAAGCCTATGTCGCATATGCCGCAACCCCGGCAGGCGGAGGCTCTTGCAAGCCCCTCTGCATTGCTGACATCTCTTGGAGGCGCGCGTGAAACACGAACGCGCCGTCGATAGGGCCTGTCGTCAATAGACGGACGTACGGTGAGCTACCCATTGCTCACCATCTACAGGCCCGCATCTATGGTGGCCGGGAGTCGTCTCGCGGCGCCCGGCGAACGGGGCGTCTCCCGCTGTGGCTGGGTTGGTTTGAGGTTCTCTCCCTCAAACGCCCGGCCACCTCCTTTGCTAGCATTACTGCTTCGCAGAAAGAGGTGACCGCTCCCCATTCCCTCTCGCTCCGGACCATGGACTGAACCAGGGCCCGACGCGAGAGATCGCCGCCGCCCATCGCCTCTACGAGGGCACGGCTCCGCACAAGCTGGGCACACCGCCACTGTGTACTCCACCGTGTCCTCCGGGCGATCGTCACAATGGTGACACCCGGGCGTTTCCTCCCGCCCGATTATGTGCAGAAACCTCCCGAAACTAGCACAGCAGCCTTGCCGTCAAAGGTATTAGTAGATAACTATGAAAAAAAAACTTACCTCTTCATCAAAATGCACTTGAAACGGCCTTATACTGGTATCATTTTGGTACTTGGAATACTGTGGTCCCCACCACGTGTGATCTAAACGAGGAACTTTCTGGGACCCAAAAAGTCCGAAACAATTGACATTTAATAACTCTAAAGCAAATGAAAATACTAATAAAAATTCTTTCATGATTTAGTCATAAATCACAATATTTTAAAATTATTTTTCTGTCTAGTTTATGAACTTATTTGCCTATTTATAGACACAACCGATTCAAACATCGGATGGAACTAAATAGCGTCCATTTTCCCTCACTAATGCGTTTTAATCAGTAGTCTTGCAAAAACCTGAACTAGTGCTAAGTATTTCTAAACATAAGTATATACTTAGTGTGTTCCCTTACACAAATGTACGTTTAAAAGGATCAAGTAATTTTACGCGCAATGCTCTAATTAATTATTACAATAATGTATAGAGGTGTATTTGAGGGGACCAAAGCGTTTATGAAAAATTTGACTTTGGTATCTTTGGTTGGACATTGTTTGTGTTTGCTTTTAACCGATTTCCGGATTTTAACCGGCACGGTTAGCGCAGTGGCTAAGCGATCGAGTGCTGCGCTGCGTGTCGCGGATTCGATTCCCGCACGGAACAAATATTTGTATGACCTGCAGATAGTTGTTTCGGGTCTGGCTGTTTGTGTATGTGAGCTTAAATGTTTGTAAACGCACCCACGATACAGGAGAAATTCCTTGTGTGGGACAACGATTTTTATAAAAAAAACCGGCCAAGAGCGTGTCGGGACACGCTCAGTGTAGGGTTCCGTAGTTTCCCGTCCGTCACACTAAGTGTTTCCAGTTATGAGGCCAACCGAACAATTCGGTAATACCCGATCCAATGTAATAAGTACCTACAGCGCCATCTCTCGAGGAATAGGGTTACTAATTAATACAAAGACGTGCAATTTTGGTGGTAATTCAACAACAATTTTTTGTTTGAAAAAAGATACGTTTAGGATAATAAAATATGTAAACAAAGTTACAAAAAAAGCTTGCATATACGATTATACTACAAACTTAGTCCAGAAATTATTTTGTACAACTTTTTGTCTTTTTTTGTACAAAAACTGTTGTGTCAATCAAGTTCAAAATGATTTTCATAGAAAGTCCTTATAAAGTTCTACTTTTCAGATTTTTTTCATATTTTTTAGACTTATGGTTCAAAAGTTAGAGGGGGGGGGACACATTGTTTTTTACTTTTGGAGCGATTATTTCCGAAATTATTGACATTATCAAAAAATGATCTTAGTAAACCCCTATTCATTTTTAAATACCTTTCCAACAATATATCACACGTTAGGGTTGAAATTAAAAAAAAAATCACTTCCCACTTTACATATAGGGTGGCTACCCTAATAAAACATTTTTTTCAAATTTTTATTTTACCACTTTGTCGGCGTGATTGATATACATATTGGTACCAAATTTCAGCTTTCTAGTGCTAACGGTCACAGAGATTAAGCGAGGACGGACGGACAGACAGACATGGCGAAACTATAAGGGTTCCTAGTTGACTACGGAACCCTAAAAAGGGGGAGGTTCTTATGATCGACTGCGTGTTTTTTTTTCTTTCTATTGAGGGCCGATTTTCGAAATTGTATAAGTACTCACATATAAATTGTATCTAAACATACATATTTTTCTTCTAATGAATGTGGACGATATGCTAATATGTCTTTTATATACGAATTTGTGTGAGACACCAAATGGCTGAAATAAAAAACTTTTGCAAAAAAAACCTTCCAATAAACCACTATGGTGGCAATAAAATCTAATAATCAAACAAAAGTCACCGACTGCCGGAAGTAGATTTTATTTTCCGTCATTTTTTTTATTTTTGGAAGTATTTTTTATTTGTGGAACTCTCTACCGGCTTCTGTGTTCCCTACCACATACGACCCGTCTGCCTTCAAAACAAGAGTCAATAGGCATCTTCTGGGCTCGCTCGCTCCATCGTAGACCTCATCTGTCGCTTACCATCAGGCGAGATCGAGGTCAAGAGTGAGTTCATCTATACTAATATTATAAAGAGGAAAGATTTGTTTGTTTGTTTGTTTGTAATGAATAGGCTCCGAAACTACTGGACGGATTTCAAAAATTCTTTCACCTTTGGAAAGCTACATTATCCCCGAGTAACATAGGCTATATAACATCACGCTACGACCAACAGGTGCTGAGCAGCGCGGGTGAAACCGTGGGGAACAGCTAGTTCTCAATAAAAAAAAAAAAAAACAAAAATTATTGAGATGACTATTTTTTTTTGTGGGCAATATGAAAAAATAGTCAACTCATGGCCATTCTTCAAATGTCATGTTCTTCGCGACGCGGACACAATATTATTTTTCAAGGGCCCTGAGGTCACTTAAATAAATAAAAAAGAAACATACCAAGACATACTTAGTCACCCTTGACTAAAACCCATCGATGTTCCTCCTTTTGCCCTTTGTGTTAAGGTACCGCGGTATCTCTTTCGAACAAACCCGTCGCCCAGATATAGGGACACGTTGCCAGGATACTGACTACCTGTAACGACTGTCAACAATCTATAAATAACAACCAGAACCAACAGTTTAATGTGTGTGAGTAGCAGGTGGTCATCCATCAACAGACCAACCTAGGCAAGTGCGGCTTAACCTAAAGAGCGAGCTCCTCAACTTTACTCAACTCACTCAAAAATTAGATAACAGCGCACCAGCTACTTGCAGGTTAACACATTGAATACAATTTTTACAATCAATGTGCAGTTGTTTCTGCATTCAACTACACCTGCAGTGAAAAGATTCACTTTTCACGGCCGCGTCCTACGGACTAATTGCTTCGTACACTTTCTGCCACAAACTAGCAATTCTGTGATACGGTTTCAAAAGCGTGTACGAACAGTAATTACGCTTTACCACTTTCCATTGGAAAATCGACCTTTTACCAACGAATTACGTTCTTAAATAATGTTCCCTTTATTTTTGGTTGTTGACAGGGTTCTGCGCGGTCAAGATATACAGGACAAGATAATTAATTTGATACCAAGAAGGGGAAAAACTTTTTGATCTTTTTCTTCAACAGTTTACAGATAATTGGGAGTTTTCATTTACCACCGTAGGCTGAAATTAGTCATTTTAATCACTGTGAAAGAAAACGTTACAGTTACTTAACGCATTTTCTCTCCTCTTTTTGGATTATCTTCTTTTCGACTCTCTTTTATATTTTTGAATATTTCTTAAAAATAAAATGTAAAAAAATAAACAAAAAAAAGTACCTCCGGTATCGAGAGTAAGGTCTAAGCCAGCGGGGGTTAGGGCTCCAGAGACAGGAACAACAATGCGGGCCGTATCGATTAGACAACTTGATTTGAAAACTTTTTTCTTGTTATGTTTAGGATAAGAATACCAGAAATAAAATTGAAATGCTTTAAATACGAGTAGTTTTTTTGTGATAGCATTTTAAAATATTTAAGTAATTTTGAACGATTTATTGCAACATTAATATGAATCGGATAGATTCCAAAAAAAAATGTCCATCTTTTAGTATATTCAAAAATAAGGGACACGTATTTTTTTATTTGTAAACAAGCTTTTGCCAGCGGCTTCGCTCGCGTTAAATTTGGGGTAACACAGTCCTGCTTTCTTGATTTGCAGGTATTTTTCGTTGATAACAAAGAGTGTGTGTACCGATTCTAGCTTCCTACGTCTAAAACTGCGAAACGTCCAATATAAAATGTCATCCCCTCTTTTAAAGGGTTGGGGGCAGATTTAAAAAAAAAATGATGTACGATGGTTTTGCTAGTGACAAATAGTCCGCATACCAATTTTTAGCTTCCTACCTTTAAAATTGCGGAATGCTAATTACTAACTTCAACCCCCTATTTTAGGAAAATAGTGGGTTAGAAAGAGACAAAAAAATAGTCTATGTCGATCTCCAGGATCTCAACTATCTTTGTAATAAAATTCATCAAAATCGGTTTTGCCATTGAGGTGTGAAGACGTAATAAACAAACAAACTCACTTTTTTTAGTAAGGATAAGTTCCGGTTCCGTCACGATATTTTCCTTCACCGACGCCTGTGATGTCTTAGATAAACATTTAGAAAATACACATAAATTGAAAAATACTCATTAGTAGGTACTTGCCCGGATTTGAATTCACAACCTTATGCCTGAGGCGCTCATAATTCAACTAAGTATGTCGTTGTAAGAATTTTAGTTGTAAGCTTTGGCAAAAAAAGTTTCTCAGACATCTCGACCTTTAAGTAATTTTCAATCACATTTTGATAGTAATACGTTTTTTATCGCCCCTCGCACGCGTGCCATTTGTTGGCGGCCATGACACTTGACTTGTCACCCCATGGGAGCTCGGGGACCCGTCATTGATAGCATAAGCCCCCTATTACGTGGCGCTGTTGATAATAGTGTATTATTAATAGGAATTGGTGGGATAAACCTTCATTGGGATTTATATTTTCATCACATATTTGCTTTTTATAAAATAAAATAAAAACTTTTATTTCAGACTCCACTGAAACCATGTTAGTAGGTACAGTAAAAAAAATAAAACTTATTAAACTAGTGTTAGTAGTAATACATAATATTTATTTAATTCAAACTCAGCGATAATTGTGCCGATAGTCATATCTGCCAATGGCTTAATTGGAAAGTGGCTCGGCTCGACTCGATGTTTTTAACAAAATCGAACTAATAAAAGGGTCCAATTTTTGATTATGAAAGCTGCTAAGTACCAACTTGCATACAGCAAACCCAAACATCGTTAATTAAAACAATTAACAAGCCAAAACAGCTGATGTTATAATAGTTTTTTTAACGAGAGCAAAGTTAACGCTGTTAGAAATGCTCAAACAATTAAGTATTATTAGCACGTAATTGTCCAATTAAAACAGCTTGGTAAATAAGGTAAGTGCTAGGTACTTAGAAGTGGGGTGAAACACACTTATAGTTCACTCATAGGTAATGATACCCTCTCAGGATACAGCAGAGGTAATGTTAGATTGTTGAGCAAATTGCTGAGGTATCATTATGATTTATATACGTCGATTATTATGACGTTAAAGGATATAATACGAAAATAAAATCGCTATTCGATTCGAAGGACTTAATCAGATCTATTTATTGATTGATTCTGTTATTTTGTATAATTCGTAGTACTCATCCTGCCCTAGAAAATACAATAGAAATAATTACAAATCTGTAGCCTACCAAATCAAATGTTATAAGTAACGACCTCTATTCTTTTCATGTCACAACGTTAGTAACGCCATCTAGTTGTGATATGATAAAACACGCGAAGAGTACTTTTCGAAACAAGCTAGCTATTCAAGCGGTGGACAGAGGGCGCTGCCTTAAATTGTTTTCTCATGACGTTAAAATGTTTGAAGTATGCAAAGGGGGCGAGTGTGCTGTAGCAAACTTTTGATTGCATTCATATCTGATGTCTATTACCTCAGATATTAAGGTCAGTGACAAAAGATCTGGGATTACCATATTATTACATTAAAGCCTCTTAGTAAAAGGATTGTCTTTATTAATGTCATTCCGTCCGAGTTAAAAAGTAACAGAGCTATACAGGGTATCTAGCTCCATGGGTTAACATTAAAATAATCTTGGTGTGTTGGACATCATATCAGCTCCTAGTGTAGTAGTTGCTTACCGCAGTTTTTCATATTAATTTTTAATTAGTATATAACAAAGTAAATATAATAAAACACAATTTATTTAAAAATCACACTAATAATTACTTTATTTAGGCGTAATTTCCAGCGTTACATAAAACATACTAGAAGTTTTTAGTTCATAATATTCGATTTGACTTAAATTACTACGATAGAGGAAAAGATAGTGCCGTTTTCACTTCAATTAAAACGGAAACGCCAAGCTCTATGTGGCCCTTTAAGCTGTTTGTATGCATGGTTCAGCTTTATCACGAATCTTTATTTCATATTATAAGGTAAATGCTTCCTTTGTAGAAAAAGGTCCACTCACAAACATTCGCATTCAGTTGCATCAGAAGCTCTTAAGGTAGAAGCGCCAGTGTATGTGTGTTTTTTTACAGTTGCAGGTTGTATATTGATTAAAATATAAATTGCCTCCGTAACGAAAATGGCTTTAAAGAGTTATAATTCTTAAATCCATGAAACTACTTTGTACATTTTAATACCCCAATTAATTAATATCATGGAAAACTCAAACAATAGGGTCAAAAGAACTTAGAGGGTTGCATTGATGATTATAAAACAGTAAACCCATATTTAAAATGGTCACAATTATATCAACTTGCAAAATGCAAAAAAACGTCAAAATCAGAATTTTACGGGCTACTCTGGCGCTTTCACCTCAAACTCGCTATTGGATCTTTTACTTTGCTTTAGTGACGGAAACGGAAAACGATGCAATTAAATGCTGAAGTGTGCATGTAAATTTGATTTCACCCCTTAGTTTAGCGCTAATCGTTTATCTTGATCCTTATATTGTGTCTAATTGAAGTGTAAACGATTCTTTAAACATAATTTAAATAGTTTATTGTCAAACATGGCTAGAATAATCATTCAAGTACAGTTTTCTAATCATAGTACCGAAAAATTCGCGTTACCTCAATGGCGCTAGTTAGGTTAAGACTTCTGTATAGTTTGTTACGAGAAAAATGTTATAAAATAGATAAAAAAATGGAGGCAGGCTAATTTATTTATTTTACGATATATTTTACGATTTATGTACACAATGAATACAAAAAAGAAAAGGAAAACAGAAAATAGGCACATTTGATAAATAAGACGGTCGTTTTCTACACCATCCCCAAATATTAGGACTCATTTACTTTCAAATGCCAGAGTTAGTTAAGGCTGTTATGTTTTAAGATGATATAAGTAACAATTTTACAATAAGCAAAGATGCATGAAGTATTAAATGAATATCGTTTACTTTTCTTACAATTTGGCCTTTTGGTACCTAAAAAAAGAAACGAAGAACTAGCGCCATCTACCTTCAGACCTTATTAATATTATTGTCAATTTCAAACCTTATTGTCGTCTTGGAAGTTCGTTGCTTAGATTACAAAGGAAAGTCTAAATTGTAATAATCTATGATAAAATTGTTATTGTTTATAGTTATTTTGTACAATCTAAAGTCTTTTATTGAGACACTAAGCTAGTTAAAGCCTTTCTATCTTATTCTACGAGGTGGTGCTGTGAGCCAAAATATACTTTATACTGTTTGTTTTAAGTTTACATGTTTATAGCATTTTTGTGCGAGAAAATATTGTAGTTATTTAAGTAAATGATTCAAATTATTTCTCGAAATTGTTTTGAAATTACATATTTATATTAATAATCATTTTGGTACCTCCTTTTTTCAATAGGTACCTCCGGCTGTCTTAGAACTTTAAGAACTAGGATTTTTAACAAAACAAAAATAAAATCCTTAGAACACGTTTAGAGCTTTTTGTATAAAACGTGGTTTGCCTAACTTCCAACATTTTTTATTATGTTAACTTTCAAAATGGCGACCGCGCATAAACCTGTATAAATTCAGTAGCTTACAAGACCATATTTTCTAAAGCGTCACGTTTTCAAGATCGATAGCTTTTATTTTAGAAATGTGTCGTTTTAGATAATTCCGCGTGATACAATACTTGTTTGTATTGATGCTAGCTACATATTGATGTGGGTATGTCATCGTAAATAGATTTTAAGTTGGGCTGGCCAAATAATTCAAAACATTTACATACAAAAATATAAATTAAGCCTCGTTAAGTAATTCAGTATATCCTTCAATTGATTTCAAGTGATTAACTATACATACAGTTTATTATCAATTATAATAATATTTTCCCGCAAAAGAATGATTTCTACAAAAGTAATAATAGTCAGCGGTAATTATTTTTAATTTCTGTTAGGTACGTTAGAGTATTGATCATCATAAGGACTCATCCACACGGACCTAAGGACCAATAATATTTTTACAGATACAATACACATTCAAAATTCACCTTTACGGCATCTTCATAAAGTGTGCTACCGTCACATCTGGTTTGAGGTGAAAACATGCTTGGCCTTTAGAGTCGAGTTTTGAGTAGCTTCCTGTAAACGGAATAGAATCTAGAACAGGCACACTTGACTACCACATCACGTAGCTAAAAGGCTAAGCCTTAAGACTAGTTATAATAATTATATTTTGCATACACCACGCCGTTTCAGCTAACACACAGAAATAATAACAACATTGAAAATCTGTTCTCAGTACGCATTGGCTTCAAGTACAATTTCACTTGAAATAATTAAAGAGCTGGAATAGGGTAGTTTCCCGGGGTCAAAGTATATATGTATCTATTTAGTTCGTCTTTTAGATTATCCAAAAATAAGGGACATGTATTTTTTTATTTGTATATTAGACCGAAACGTCTCTCGATGCGAAAAGATGCGTAACTTAAATGGGCTATATCATTTTTGGTCTAATTTTCAAATAAAAGAATACGTGTCCCTTATTTTTGGATAATCTAAATGACGGGTTTTTTTTCGAAACTTAGCCTATTGTACCACCGTCTCTTAAATCAGTATTGAGTAAGTAAAAGATGAAACTACACGTTCTTTCTCGTTTCTTCCTTTTCTCGTATTGAAGTAAGGGTAAGGTCAGCTTCCAGTCTTACCAAGTGCACTTGAATACAAGTATTTTACATGCAGCGATTGCCTATCTGACCGACCTCCACAACAATGTTAGTACTGGGTAATACAGCTGTCATACCCAGGTAATTCTGTCACACTTTTGGACCAATATTATTATGCATAAATCTTTAATTTAGTACATGTTCCAACATTTATACAACCAAGCCTTTACAATAATTTCAATTATTTCCATTAAATCATAATATTATTTATTGACATAATTGTTTATCGTCTTAATAATAATTAAATTTCTTTAAATAAATTTGAATAGTGTACACACACATACATTTTCATCTACAACATACACGTCTAATGCAAGCAAGCAGTAATTAGAAGGGAACTTACGTAATACGAAGCGACGCTATTATTTTTTTAATACATATTTCATTTTAATATTATAAAAAATCTAGAAAATGTATAAATTCACAACCTATTAAATTTGTCTATTAATAATCCGTGTGATTATGATTTTTATTTATTAATAATTATTATTTCTCGAATATTCTTTCTCTAGAAAAACTATTTGCAAATAATTGATTAATAATTATATTTTATTTGATCTTACTGCAGGGGTTTAGGCCTTCTAATTAATGAATTATTTCAGATTACAATTACGTCAACCTTTGTAATATTTATAAGTTTTCTGTCTTTTCGATATTTTAAAGTAGGTAGTGGCTTTTATTTAGTCACTTAAATTTTATTTTATAATAAATAAAATTAAATCAGCTAGGTACTAGGTTTATCTCAAGAATTTTCTTTTTCAATTTGAGTTGTGTGTCTTCGGTATATTTTTCCAATATCCAAACCTAATTTCAGAAACTGCCTTTGTACAATTTATTTGACTTCAATATTGTTGTCATATTCACAAACCTAAAGATGTTCTTCTTATTGTTTTCCTTAGCATTTCTCACAACTTTTTTAACGATTTTTGTCTCAATAAGGATCAATAATTTTGATAAACCAAACATAGGTTACACTAACGAAGGCAACGTTCTAATTGGACAATTACACAATCTTACAGTTTGGAGTTAGTTTACTTAAAGCAATGAATGATAGGTAGAAATATAGTTTTATTCAAGAACATTTAATAAGGAGCTAGTCATACGAATAATTATTATTTTGTAATGCGACACATGTCACGAAAAATCCATTACTGAGTCGCAATCATTGACTAAATAGACACGGAGTGGTAGTTTAATTCAAAATTCCATTCAGAGTTAAATAACATCATGATTGTGTGCACTAGACTGCCTCTTATAGGCAGGTAATTTCCTTTGCTGACGCACTCTAGTTCACAAAATTAAATCACATTACGTGCGACTGTAGTGGTTAGCATTTTCTAAATAATTATATTTTCGCTCCTCGTCAAACGTTCTCGAGATCAACTAACAAAATATCTCAAGGAACTACTTAATGATAATAATCTTTTCAGAGTAATGTTTTATATTATTAGGTACAACATTAAACAGTAAAATATAGCAATAGAATCTAACAGCTAACACACAACAGCAGTTCATAAGTTACCGATTTTTACACGCTAATAAAAATAATATAATTGTTCCCATAAATGTTTTACAAATGAAAAATTATTTGAACTATACAATAAATAGGTAAATATTTTAGTAGAAGATTAGAATTTAGATTTCGTTTATGAATGTTCTTATAATTTTAAATTCAAAACCTTTAAATGTCAAGTTAGTGCTTTTGACTGCATAGTTTTAACTTAACAAAAAACATTTACTATGTAATTCGTGAAAAATGAGATTCTACATTTTCAGGTTTAATATATAATTCTCTATTCATATTATAATGTCTACTGACACTGCATTCTTCTATAATTCACTCAAATAAATCTTACCGTTCAGAATCAAATCGTCTCTAGGCTAATAATAATTATATTTGTTATTCGTAATAATTATTTATTTATTGTCTTAATTATTGTCGTAGTTAAGATAGGAAAGCTCGATAAAATATTAATCAGTATAATTAAGATATATACTTTCACTATTCTTGAGAACATGGGAAATATAATATTTTTTTTACTATTTTCTTTTTAAATTCTCTAAGGAGAGTTAGAGAGGTAAGGAATGGACCACTGCAATCTTAAACGAATGAAGTTTAAATAAATCTATCTGGATATGGATTTAGGGATATGCGAGTATAATATGTTTTACTAAAGTTTCTAAAGATTAAGATCGCCCACCATAATATTACGTGGCGTAGATAATTATTATGTTTTTTAAAAAATGTTTTAAAAGCACAGCCAAAATTTCGCGGTGGATTCGATATAATTTTGTTCCTACGTACAATTTGTTGTCGAAACTTCGTGGTTACTTGAAATCTTAGCATTCTTTTAAGCCACTTTAAATACAGGGATCTACCTCGGTTTCTCTAGCCTACAATATACATGACACAATCTTTATTCGTAGAACCTCATCTCTTTGGTGTTTAACGTCCAAGAAAAGGCATTATAACCATGCCCTACTGCCATATTTATTATTTACTGCCTTAATAGATTTTACTGTCAATTTATACATACTTAGGATTTATGTTTATTGTTTCAAACCGCTATTTTCTTTATGAATTAAGAGGTGACTATCCCACAATCCTTTCCATTAACACTTTCTACAATATCTACATCTAAATTTCAAGTAAACACGAAGGAAAATTAACCTTTTACCTCTTTGGTGATAAACTTTGAACATAATTTGGGTCCATCTCATCCAAGTCCTTACCTTTTGTTTCCGGGACGCAGCACACCACGAAACAGAGCCCTCCGACACTTATAGAAGCGTATAACCAAAACGCACCGTGCAAACCCAATGTCTGCTGGAAGTCGACGAAGGTCTTCACACCGACGAAAGCACAAAGGTAGCTAAATGCCGTCGCCATTGCGCTGCCAAACGCTCTATACTCCAAAGGAAACAACTCCCCAATTAACAGCCATGATATAGGACTCATACCCAAAGAAAAGGCAATTGTAAAAACTAGCACACAGAGCAGAGGTATCCAGTCGTTCTGTCCTATAGTCTGATGGAACATGACGTTCTGAATCCTCTGGTTACGATGAACTTCTTCATAGTAAGCGTAGCTCCCAAACCCGGCTAATGCCATCGACATTAAGACAGAACTAACTATCAGTAACGGAAGACGGCCCACAGTATCTATGAGCAAGCCAGAAAGACAAGACGCGAGAAGTTGCACGAAGGACACAGCAATCGCAGCTCCGTGAGGGTTCATACCACCGAAAGTCTTTCTAAATATTGGCACAGCGTAAAACGAAAACGCGTGAGCCCCAGAAAATCTTTGAAACATCATAAGACCGCACGTCACTAAAATTGGTCCTAAGAGTCTATTCATAGTTCTGACGTCAAAGGAGTTTATAAGTTGACTTCCAGACATTTGACTCTGTCTTTGGCTAAAGTTCTTGCTTGCTAGAACATTTGTGCGTATTGTAGCTAACTCCTGAGCGACATCTGAGTTAGGACCACGTAACCATAGAAGACTTTTGTATGCCTCCTCGTCTTTTCCTGTTAACACGAGGTAGCTTGGTGTTTCTGGTATGTACAGTACGGTGCAGAACAGAAGTAGTGGAGCGGCAGATATACATAACGCTAGTTGTTGCCAGTCAAGGTAGGCACCGATGGTAAAGCTGAACAGGACTCCGAGATGGCCGACTATCTTCAGCACGGCGCTGAGGCAGCCGCGGATGTCGGGAACTGATATCTCACTGATGTACACCTGAAATTAGACATGAGAATGTTGTTAGTTTAATCAAACGTAAATTAGAGCATAACAGTTTTTTTTAATATTCGACTTAGTAAATAATTCTTGAAATGCTAATTTTCGAATTAATTCCAAGGCTGACATTTCTCGTTTTTATAAAACTTTCAATTAGTTTTTAACAACGACTACTAATTACGAAGTTAGTGTTTAAATCACCAAGAATACATCAAACAGACGACAAATTAATTTAATTTTAACCGCTTTTGAAGTAATAAATAAGTAATTCTATCGTAAAAAGTTTCCTTTTGAGAGAAATTTTGTAAATTAGCGACCGAGCTGCGTCTTGAAGGGCCGCGGCCGGTCTGCTACAGTCTGAACATACAACTTGCAAAGTTTCAGACTTTGTCAATTATTATAAGTGGGGTGACCATTCAATATTACAAAAAAAAAGTAAACGGTTTTGACTAAGTTTTTTTTTATATTCGTAAGAAAGTTTTAATGAAAGATAAATGGACGTAAATGCAGCCAAACGTGTGTAGAACACGTTAGTGTTCTGATCACTTAATGGGACAAGGAACAGTCCAAATCAGGAATAAGAACAAGCTGCAACACTAAAGAGAGTGTGCAAACCTTAGAAAAACTTCAAACACGAATGCCTAATTTGTCTACAATATTTTGTTCACAGTCTAACAGGAAATGATGAAAGGAAGAAGATTACAGCCAAATATCTACATAATCAAACATCTAAGTACAACAGAGATTTGCGTTTGTCTTTGATCTCTCGTGAGGCGTGGTCAACTCACTGATTGTCTGAACCATGCGGGCTGGGAAGTTGGTCCTTTAAGTCTTAACCCAACATTGCCAAACCAATACCCCACTTATTATACAGAACCAAAGGTCTATTTCCGCCTGGTTCGAAAGATTTAAATTGAAATGTCTGTACAAATAATTTCGCTCAACTTGTAATGAATAATTTGACAGTTATCTTTATCTGATGTTTAAATCTGTTTGAAGTTTTCTGAGACAAAGCAATTAGTGAGAGCACTTTGTTTCGTTTTCTCGTCTTTTGTTTTTTGAAGTACTGAAGGAGCTTGAGATTTTAAAATGAGGATGGACAGTTAGGTATGGTATGGTAGGTATCTATAAAAACGTACTGCGTTTATAAGTTAAGTTTAGTGTTGGCGATAATGACGATGCGGCTTATATAATTATTCTCTTCAATTAAATGGTCTGTGAGGAGGAACTAATATGTAACTCTAAGTAAAAATTAAAACATAAACTTAATTTTTGCCACAGTCAGTTAAGCAAAACAAAAACGACTAACGTAATACCCAGTTGCATCCATTTATACTGTCACTAGCTTTTGCCCGCGGCTTCGCTCGCGTTAAATTCGGGGTAACACAGTTCCGCTTGCGCCTTATTAATTTGTAATAGCAACGCTAAGTTTTCTCTTTTTTCCCTCTTTCTCCCTCACATCCCACTTTTTTTTTTCAAAAAAGTTAGTAAGTAAGCCTATGTCCGTCTCCTGGTTCCCAACTATCTCTGTACCAAAATTCATCAAAATCGGTTTAGCCATTAAAGCGTGAAGAGGTAACAAACAAACAAACTCACATTCGCTTTTATAATATTATAGTAAGGATTAGATAACATGCTGCACAGATGGCAAATAAATTAATAAAAGGCAAGGGAATGATATAGATTATATTGGGAGAAAAGCAAAAAACCTTACCTGCGACAGCATAGTCAGAATCGAACAGCAGAATCCTCCCAAGAAGGCAGTAATGCACATCATCCGGACAGAGGTAGCCACGGTGGTCAGCAGCCAGGACAGGCTGCAAGGGGCGGCCGCTAGCGAGAGCACGCGGCGTCGCCCATGACGCATGGCTGCTCCGCCTGCCATGCCGCCGAACAGCGCGCCTGGAAGGATCGGGAGAAGAGTTTAAAAACAACACATTTAATTTAACAACACACAATAACATTGAGCATACTCAATACTGTTCCTACAGCTAGGGTACAGTTAGGATACATCCTCCTTGTTATGGAAAGGATCGACTGCACTAAGGTCGGAAAGATAGATATCTTAGTATTTAATAAAAAAAAAGCATATTTGACGGCACGGTTGTCGCAGTATCTGAGACGATTGTTGCACTGCATGTCGCGGGTCCGATCCCCGAAAGGAACAAATATTTGTATGACCTACAGGTATTTGTACCGGTTCCAGCTGTTTGTGTATGTGAGTTTAAATGTTTGTAAACGCAACCACGATAGGTACATGACAAAATCCTAGTGTAGGGAAATGTTAAAAAAAATATACATATAGTTATTACAAAATCAAGGACTATGTTGAAGACACGGAGGTTTGTCAATAGTTCCTTCTGCTTCTTCTTCTCATAAACGGCATTTGTGGATGTCTCTAAATATTCTCAATCTTATTTTATTTGTGACCTCTTTAATCAGTTTTTAAAATAGTTGTTTAATTGTTGTTTATTTGACGGGCCTGTTGGTCTAGTGGTTAATGGCCCTGACTGCTGAGCCGGAGGTCGTGGGTTCGATTTCCACCCAGGACAAACTTGGTGTGATGAGCATGATGGTTTGTTCTGTGTCTGGGTGTGATTTATCTATAATATGTATGTATTTATAAATTATATAAGTATGTACATATATCAGTTGTCTGGTTACCATAACACAAGCTCTGCTTAGCTTGGGAACAGATAGCCGTGTGTGAGTTGTCCCAAGATATTTATTTATTTATTTTATTTATAATTTATTTATACAACCTTTGTTCTGATAGTAACAGTACTGATAGCAACATCTGTATTTTTATGCAATATTTTTTCTATTTCTTGTAAAGATTCTTAATTACCAATTCTTTGTGAATGACTTTTTGACTTTTTTGCCAGTTATTCTTCTTAGGCAACGACCAACCCGAACCGTGCACCAGTTCTTCGACGTTTTATAAGTGCATTGGCACTTAGGCCTATGTGAAACAAAAATATTTTGATTTGATTTGATAGGGAATCACATTTTCGCCACATTTTGATTGTTTCTTGCAGTGTACGCTCGCGTGCGCGTTACGCTCTAAAGAAACACTTATATTATACGTTACTCAAGCAATTCGTTTGTTAATGTTATGACGGCACGGTTGGCGCAGTGGCTGAACGATCGACTGCTGCGCTGCGTGTCGCGGGTTCGATTTCCGCACGGAACAAATTTTTGTATGATCCAGATAGTTGTTACGGTTCTGGCTGTTTGTGTATGTGAGTTTAAATTTTTGTAAACGCACAAGAGAAGTTCCTAGTGTGGGACGCGTCGACGGCGCGAGTGTCTGCTTTGCTGACATCCTCAAAGAGATGTCAGCAAAGCAGAGGGTCCTAGCAGGGCCACCGCCTGCCGGGTTTATGGGTTGTTCAAAAGAGATACCGCGGCCTCGGAACACAAAGGGCAAAATAAAGAACATAACATAACTTTAGTCTTTTAAGACCCACTGGTCTTAAAAGACTAAAGTTATTGCAAAAAAGGACTTAAAATAAATATAAGGGAGTGTCGAGAAAAAGTCTAAAATGGTTTAGTACAAGTTTCCTAATGAATTTGCACCTTTGCAAGTGATTATTGAACTCACAACTTACTACAGCAACCTACACCCGGTAAATTAAGATCTTAAACAATTGTAATAATACCTAGATACCTAGTTAGTTAATATGAACGTAATTTTTAAGGTTCCGTACCTCAAAACGAAAAAGCGGAACCCTTATAGGATCTCTTTATTGTCCGTCTGTCATTACCCTTTATCTCGGGAACGCAAAGTAGGGGTATCGAGTTAAAAATTAAAACTATATACTCAAATCTTCGCAGTCTAAAATGATGACCGTACGGTACGGAACCGGAGTGCGACTCGAACTTGGCTGGTTTTTTTCCTTCGAACCTAAACGAAACGAAACCTATAAGAAATTCGACACAAAAAAAACTTAATACTAAACTTCAGCGTCACATTTTAATATTATGATCATCTCCATCCACCTTATCTTTGTAGAAAACTCAAAGAATTTCAATTGAATTCCTTCAGTAAAAGCTGATGTAAATAGTCACCAGAGGGCGCTGTGTTGATCATGTTTTGTTTGATCCAAAGAGGATTATTTTGCTGTTACTATTTTATCACCACGGAGTATTGATTCGTGCCCCGTTGGTGGCAGTATATTAAATATATGGGACTTAAACATAACTGGCAAAATTTGGGTGTACCTACGTAGACTAGCTGTGCCTCGCGGTATTACCCGCGAAAAATAAAATACAAGGGGGAGGAGACGATGCAATTGCAAACCATAGGCACGGCCAGTTAATTTAACTGGTTGTTACCACTCTGTGAACACGATCAGTAGGTACATTAAAGTTGCGGTGAAGAGCTTTCATTGTTCAGATGTCAAGATCACGTTCAGTTTTAAATGCAAAACTCGCGCGAAACCGGTTATAATACCGAACTTACCAAGAAAAGACAGCGAGGCTAGCCATGACGCCTGCTGGTCCGTAAGCTGGAAGTCCCTCCGTGTGGCGTTAGCCCCGGGGCCCTGCAGCGAGGCGATGGCGGGCGAGCTGTAACCCTTGCCGAGCCCTGCTGAGAACGGGGCCAGGGACACCGCGAGAGCTGCTAGTACCTGCAAATAAGGGTGATTTTAAAGTATTAACCTTATGTTTTCGGGTAATTGTTGTCTAATTGACTCCTGGGTTTAACCACCAGGTCAGCAGTCATAAGTAGCAGCCCATGTATAGTATAGACTTTCTCGTAAGATGGACACAGGATATTGACAATGACTTCATTACATTTTCTGTGAGGAACTGCATCCATAATTTGGCCGCGGCGCATTTCAGCAGTAATGATTAAAGTAACATATCTAAGAAAAGAGATCCGAATACTCCTTAAAAGGCCTACAACGCAACCGCTATTTCCCTGCTGTTGCGGGTCTGTGGGTGGTGGGATTCACCTCGGTGACCCGGTTGCTCGTTTGCAAAAAATAACTGAACTGCGGATTATATTGAAGAAAGACCCCAAAATGTTTTATCTGTCACTATTCACACAACACACAGGCACACTTCTCTCAACCGTCACCGCTCCAGTATCGTTTACCGTACGATCTCGATAGGCAAATAATGATGGCATGTTAATGTCAACTCAATCTATTCCGAGACACGCCCGAACGTGCTCACCGGTAGGTTACCGAAACTTTACGAAGAATAACGAAAAAACCTACCCATCGGAACTCTTTACCAATTTGTTTGGCAAACAACAACATCGAAACATTGTGTATAAAAAAATGGTAGAAATACACGGTTTTTTGAGACATGCGATCCATTTTAAGATGCCCACCGATAAATATTTCTAAGAAAATTGAAAGATTGTTTACAATATTTTCATAAGATGAGAATAGTAGATTATCACGGGCGTTATGTTGAATCCTGAAATTTACGAGTGCTTCCACAGTCCTCAGAGTACTCTCAGATCTAAATTCTGAGCAGAGAGAGCCGCGAGAGATTCAAGCTCAACTTATACGAAGTCATTGATGAAAAAATCATTAACACGTTGGCATTAAGTATTTATAATTACTTGTTATGCAAATTTGCCCTTGCCAAAGTAACGAAAGATGTGGGTAGGAAAACAAAAACCAACTGTACAATAAATACTGTAATCTAACTCTGTGCCATATTTCATCAAAATCCGTTCAGCCGTTTTGTCGTGAAATAGTAACAAACATCCAAACATCCATCCATCCATCATCACAAACAGTCGCCTTTATAATATTAGTAGGATTCCTAAACATAATAACATGTTGATTCACTAAATTAAACTCTTTGTGAAGTAATGTAACAGCTACTTACCTACTTGTAAATAAAATTGGATATTTGAGGGCCACTGTTGAAACGATCAATATCATAAATAAATAAAAATGCAAACTTATAAATAGTTAAGTATCCTACCTTCTTTTTATTATGTTTTAGCTTTCATGTTCTATAGATATTTAAATTGAATAAAATTGATATTATAATCATTATTGTTTTTATTTGTGTTGACGCTGATTAACTGTTGCATCCAATGAACCTAACCGACCCAACAATTGTTGGAGAAATTAATAACTTCATCATATGATAGTACGGAAGTCATAAGCTTACGTACCTTAATGATACATGTTAAAGATCAATTTAGCATAATTTTATTTTATAATATTTGCCTACCACTACTACAAATAATTCTAATTCGATAAGCTCGTACAACAAAACACACTCCTAACTACAGAAGGTTCAAATTCGTCAAATTTTTACTGGGTCAGGTAATACCAATCATCAACTGTACATCTTGACATTTTTAAAAACGTTGCCCTACCCTAGGACCCTTCTCCTGTATCGTGGGTGCGTTGACAAACATTTAAATTCACACATACAAACAGCCAGACCCGAAACAACTACCTTTATAGGTCATACAAAATAATATTTGTTCCGTGCGGGGATCGAACAGGCGACACGAAGATGCGACATGATATATTGCGTTAAAAAATATTAGTGCTATCAAAGTAAAGTTTCGTTTTCTCCGCCAGCTCGGATACACTTGGCGCATTGGAGCCAGTAAAAATATTATGATCTTATCTGTGGTGTTTAGGAAATATCTACTAAACAATCTAGGGCATTCGCAATGCTTGGCCAGTGCCTATAAAAATGGAGAACTGTAAGCATGTGTCGATTGTACGTTGTCGTAAGTGGGATGAAGACAGAATTGTGTTTGGTGCAATTGCTGGTGTTCCGTGCAATAGTCATACAAAGTGATGATCCGGCTGAGAACCAACTTGTGTCGTTTAGGGAAAGAACTTTGGTAAGTTATGATAGCCGCCATTTTTATTAGCTTGTTTTTAATGGTTTCTAAACTGAAAACTCTTTGGCAATACGGTCGCCCCATAGGCCATACAGCATAACTAGTAGAATGTGGGCGTGTTGAAAGGTGCACGCAATGTTTTGTAATGTTAAAGACTCTGATGACATGTGCAAAATTCAGTGATAACATTGGTTCCTTGGGTAAGCAAGAACGCGAGCCTTATCGAGATCATTATCCAGCTAATATACTGTTATGAGTTAATTGCCGCGCGTTGGGCAAACAAGAAAATTGGAGAATCAAAGTAACTGGATTTGGGTATACCTTTATTCTCTTTCTATCTAAACTTACTGAACATGCTATTGAAATATTCAAATTGATGTTTTTACAGGGACCAGTTAGCATTATAACAACTTCACTCGGCAAACCGATCAACTACGGAGATGCAAGTGGTACTTTGAACAAACGTCTTATATTCCACGAGTTCTTCATGGATTCCATGACACACTTGAACCGGGAAAGGATATCACCAAGACTAGTCCATGCTAAGGGCGGTGGAGCCTTTGGATACTTTGAAGTGATACATGATACAAAAGAAATCTGTAAAGCTAAAGTTTTTAACGAAGTTGGTAAAAAGACACCAGTAGCTGTAAGATTCTCTTCAATCGTTCAAGAAGTAGGCGGTATAGATACGTTTCGAGATGCCAGAGGTTTTGCTATAAAATTCTACACTGAAGAAGGTAACTTCGACATAGTAGGGTTACATACACCTATGTTTGTCATAAAGGACCCTCTATTTTTCCCCTCGTTTGTTCATTCGCGGAAAAAGAATCCGCAAACATTTTTGTATGACGGCAATATGTTTTGGGATTTTTTGGTACAACGCCCAGAAGGCATGCACATTTATATGCGTATATTCAGTGATCACGGTATCCCCGATGGTTACAGACATATGCCTGGATTTGGCATTCATACTTTTCAAGTAGTCAATGAACAGGGAGAAAAGTATTTCATCAGATTTCATTTTACACCTGATGCAGGTGTCAAAAATTTAGGATCGATGGAAGCTCAGAAACTAGCAGCTTTAGATCCAGATTATGCAAACAGAGATTTATTTAATGCCATAGAGACAGGAAACTTTCCCAGTTGGACAGTCAGTATTCAAGTGTTGAATATCGATGATGTCAAAAAAGCAGGGTTCGATGTTTTCGATGTGAGCAAAGTTTTGCCTGAGGACAGATATCCTTTGAGACCAATAGGACGTTTCGTTTTGAACAGGAATCCCGTCAACTACTTTGCTGAAGTGGAGCAGTTGGCATTTTGTCCTGGTAACCTCGTCCCAGGTATTCTTGGAGCGCCAGATAAACTCTTCGAAGCACGGCGTCTATCTTACAGAGATACTCAGTACCATCGCTTAGGAGCAAACTTTCAAAACATTGATGTGAATAAGCATATTTATGAATCCTTTACGTACAATCGAGATGGAAGTCCTCCAGTAAGAAATAAATATGGGCACATTCCAAATTATCATCCAAATTCTTACAATGGTCCTGTACCATATTTAGAAAAAAATGTAGTTGACTTGATTGAAATATTTGAAGAACCTGCCGATAATGTTGAACAGTCACGAGAAGTGTATAGCAATATGAAATCAAATGAAAGGGAGACAATGATCGAGAATATTCTGTACAGCTTAGGTTCGGTAACAGACTCATCTGTACTGGATCGAAGTGTCAAACTGCTTAAAACCATACATGCAGATCTCGGTAGAAGAGTATGGGAAGGTTTAGTAGCAAATAGAACCAAATATTACTGGGACGATTGAGATGTTTGTGAGAAAATAAAGACTAAAACGATTAGGTATTTCATTTATTTATTTAGGTATTGTTAAAACGATGCTTCATGAATAAGGTCAACGAATTTTTATTCAGCGTCGTTGAGCAAAAATAAACTCAACTAAGCAATCAGTTGAGTTTATTTTATAAAATGTAAAAACCGGTCAAGAGCGAATCAGACTTCATTGAGAGAGCGAATAAGAAGAATTCAAAAATACAAAAAAAAATGTAGCCTACCGGTATCGGGAACGCGGCGGTCAGGGCTCCAGAGAAATTAACCTCCTAATAATACGAGCCGTGTCCAGGGGTAACGCTTTCTGTATCAAGCTCTTGATCCAGCTGCCTCACGAGAGCCTCCTTATATTGTATTGGTATTGATCGAGACTTTTCGCAATTAAGCTATTGGCAGATGCGACTATCGGCACAATGATCACTAAGTCCACATCCCACATGTCGACAACCACGAGAGCCAAGTCAATTAATGTCTTTGTTATTACGATGGCGATTAACTTATATTGAGTTAGATTCAACCGAATGATCGCAAATACATCTGCAAATATACAAAGTGAAATTAAAATCGAACTAATAGGTCTTAATAATGTGAACATAATTGTTTTCATAAAACAAATATGATTTATTTAAACTGAATGAAAGCTAGAACACGAGCTAGGAAGACTATGATGTTGAAAACGGCATTTATGTAAGTCTACTTTCGCGAAAACATGAATATTCATCATTTGCTGAAAGCGATGTTGAAGAGCTCTTTTAGCGTTAATATTGTTTGTCTATGCACTTCAATACAAAGAAACTTAGTTTGACGTAGGGCAGGTCAACAACAACATGTGTTGTTGACCTGTTCTACGCCACAAACTAAGTTTCCTGACCTGAGAACCTAAGGTTTTGCCGCAAACAAACGCTGTCAAACGCGTTTTCAAAGTTTTTGTGATTCTGCAACGACATTCTACAGAGTTTAAAAAACGTAAACTTTTCGATAACTTATGTCAATCGAATACATTTTAAACCTTTATATCATTTTTATAGCTGCTTACCCTATGCTTTTATTCATTCCTCATATATTTTTTCTAGTATACGCATGTTTTAAATCGTTTTGCATTTAGTTCAACACTATTAAGAGTTAATAAGTACTGAACGTGGCATTCAAAAGCTAAAGTAACCATTGAATTTCTTGCCGATTCTTCTCTATAACAAACAACCAACACAAACCGTGCCTCTGTTCTCTATTTTTATAAGTGCCCAATTGCCCATATTGGAGAATATTAAATAAAAAAAAATTAAAGGCCTACAAAAAATGAAATTTTATCAGCTATAATGATCGCGGAAAGGCAAACACATATTAATTGACATAAGTTACCGCAATGTAAAAACACTGTTGAAAATCGTTCGAGAAATGATCGCTATAGAAGTTTCTCAAACCCTCTTTTTTGAATGGGAAATCATCAAATAACTTCTCCCGTTCCGCAACCCCCTTTTAAACATATGTAGGTCAATATTTACACCATCTACGTGAAAATACTACGCATGATACAAACACAATTAATTATTGTCATCAATGGCTGGTAACAGTTCATCCTACCCTACTTCACTTTGACGACGTTTCCTGCATAGCTAATAGTTGACGGTGATGTACCAACAAGATGTCTGAAGCCGCTGTCTTCTTGTTTATATTGTTAATGGATGTATTCTTACTAATATTATAAAAGCGAAAATGAGTTTGTTTGTTTGTTACGTCTAAATGGTCCAACCGATTTTGATGAATTTTGGTACAGAGATAGTTGAGGCCCTGAAGTGGAGACGGCGGCGGCGGAGATAGGCTATTCTCACAGGTAATTTTTTTTAAAGAGCGAAAAATGAGGGAGTAAAGGAAAAACTTAGCATTGCTATTACAATAAATAAGGCGCTAGTGCCAAAACTACTGGAAAGGGGTACTGTGTTACCCCGAGTTTAAAGCGGGCGAAGCCGCGGGCAAAAGCTAGTTTGGTTATAATTAACACTTGATATACGTAGGTGAGTTGTGAGTGACGGTGTAAGTGGTAACGAACGCTAAAAACAAATAAGAAAGAAGGTAGGTCGTTTTGTCTGCTCGTAAAATAGTTCATGAAACCTCGTTATGCATTTTATCGTATCTGGTCGTGGCTTCACTTGCTTGGGCCCTTATCAGAATATTAGCGTTGTGACATAGGTCCCTTGTTGCAGCACCATGCTTAGTTAGTTAATTATAAACGAGACGGTTGGCGTAAAGGCTAAAAGCGTTTTACGTGTCGGGTTTGATCCCCGCACGGAACATCAAAATCATCCTAAGCATGCCGCCGATGTTTGTCATATAGAATTGTTTTTGGAGTTTACTCCTTAAGAATGGATTTTCATATATAAGGCGCCCGGTATGAGAAAAATCCGAGGGGTAAAACCTACTAAGTAACGAAAATGTGTCACGTTTTTGGTGCGCACCTTTAGTGCGCAACTTTCTAATTTGGCTGTGAGTGTATTTGTCGATGTATTTATATTGCTATTTTTTTTTCATTAATTTGTGAATTTACCCTTTCATATGATATTAATCTTTTTTCAGTTGAATAAACTCTTTTTGCGTATGGTTAGATACTCGTACTTAAGGAGTAAACTCCAGTCGTGCGTCGGAGCTGACACACACACTTTTTTCGATTGACATAAGTCTACAACGTCGAGCATGCTGACAATATTTGCTCCACTTTTGACACTTGAGAGTAGAAATAACTCTATAAGTATATGAAATGTCAAATAGTCTATAGACATCTTATCGGACCTAGACAAGAATTATTTACAAATAAAATGATTGTTGACACAATCATTTTATTTTTGTCAAATACAACTTAGAAAGTATGTCGGAATCCTACCGAACGGTATCTGGTCAGTTTTTATGCTGAGAAGAATGACAGTAAAACCTCAAAGAAACGCAGTACAAGCGATAACCCGGGTCCTCGACCTTCCTGAAAACGAGTTCCTCGAAAATTTTAAAATGTCGATAGAGATGGTGCAGTATTTGTGCCAGGATCTTAGTGTCGGTCTGTCTCCTAGCACATCTCAGGGTGCCTGTTGTTGTCAAAGTCAGTACAATCTAAATTATTTCGTTATGCTTTCCAATTGTATTAAACCAAAAATATGACACAAAGCTTTAGACCATAAGTGTTGTTTGTCGGACTAGCGCACCGAGGGTTCCGTACAAAAATACGTAATACGTTAATTTAATTTCATAGTCTTCACATACAGACGGACAGCAAAGAGAAAATATAAAGGTTCCATTTTTTCCTTTTTAGTTACAGAACCCTGAACACAAAGAATCTGTTATTTATGACACATGCCTAGTTAATAACAAAATTAAACGTCCAAACAATCCATAATTATGATTTCAAACAAAAATCACAACATCCAACGATCTATACAAATAAAGTGCCAGCGTTCCCAAAAAACCTGCAAACGCTATTTACCTACGTACCGCTACCCGCAGGTAACCTTTTCCAAATTCCCCCGCTACAGGCATCGATCCAAAAGCCCAAACTCCGTGTATGCAATCAAAAAATTTCCACGCTGAAAAGGGGAGGCGAAATTCCGTCCGGACGGAGTTTGGGCTCGCCCCGAACTTTTACGGGAGTAATAATCTGACGGTCGTTAGTCCTTCCTAATGAGCTTGGAATACGTTAAGTATCAAGTTTTTGGGAATCAAGCTTTGAGTTAGTTAAAAGGGATTATGACGGAGCATATAGGATAGGTAGATGGCAGATTTTGGGTCTGCCTCGATGTGGTCAAGTGGTCGCGAGTGCGAGGGTGAGGATGAGATCCTGGGCACGGTCACGGTTATACAAGGTCGCGTGGAGGACCTATGGAGTCTGTATTAATTGTGCCTGGTTGATGGCTGAACTTAAATATAACTGCGAAAATGTGGGTTGAACTCTGCCTCATACTTTGACGATTTGTGTTGGGTATGTGATATATTTAAGGGAGCCGTCATCCTTTAAATGGGTGAACGTTCTACACTCACACCCTCTACACAACCCCTTTGTTTCAGTGAAACGCATAAAGCCATGTCCCTCAGTCGAAGATAGTCTGCACCAGTTGCTGAGTCTTGGGAGAAATTAAGGTGGAACTCAGTGTTATCGTCAATATCCCTTGTTTCAACACAATTGCTTAATTTGCAGCCTATCTACAAACAATAAATTAAAACATCAAATAACGCCCATGAAAGCGCGTTATTTGTTGAAGTAATAGGTAGCATAAGCGAGCTTATTTTTGTGTTGTGTGTGCAATTCAATTTCAAACTACATATAAAACGTAGAATAGATAAATTCGGACAGAATGAACATTGTTTGTGTTCATCAACAGCCAATCCATTAGAGGCTCTTCCAAATAATTTGCAATATACAGGACAGAACAAAGAAATATAACCTCATTTCAGTGATCACATGCTGTCAAAATTTTCGTGATGCCATTACAGTTTTTTTTTTAATTTTTTTTTTTTAAGTTTTTGGCTTTTATCTATATTTTTATAAGAAAACAGGTCAGTATTTTACAGAATTATAGGATCCTTTTCCTTTATTATTTTTAATAGACGATGAGTTTTCTTTTGCCAGATACATCAATTATATTCCTATAAAATGGCTTTTAGTGATTTAATTGAAAATAAATGTATTTTTTTCACTTCCACATCAAACAGACAAAAATATAAATAGATTAAGAGTTAAGTATGTCGGTTATGTGCACTTTGTCAATCTGTCTGTAAAAGGTTATACTTTTCAGGTTAAGCTCTTCATTACTGAAAATATATATTTCTTGCATATAGCTAGCCATCTTGTATATCTTGCGGTAATACCATTACGTAGTTGCAGGTTGTTCGAAAGAGATACCGAGGTCCCGGAACGTAAAGGGTAATAGAAGGAACATGGCTGGGTTTGTATTGTATTGTATAACGGGCTGGTGTTCGCAACTCCACGTCTGAGGCGCATATTTTGCGTATGGGTGGGAATATTATTCGATCCACCCCAGCTCCACGAGAAACGTCAACAGCGCCTTGGTGTTGCTGACGATCTCGCGAAGAAATGGCTGGGTTTTTAGTCAATACAAGTCTGACACTACACCCCGCTCCGCCCAGAGCGGGGGAAGTTATTAGATGATTTCCTACCCCAAAAAAATACCATTACGTATCTACCTCATTGACGATTCAAGCCGACTACCTAGCAATAACATCACATTTTGTACTCAAAATGTGGTATTCAGCAAAATCCGGTAAGACTTGTAGCTTACTCCAACATATGTAGTTGGAAAAAGACTAGGCAAATAATTACGTACCTACATAAAAGATTACCTGCTAGCCCTACAGTATCGTTGGTAGTTTGTAGGTACTATACCTAGAGCACCGGATTTACTGGAGGTCAATTTGTCATCATCAATTTGTTTTGTCTTTTTGGTGTGTATTAAAAGTACCTACTTACGAACCTCAAACAGATAAGCAAAGTGACATCCCATCTTCTTATTGAGGCCCAATAAAAGATAGAGTCCCTAAATAAAGACTAAATTACTAGTAAATAAAACTGATACAAAATCAATTTTCAACCAAGCTTCCATTCACCCGATGTCCGTCAAAAAGGCTTGAATGCAAACAATAGATGACGCGTGTCCAAATTGACCGAAGCCTACAGAATCGATCAAAAACTGATACAATGGCGGCACACAATAAAATATAAACAACTCTAAGCTGTTATGTACGTTATATAGACGATAATGGTATTGAATTTTTCGTGTAATAAGTTGTTAAACATAATTTTCTGAAAAATGTTTACTGTTGCCCGTCAAAACGTCAAAAGGACCGTTAGTTATTTGAAATAGATTCGTACTTAAAAAAGAATCAAACTAAGCTCAAAGGTTCTATGGTCATTGTGACTATTAGTTCAATCGAGTTTTAAAACAAACAATATTCTTCACGCATTTTAGGACATTCATAACTACTAAAAGAACTCATTACTTGATATTGTGAAGCAGTCGGCCATTTTGTAGTCACAACTAGTCTCATGAAACAACAATCAATTTCGGATTGGACTTTATGTCATACATCATTGAGTGAAAGAATTTGTTACGTCAAAAATCCATAATTATGAATGCAACCTCTTTTCGGTGACAACGACTGAGCATTGGCCATTTGTTGCTAAAAACTCTGTGATGCCATTAGAGTTTTTTTCTTTATTTTTCTTTTTCTGATTTGGTTTATGGCTTTTAATTTATTTTAGATGAGATTCGGTCAGTATTTTGTATAATAATTGGAGTGCAACCTTTTTACACTGAAATCAACATTTTTGTAATAAAAGCATGAGATTGTAAGATACAGTGCCACAGGGATCTTTTGTTTTATTCCTTTGTTTTTAAATAGGGTTTGATATATATGTTTTCCTTTTTTTTATTTTCTTACCTACTATTCTAAATTAGATAACTAATTATAATACACGAACCCTGAGCCCTAGCAATTAGTATTCTGTACATAGAAGAAACATCTGGTAGAAAAAACATCGGGAAATGACTTTTTTGGGGGGGAAAATTCACGTTATAGAACTCAAATAATTATGTTACGCGCTCAAAACACTGTGCCGGTGAATGCAATAAATAGTTCGGGAGTAGGGGAGGTAAGTTTAAAACAAAGTTATGATTTTTTTCTTTATTAAATTAAAACCTGGATAAAAAAGAATTGTTAAGTTGACCCCTGATATCACCGTAACTAGAAGGTATCCAGGTTTGGTCTAGAACAAAAATAATATCGCAAGTCAGCAAGCAAGGCGTCAGCAAGGCTTCCTTATGGCCACTTTTACACCATAAGTGCTGTTCATAATATCCGCCTATGTTAGTGCAATAAGCCAATGTCTACCCAAATATTCCATGTTCAATGATAACCTATTTGCCATCAAAGCGTTATGCTTATGGTTGAATCTTCCCATTGTCACGGGGGCTTACTTTCAATAACGACGATGTCGGCTAACATCGTAATAAAAGCTTGTGGGCCCCTGGCCCCGGGTAGGAATTAAATAGGTCACCCCTGGCCGGGACCGTAATTTTGTTACGGCTTATATTATTAGCTCGAGCTGAATTATCGAGGTTATATCATAGCTGTTCACTAATTGGGTAATAACTAGTTCAGTTATAACAGTTTTTCAGGGATGACATTTATACGTGTTTATAAAATTTTGCCTATTTTCAGATAGATAGTAGTCAATCTTCAGAAATATTTAATGGTTTTGTAAATCACTGGCGGTTTAGAGGTAGTTTCTGGTCTCAGCGCCAAGAATGCGATAAATTATCGATTCTTAAAACTACCACAATTAACATCATTACGATCCGAAATTTAAAATGACTCTTGTATGTCAGACAATATCAAAGATAAAGACCTGAATACAAACAAGAACTCGTTTCCTTTGAGGGTAGGCAAAAATATAATACTTAATGCAATATGCGAACCGATTGGCGCAGTGGCAAAGCGTTTGTCTGCGGCGTTACGATTCGCGGGTTTGATCCCGCACGGAACAAATATTTATATAGAGTTGTTATGGGTCTGTTTGTGTATGTGAGTTTAAATGTTTGCAAACACACCCATGATACAACAGAAATTCCTAGTGTGGGCGAAAGTATTTAAAAAAAAGATGCTAAGGTAATTACATAGGTACTTCATTTGTTTCGTTCAAGTTCATATCAAAAAGCGTTTTTAACCAAATGAAAAACCGTACCTTCTCTAGCGTCTACCCCATTTAAAAGACCGTGTAGATACCCAAAGACATTTAATATTCAATGTAGCACACGAACTTGGAACAAATCTGAGCCACGCTGCATTTTAATAAGCCACAATCCAGTAGATAACAAGATTCTTGGCGGCCCACTGCGCACAGACATACGTATAACTTGTAACGAGAGCTTAAGAATCTCCATTTTCTTTTCCTCTATGGCTTCGGGAGACAACCTAGTTTTTGTAACAGACGGATTATTGTGACGGTCATTTAACACGCTTTTATTATCTTCACATGTAATTAACTAATTACTAGAAGTTAAAGAGTCACTTGTCAATTTTAGATTTTTTCGGTAGTTAGTGACATTTCAGTTTATGTGCAGGGTTTCTTTGCCATATGGTGAAAACGGATCCCTTATAGGATTTTCTTGATGTTCTGTCTGTCTGCATGTCACAGTGTTTTAACTCCAAAGAACCACAAAGTTGTGGACAGTATGTTCTTTTTATGAACAGCTGTGTACGAGTATGACTCGCACTTGGCCGAAGTTTTTTTATGATCGATATCGGTCATAGAAGGAATTTGCAGCAGTTTTTAAACGTCAACATTACCTACAAGAGGCATTCTTTTAAAACGCCTACCCTTCGCCCCTTCCTGGTGTTTTAGCTGGGAAGAAATGGCGGAGCAAATTCCAAAGCAGCTTTGAAGAACCAGATTTAATACAACTTAATTTTCATTTGACGACATGGTTGGCGCAGTGGCTGAGCGATTGACTGCTGCGCGGAATGTCGTGGGTTCGATTCCCGCTCGGAAGAAGTATTTCTATGACCTGCAGATTGTTGTTTCGGGTCGGTTTGTGTATGCGAGTTAAAATGTTTGTAAACGCACTCACGCTACAGGAGAAATTTCTAGAGTGGGGCAAAGTTTAAAAAAAAAATACACACTTAGTTTAGTCCCTTTGAGCTGGTAATAGATTCAAAGTGAGTTTGTTTGTTTGTTTGTTTGTTACCTCTTCACGCTTTAATGGCTTAACCGATTTGGATGAATTTTGGTACAGAGATAGTTGGGAACCAGGAGACGGACATAGGCTAATATTTTTTTGAAAAAAGTGGGATGTGAGGGAGAAAGAGGGAAGAGAAGGGAAATCTTAGCGTTGCTATTACAAATCAATAAGGTGCAAGGGGAACTGTGTTACCCCAAATTTAACGCGGGCGAAGCCGCGTGTGAAAGCTAGTAGATTCATAAAAAAAACTTGATATTAATTAAATGAAGCAAGCCTTCTCAAAAATCAATTTAAAAAGTCCTACAAAATCTCATTAATTTGTCGTCCCATCTCCTTAAAGATAGACACCTTGACATTTTCACATTGAACACTGCTAATTCCATTAGTGTCGATTCGATAGCGATCGATCCCCCGCTTGACATTCAATTTATTGAAGAACAAGATGTTTTAAATGGGGTTTGTCTTAGAAATTACTATTTTTGCTGGTGGGATCGTCGGCGTTGGGGGGCGGGGGATATCAAACGAGAATGTAGAATGAAGACCTATCTCAAGTCATGGTCTACTTATGCGTCCATTCAATCGGTTAGGCATGAATGAATAGCCAATAGATAAACAGAACGAATAGAGTTATTTCGGAATTTATAATATTATCTACTGTAAATTGATGCAAAGGTATTGCAAGCAACAAAAACAAAAATCAAATCAATCACAGCAAACAATTACTGAAAATCGTATTCATAATTCGAATTTAAATTCTATTTACCCAAACTCAACATTCAAAGGCTTTGAACTCTAAACATTTTGACTCTTTGAAAACCGCTAACTGGAATTTGAAAGCTTCAATCTGTTATGCGAGTACAATTTCTACTACACTTCATTAGGGGCTGTGTGAACTTATGATTAATCCGTCTGCTTTCGACAGATTATTAATTACAAGTCATTTACTCCGGTATATCAATATTATGAAGTTGGTAGGGTTAAGGTTGTTGTACACTGTACCTAACAACCGCTTCAAAAGTGGCCATGTTTTCTATTGGCGCATCGGTAGACTTATGGGCTGTAGACAGGAGATGATGAGAAAAAAAATTGCTGCGCCTACCCCAATTTACATGAGACAGTAGCAGAAACACGAAGATGATGCAAGGGGTTGCTTTTAAGTGACAACAGGCTGGCCGTGTCCACGGCGCTTTCGTTTTCCACGCACGCTTCAAATAGATGTCAGCAAAACAGAGGGGACTGCAAGGGTTGAGGGTTGTTCGAAAGCCATACCGCGGCCCCAGAACATAAAGGGCAAAAGAAGGAACATGGGTGCGTTTAGTCAGTAAAAGTCTGACACTCCACTTAAAAGGACCTCAAGCATTTTTCATTTTTCAAGAATATAAAACCACGCCTTTTGTATAATTCTAATCAAGTATCTATTATTAATTATTCATCCGACACTGCTGTAACACTCGATATATATGAATGTTAGTTGCAAATAATTGGGAGCTATTACACCAATCTGTGCGTCTAATGGGCCCCCAGTCCCGCGTACCGTGCCTGAATAATGTGCTGCGACCCTTAGGCTGTGCTTACACGGGATATTTTCTGGCAGTTATAGTAGACGGCAGCACCATGTAGTGGAGAATGAAGTTTATTTCACGATTGCTCCATAGTTAGTAGATTTGTTTAACTTTTTTTTTAAAGTTTTGTACAACTAAATTGGGCAACTACAAAGGGTTTTAACTAAAAAGGTTAATACTTTAAAAAAAGCGGCTAAGTGTGAGTCGCACCAAGGGTTCCGTCCAAAATTGCGATATAAACGGCCATACCTTTTGACTACGTAGACTTTGAATTTTGATGTTTTCACAGCTCCAAGGGACCACAGACTTGGGAAAAATAGTTTTAATTTCAACTTGATACCTCTACGCGTATCCGAAATTCAGGGCTTTGACAGACAGATAGGCGGACAACAAAGTGAGGGTTCCGTTTTTTCCTTTTGAGGTATAAAACCCCAAAAAACCTAGTTCCAAAAAAATCGGCGCCCGCGCGCTCGCACTTATACGTTTACAACGCGACAGAAGCGACGTCGTGGTGACATAACGGCCGTCTGTCTGTTTGTGATGTGTCATCGTCCTCGGACGAATCACCTTAGGGCTGAGTCTCAACAGATAGCAGCACGACGCTGCTCTACCGAGCACAACATCCCGCCAGGAACGGAAGTCGTCTACAGACTATTGCGAACCCCGACATCGAACTGAGGTAAATTCGGACCTTCGGAGCCGTTGAAGTGTTAACATTTGAAAATACTTATGGTAGAACAACCCAGGATCGGAATCGCGAATGTCATTCATCATTTGTTTATAAAACTTGGCAATTATGCAATTTGTTCTATGGCCACACAATGGGATTAAATTTTCTCATGTTTTCTTTTCTAGCTCTTAAGTACTTATCTAAATCTCTTTACTTTGAACAATATTGCTCAAACCGGGGCAATTAATACCCCGTGTATCCACACCCTTAGTCCGTTTGTGAGTTATAACGGTTTAATGTGTTCGCTGTGCGATCGGCAGATTTAATCATGGCCGATACTGAAGGGTTGTGTGTGATTGTATGATGATGTGTTGTGTCGGGTTATGTGCAACCCGGCCTAGATAACGATGGCCTATGCATGAAATGTATAGATGTAAATACTTTTAATTGGCTGTCAGTCTTATAGGTTTCATAAATAAAATGTGAAATCCTGAAATAAAACATAGGTTCTTTTTCAGTAACATATGAGTTATAAAACAAAGAAATCCTACTAAAAAGGGTGTTTTTTGGTTTCCACGCTTTGTTTAGCGCTGAAAAATTTACTAGAACCCAAAAGGCTCATAATGTTTTTGATAACTGACATTTATTATCTACTGTTTTTATTGTCGTGGCTATTTGATGTTAAATGAATGCATTTTAGTTAAAGATATATATTTTTTAATATGGAAGAAACATAAATTGGTTTTGCGCCTTCCATTTTTGATTCATCCGTTTCGTTATAACGAAGAAACGGACTAGCTTACACTTTTTAAATAAATGCAGGTTAAACAAATAGGTAAACCTCATCGCTGCAGTCATGTTAAAACTAAAAGGTAATCAGTACGTACGGACAAAATATACGGCGAAGTGAAAACAGTTTTTTTCTTAATTTACAAATTAATAAACTAACTGGCAACACTGCTTTCTCCAATCCGATTGATTTATAATAATTGTAGCATTTGATTAAACATGCGATTTTCATCAATCGTTAATTCCAAAGCACTTTTCAAAGAGTTCTCACAACTAACTTATAAAAAACGCAAACATCCATGTCATTGAGCAGTCCGTTTCATGAAAGTCTTTCTAAACCGATCAATGTTTTAACACTGCAGGGTTTTATTTTTGAACTGATTCTCGCTAACGACTGTCTTAAAAAGAAGCGAAGCGTCACGTAACTATTGATTTTTACCAGTTAGTTACCGTACCTACACGTAACTAAATACTATCTTAACATTCTGTTTTCAGTCGCTCCATGTAATATACTGGTATTCTGTTGCACCCGATTAGACTGGAAGCTGACTTCAACATAGTTAAAAGCTTTTTAAAAAAAGATTCTACGTGATTAAATTCTTTTTGAAGTTATAGATACTTCTTTTGGCACTATGGAGAAAAATGATGAGAGTGAATTTTTACGATGACAGCGTGAAGTGGATTGTAGGTTTCATGAAAATCGATAACCATGCTCAAGTTGTATATTTTAGTATTTTTATATTTAGAACACGTGTTTCGTAACGGTACAATTAAACAGTGTGAATAAATAAATATTATTTTGGTGTTTTTATTAAATCAATTTCACAAACGACGGTAATAGTATTACTTATATTTTAATTTAATCTTTGATCTTAACTATTTGTTAAAGAATCATGACAATCAACGGTACTGGTTTTTCTCATGCATCAAGTTAAAAATTATATTACAATTATTTTATTTATTTTTTAAGTCATTCTGTAATTAGAATGCCAATTTTGTATAGAAGTTTATTTTGTAAACATAATAAGTTATGAAATTGATTTGATAAAATGAATTACCTACTGCCGGCATTCTTACGTTAAAGTATTGCTATAATCAAAATAAGTAAATATATTGACAAATGGAATCGTTTTTTTTTTGTATACGTTTACAAAGCAAAAAGACGTATAACTTCGAACGCGTATACATAAGTACACACACTCTTTTTTTTGGCTTTCATTTTTAATGAATTTAACTTGTAAACTTATGCGGCAACCTCTTTTCAGTAGATAATATTGTCAAAGCATCAGGCCGTTCGTTGTCAAAAACTCGGGGATGCCATTAAAGTCTTTTTGTTTTTTTTTTTCTTTATCTGCACATGGCTTTTAATTGTAGTTTTTGATGATATTCAGTCAGTATTAATGTTTTATTTCTGAATTGCAGTGAAACCTTTTTTAGCATGAATTTAAAATGTTTCAGTACAGTGTTCTATGGATCTTTTGGCTAACTTTTTTTCTTATAAGCCTGTTGGGAAGGCGCCTTTGCAAATAATTTTGAAATTGGATTGTGCAAAGAACTGAAAAACGGAATTTCGGTTACTCTTTTAAAACCGGCCAAGTGTAAGTCGGACTCGCGCACCCAGGGTTCCGTACAAACTTGCGACATAATCGGCCATATCTTTTGACTGCGTAGACTTAGAGGGTTGCTTTTTCATAGTTTTAATTACACCTCCACGCGTTCCCGAGATAAAGCATCTAGACCGACAGACGGACAACAAAGTGATCCTATAGAGTTCCAAGTTTCCTGTTGAGGTACAGAACCCTAAAATTTACCGAAAGATGTCAAACTAGTGTCAAATCCAATATTCTTGTTAATTTTCTTTATAACTTCTTATAGAGCCTTAAAATCCTCCTTAACTAATCACTCATTCTTAATCACCCACCTCAAATTCTTAAAGCAACGTTATTCAAAAGAAGGATACAGAAAAAAGCCCTTAATGCTGGTTGTTATAAGCTGTCCATTGTTTCAGTTCATCCGACGCTCGGACGGAGGAAAGCTCTGCTCACAGAACAAAAGACTTTATTTTGACACTTTAAATGTCAGATGCAGGGATGGAAATGGCGAGATTTAGAAGAAATTTGTGTTTTCGCGTTTTTAAGTAGATTATAATCCAGCTTGATGTCATAGAATGTTAAGATTTTGTTTTTTTTTTCTTTTTAAGAAAAGTCATGGCGTGTTTGAAGAGATTAGCGTTTTTCTAAATAATGGTTTTCAGTCCGGGTTCTATTTTTTCCAATTTTTTAAATAAACATTAAGTTAACAATCTTGCCCCTTTTTTTAAATCTCTGTGATCGCGAATTTGAATAACTTGACAGTAGAAAATGCCTACAAAGTCCATGTTCTGATCATATTGTTTTTCTTTTTGTTTTTGCCTATAACCCTTAACCAGGCTATGGATGGAGCATTTCCCACATAGATTTTTTAAGTTTTTACCAGGTTTTGGTTAAGAATCTACCACAATCTGTCAAAAACGCACACATACAAATATTACCTATATGTAACACAAAAAAAAGTGGAAGGGAACGTAAATGTCACTTTCGCAGCCATTTCATCTGTGGTCAGCCGTTAAACGGATATTTTTGTAACTAGTGCACCGTATTTTTATTCATTATGGAGAAACGGAGCAAGGTAAGTCGTACAATTTTTTGATATGTTGTAGAATTTGAGTTTTTCTAGTGATTTGTGCATAAATTATAAGTAAAAATTTCTAAAATATCATGATATAACGAAATAAAACATGTGGGGAACCATATGCCGTAAGCCTGTGAATGCCTAATTATTGTGGGAGTTACATGTCCATTGCCTGGTGAATTAAAATCTATTATTTTATACTAAGATTTTGCCAGGGGTTTTCTTTAGGATTTACTTACGGCCATTTATCGATATAAAACGGGATAGTGGTAAACTTTTGTCGTCATTATTTGTCAGTCTACCATAGTGTTTTTTTTTTGTTTTTTCAGGTGTAAATATAAACAGTTATGAAATGTTGTTATAAACATTTCATAACTGCAACACTTAATTAGTAAATAAAGTGAAAAAACCGGCCAAGAGCGTGTCGGGCCACGCTCAGTGTAGGGTTCCGTAGTTTCCCGTCCGTCACAATAAGTGTTCCCAGTTATGAGGCCAACCGAACAATTCGGTAATACCCGATCCAATGTAATAAGTACCTACAGCGCCATCTCTCGGGGAATTGGGTTACTAATTAATACAAAGACGTGCAATTTCGGTGGTAATTTAAAAACCGATTTCAATAATTCTTTTTTTGTTGGAAAAAAGATACGTTCAGGATAATAAAATATGTAAACAAAGTTACAAAAAATGCTGGCATATACGATTATATTACAAACTTAGTCCAGAAATTATTTTGTCTTTTTTGTACAAAAACTGTTGTGTCAATCAAGTTCAAAATAATTTTCATAGAAAGTCCTTATAAAGTTCTACTTTTCAGATTTTTTTCATATTTTCTAAACTTATGGTTCAAAAGTTAGAGGGGGGGGGGACACATTGTTTTTTACTTTTGGAGCGATTATTTCCGAAATTATTGACATTATCAAAAAAATGATTGTAGTAAACCCCTATTCATTTTTAAATACCTTTCCAACAATATATCACACGTTAGGGTTGAAATTAAAAAAAAAACACTTCCCACTTTACATATAGGGTGGCTACCCTAATAAAACATTTTTTTTTAATTTTTATTTTACCACTTTGTCGGCATGATTGATATACATATTGGTACCAAATTTCAGCTTTCTAGTGCTAACGGTCACAGAGATTAAGCGAGGACGGACGGACGGACGGACGGACGGACGGACGGACGGACGGACAGACAGACATGGCGAAACTATAAGGGTTCCTAGTTGACTACGGAACCCTAAAAAGGTTACATTTAATTATTTGTGTAAAATACCGACCGAATTTTCATCTTGAAACTTGTTATGAAAGCCATTTGCAACAAAAAGAAAAACATAAAATAAAATACTAAATGGCATCCCAGATCTTTTGACATCCAATAGCCAGTGTTTTGGTTTAGTTACTCAAAAAAGGTAACATTCAAAGGTTTACTAGAGATGTAATAGTAAGTCTGTTATTTTTATACAAACCGCCCCTTTAACCTTTTTAAGGCAAGTCCACACAAAATAACAAACTATTTTCTTCAGGATCATGGCAATGCTAACCAATATGCTTCAGTTCACCCCATTTCCTAAAAAAAGGTCTAATTCTCACCTGCGGCAGATGTCTTGTTTTCCTCGTCGCTTGGTGTTCCTTCCCCCCGGTGCCCGATAAGCACTTCCCGTTTGGCACAGCGCTGCCCGCCGCTCCCTTTATCTCTTCCTTCGCCGCCCCGCCAACAGGCCTCGATATCGGAATGTTATGCTTCTCGAAATAACCATTCTGTATCATCTGGTCCAACGATACCTCCAATTCTCTCACTGGAACCAATTTCCTCCCGCAAATCGGATCGTCAACCACCATCTTTCTGTTGCAACCTGACACTTCAGAGAATTTGACGTTCTTTTTCGGCTCTTCGGATTTTTTCGGACGATTTCGGCCCCGCTCCGGCGGGTCCGTCGTCCAATAGCGTGCGCTCTTGTCTGATATTCGATGCGGCTTACAAACTGCAACGTTTTTCGGCTGTTTCAAACTAGAATTCGTTGGCGCGTTCAAAGTATTTTTATTATTTGAATTATTAGTTAAATTAATAGTAGGTTTTGTCGGATTCTTTGAATTTGAATTCGTCTCTTTTGGTCTAGATTCAACAGCTTTCCTATAAGATTCATAAGATTCTCGCGTTCGCCTCTCGTTTTCGATTCTAAAATCGTAATGATCCTTCTTGTACCTCCGGCTGTTCCTGTCTTCATAGTTATAATAATTCCTCGGCAGCGAGTTGTATTTAACGTCGTAAGTCGTCGGGAGGTTCAAGTACTCGGGTCTAATAGGTCTGAACAGAGATAATCGACCCTGTGCCTCGTCGAAATCGGAGTATATATCTTCGTACACATAGCCGTTCTTGCGTCGAGGTCGGTCGTGTAGATCACGTCGCCTCTCCTGTCTGTATCGATTGGCTTCCCTGTGGGTCTCCCGGTCGTATGGTTCATATCGACGTCTGAATTCGTATTCATATTCGTAATCAGGCCTCCTTTCATAGAGCAATCTCTCACGGGAGCCGGCCATTGTCCTCTTATTAGATTTTTCCCGCCTGAAAAGAAAAGAATCGTATATTAATGAGGGATTGGCGAGATTCAACGGATTTGCGGGTTCTGAATAGCAAGCGGGATTGTGCGGCATTCTGTCCCGCTTTACGACGATATTACCGGCTGTAGAGACGGATAGTTAAATTATACGTACATGTATATAACGCACCTTTTTACTGCTGTCCCTAAATTTTAGAGGCGTAATACGGGAGCCATATTTAGGAATGTGGGTTTAAAAACACAATGGGTCATTGTCGGGGGAGGTTGTTAGCAACAGCTATATAATCCTTTTTTATCTGCGAACTGTGAAGCTTAAAGCGTGTATTATGTGACTATTGCTCATACATTTTGGATTGTACTTCACCTGCAGATATCGCTTATGATAAAGTAGTTAGAGCTGTTTGTTAATAGGTTAACCGGCTCAAATACAACAATTTAAAAAAATAGAAAATTATTTTTCTTCCTGGTTTTCCGTGTAGTTGGTGCCGATCCTGATGTCAGACTTTTTATGCCGCCCATAGATGGCTCACGCTTAACATGTCGTCGAGAAATATTTTCAAGAATGCTGGTTTGGTTCCCTCACGGTTTTATCCTTGATCGAAGTAATAATCCTTACTGATATTATAAAAGCGAAAGTGAGTTTGTTTGTTATCTCTTCACGCTTTAATCTCGATTTTGATGAATTTTGGTACAGTTATAGTTGGGAACCAAGAGACGGACATAGGCTATGTTTATTAAAAAAAAAAAGGGATGTGATGGAGAAAGAGGGAAAAAAAAGGGAATACTTAGCGTTGCTATTACAAATTAATAAGCCGCAATTGGAACTAGTGTGTTACGCCAAATTTAATGCAGGCGAAGCCGCGGGCGAAAGCTAGTATAATAATAAATAGAAGTAAGATATTATAAAATGCGGATTTTAATCCGAAAATTCAGATGTGCCAGTTTTGGTCAACACATCATCACTAATATTATAAAAGCGACAGTAAAATTGTTTGTTACGTCTTCACGCCTAAGTGGCAAAACCGATTTTGATGAATTTTAGCACAACAATAAATAAGGCGCATCGGCAAAATTACAGGTAGCAGGTACCTGCAAATCAGGAAAGCGGAACTGTGTTACCCCGGATTTAAAGCGAGCGAAGCTGCAAGCAAAAGCTAGTAGCATAATTATAAAGTCTCCCAAAATAGCTATCACCTAGTTTCCTTACAAGACCGCATCCATTTCATCCGTTCCTCATTAATTTCCCTGTTCATCCATTAAAACCATATATGACAAGAGGTTCCATCTGAGCCATGAGCCACACTAATAAATGAAACCGCGTACATTTGCATACGGAATCCAATTAGACGTAAAACGGAAGTACCCACGTGTCTATGTCGTCTTGCCACTGGGTAAAGCTGAGTTTACATGGGCAATTTTTGAGAAAGTTTTGCTCACTTTTATTCTGCAATACTAATAAAAATAATATTGGTATGTAGCTGCATCAGGTGACACCAACCTCCTTGTAAACAGGCTAGGTAGATGATTTTGAGTAGCATTGCAAATTAATGTTAAGCTTAAAAAAGCCGGACAAGTGCAAGTCGGACACGCGCACCGAGGATTCCATACAAACATGCGACATAAAAGGCCATATTTTTTGACTTTGCTTAGATTTAGATCGATTTTGTTCACAGGTCTCTTAAACTTATGAAAGACCACAGACTAAATTATATGGTTTAATTTCAAGCCGATACCTACACGCGTTCCTTGGATAAAGGGTCTTGAGTAACAGACAGACAGATAGCCGAACAATAAGGTGATTATATAAGAGTCCCGCTTTTCCTGTTAATCCTAAAAATGTTCTACATCACTTCACAGTATTTGTTGGTACTTCTATTACGTTGTTATCGCCTGACTTTGACGCTCGATCATAACATCAGAATTGACCAATATTGCCTCGATATAAATCGTTTTAGATAATGGCGTGGAATAGCATTTTTAAATCAAAATAAGGTTGTTTTAAATACCATTTAAATCTGTAAAACAGTGAAATTCAAAGTGTTTATATTGTATGTACCTATTTTACCTTTTCACGACTAAACTACTAATCGGATCGTAATGAAATTTAACTAGGAGATAGATTTTGACTAGAAAAAGGACATAGGCTATATATTATCACGCTAATTAATTACTAATATGTGTGTTGGTAATTCATTACAAAAGTAATAATACTGGAAACGTCATGTAAGGAATGGCAGATCATGGAGACTTAATACTGGAGATGTCAGGTAACGAATGCAAAAAAATGGGATGATATAAATAGAACCTCCTTATAAAAGACCGGCCAAGAGCGTGTCGGGCCACGCTCAGTGTAGGGTTCCGTAGTTTCCCGTCCGTCACAATAAGTGTTCCCAGTTATGAGACCAACCGAACAATTCGGTAATACCCGATCCAATGTAATAAGTACCTACAGCACCATCTCTCGGGGAATAGGGTTACTAATTAATACAAAGACGTGCAATTTCGGTGGTAATTTTCTATTATATTATTCTTTTTTTGTTTGAAAAAAGATACGTTCAGGATAATAAAATATGTAAACAAAGTTACGAAAAATGCTTGCATATACGATTATACTACAAACTTAGTCCAGAAATTATTTTGTACAACTTTTTGTCTTTTTTGTACAAAAACTGTTGTGTCAATCAAGTTCAAAATAATTTTCATAGAAAGTCCTTATAAAGTTCTACTTTTCAGATTTTTTTCATATTTTCTAAACTTATGGTTCAAAAGTTAGAGGGGGGGGGGACACACGTTCCTAGTTGACTACGGAACCCTAAAAAAGGCAACAAACGCATACTTATGAAGTTACGAGTAACAGCTAGTTAATAAAGAGTATTTTATCTATGATGTGTGTAGCCCATGTAATCGCACCTTAATCACAGAATCTCGGCCGGCATGCATGGCTGTGATATGAATTTGTTAGTCCGTTTTTATGCTCGCATGTTGAATGTAACTGGATTGTGGTTGGATGCATCTGTGTTAGTTGCTACACAATGTACGTGCGTAATTTTGCTCTTTTCCTTTGTTTTATTTTGTTGATTATTCGCCATAGCTTTTGCCAGATTGCATAGATAGAAATATGTTTATTGTAGTCATTTTGCTTTTTCGTGTAGTCTAATCTAAACTGGTCAGTCTTTTTATGCGCCTGTGAGTAAGCTTTCCATGTCGTCGAGAAATATATTTAAGACATTTGGGTTTTACTATTAACGCGCATGGATCCGAGAAATCAATGGTGGTTTAAATATTCTTATACGAAATTGTAACATGCGAACTATTTAAAAACAAAGGATTTGTTTTTAAAAACACTAACTCTAACAAAACAATACATTCTAGGGAAATTGGAAAACTACATGACAATTTCAGATGACAACATTTTCATATATCATACTTTTCAAAGCATGTTTTTCCAGTAGTAGGAGTAGGTTTTTAATTTTGTATACAAAGACATGACATGTCTTAATTAAGTCCTATCATTTGAAACCCATTCGTCATTGATAACAAAGAAATCTATCGCGACTGCTGAGCGTGAGGTTACTCGGTTTGTTTCCCGAGTCGTTCGTACCAGGTGTTATTGAGTTTTCCCACCAGGTAACAACCACGGAGTCAGGATTTGCGCCACGTTGATGGCACTAGGCTCTCCTCCTGTCATGTAATAGGAAGCGAGCCTATAACACGGATTAAAACATAACTGGCGACATGTTGGTTCACTATACTAGTTAACATAACTATATCAAATAACGCAGAAAATGACGTCAAACACTGAACCACAAAAACTATTTGAAACCTCGACCCCTGCTCACCGCAAAAAGAACAAAAGTTTGAACATAAATAATACTTTCTGGTATGCAAAATAACTTCCCTAATATAATAACATTCCATTTTGTGAATGAGCGTCCCGGCTCCGCAGACTGAGCGCCATAGGGCTGGGACGCTCGAGGTCACACAGATGTCAAATATCGATAAAAATAATTATGTGAGAACGTAATTGACAGGTAATAAGTTCAGTGAACGATTTAATTTTACAATATTTTAGGAGTTATATTGACAGTCCCGGACATACTGAACGATTGGACACTAATTAGGTAATAATTAATTACTTGCATTAGGTATTAATAATTAGCTACTTACAGTCTACTGTTTAATGAGAATACTCAAAATCAAATTGATTACAGCATGTTATAAAAAAACTAAATTGTTTCAGTTGTACATAAATAATAGTCATAGCTTTGCAAACAGAATTGGAATAAAAAGCTTAACCTTGATAGATTTCCTAAATCAACTTTTATGAGGCCTCTGGGAACAGACCTCATAAATAAATTCTAAGTCGCCTTTTACGACACTTTTAGGGTTGGCCCATAAATATGGGTTTCTGCATAATACTGTGACGCTACACTGTATGCTACGTCGGAAAAATAGTACATCAATGAAAACCTTATTCATTCTTCTCCGTAAACTAAAAAAGTATCGATATTTAAATCACATCACTAGCCCGTGGTCCCGTCTGGCGCAGTGCGGTACGTGGCGGTCCATCGATAAATCTCCACGAACGTTTAAACTAAACGATACAACACCAGGTTATTGTGGTTGCCACTCTAATTCAACCCACATACATTCTCCAGGCTATGGAGAAGAAGAATAACAACATTCTCTATGGAGAAAAAGAAAGTTCTTCAGTCGATTATCGAGAATGGGGCGACTTGACAGTAACGAAGAATTTTAATTACAACCTGTCATAAATACTTCAGGAACATTTTCATCGATCGAAGCCGGTCTATTGAGATGTCATGTTCCATTCGTTTCATTTACATCTCAAGCATTGATGATAATGAAATCAAATTAATGCTGGGAACCATAGAGTTTGTACCTATTGGATCTAATGGCCTTCAGATAACTATGGTCAACAAGATATTATCACGCTTCTTGTTCTCAAAGGGTTAGGGGTCAACTAAACAATAATCCTGATATTGGGCTGTTATTTCTAGGTTAGTGATAAAAAAAAAACGGAATCGTATCCAATGCTTATCATATGCAGAGAGGCCTGCCAGGGCCATCGCCTGCCGGGGTTGCGGGTTGTTCGAAAGAGTTACCGCGGAATCGGAACGTAAAGGGCAATGGAAGGAACATGGGTGGATTTAAGTCAGTACCTATAAGTCTGACACTCCCCCCGCTCCGCCCAGAGCGGGGGAAGTTATATGATGATATCCCACCCCAAAAAAATGCTTATGATAATAAGTGATATTTTCGACCAACGAACTCTTAAATATTCTTGCCTATATTAAAACGTTGAATCAATATTATTTTCTTAAAATATACAGGGTGTAAACTCTAAACCAAACCTCCACGAATCCGTCAACGATGCGATCTACGTCAATCTAAGTTTTTAATTTTTTTTTGGGGTGGAAAATTGCTTCTTTCTGTAAAATTCAATGTGACGCGCTTAAAATATTGTGCTGTTAGATCTATTGTATAGTAACTCGTAAAGGTATTTAAAGTAAATTTGTAACATAAAAAAAAAAACTTAGATAAATAAAATACAAATATGAAAAAAATTGGAACTTTGACCCCCCATTATCTCCGCAACTAGAAGGTTTCCAGGTCTGATGGATTATGGTGCAGGAAGGCAATTGTGGGAGAAGCACGCGCCATTAACACCCTTTATAATTCTTCTACATGTGTTTGGTACCTTACTCTTCCTAAACGGCTGAAACGATTAGAAAAAAATTTGAATGTATATCTCAATAGGTTTCTGGATGGTTTGAAAATACAATTGGATGCCGCAGCGCCACTTACCGAGTCCAATTGTGTTTTCAGGAAGTATGCGACCAAATTTGATTTGCTGTACCAGAGCCAGGACAACCCCAGGCTAGGAAGACAGGAACAAAACTACGCCAGGCCAGGTAAACAGGAGCAGGATAACTTCTAGATACCCTGGTAGTTTATAAAAACAGGCTTAAAGTAATGGTCAGGATTTTGTTATACTACATATTTCACAGTAAATTTTATGTCAGTTTGATTGAAATTAAAATTTAAATGTATTTTGTTTTGTGCCAGCAGTTTTTTTGTATAGATTGTATACTATTTTTTAATATTTGAAAGATTGGATGTACAATGACGTGACCTAATTATGCACTGTTTTTTAAAAGTAAACATATACGCAAATATCAGCTCAATCAGACACTGGGAAATGGGTCAAATTTAACTTCTAAGATTAAATTAAAAGGTTGATGTTGAAAGGATGATGTTAATAAAATCGTGTTATTAATGATACCAATACGTCAATTGATTTGACTATATCTTAGTATACAAATACAAGAAACGAACACAATTAAATTCAAGCAAAATGACATAAAACCAGCTTGCTGAAACTTGCATGTAATATAAAATTTTGAGTAAAGTTTCTTTATTTGATCCGTTGAGACTCAACGCTTAACTGACGAAAACTTTTGGATGGAACCTTGGGACGATATTGACTCAATGTTCCTTATATAGCATAGACATAAATATTATATGATTGAGAATTCTTGCATTTTTTGTCTTTGTTCTGTCTGCAGCTGTTTCGTATATCGTTTTAGTATATAGGATAAGCTTTCTCTGAATAGCAATAGTTATCATATAACGTAATATCACGCGTGTAGTTCCCAAAATGTTAGGCAAAGATGTACATAATAGTTCACCTACATTTCACAAAGGGCACAAATCGAAACTCCGTAGCTGCTTCTGAGAAACTTTCGGGAGTCGATCACAAGACCTGATGCTCAGCAGTCGCGACTGCGACTACAAGACCAACGGGATAATCAGTGGGTATCATAAATCCTTATTCTGGGCAACTAATCTTTAAAACTGTACGTTGGTAGGTAATGTGGTTTGGTGTATAGAGTTCATTAATTTGACCACAAAATGTCTCTACTAATCATTTTAAATTTATAAAGTGTGAATCTTGATTTCTATAATTATCATCATCATCAGTCCAACGCATATTTTTTTTTAAATAAATAAATCATTTATTTTTGGACCAAAGTTGTTTTACATTTAGTAAACCCGCCAAACTGCGTAACAGTTTGTCGGCGGGATATCGCATCTGGCCATCAGCATCTACAATTTGACGCCACTAATCTAATCCACTACAATATAAGGTAAAACCAATATAGGGTAAAACCTACTAAAGTAACGAAAATGGGTCACGTTTTTGGTGCGCACCTTTAGTGCGCAACTTTCTAATTTGGCTGTGAGGGTATTAAGACGTACATATGGTATGCTGTATAGGTGACTATACCTATATACTATATGTTATTGGGCTTGTTTGTTTCTATCAGTGTCGATGTATTTATATTTTGTCATTAATTTGTGAATTTACCCTTTCATATGATATTAATCTTTTTTCGGTTGAATAAACTCTTTTTGCGTATGGTTAGATACTCGTACTTAAGGAGTAAACTCCAGTCGTGCGTCGGAGCTGACACACACATTTTTTTTTTTCGTTTTATCTTCTTTCCTTAATAGTGTGTTGCTTACTAATGCTACACAATGAATCAGTCGGATATTTACAAAATGGCATGTATGTAACTAAACACAATACATAATCATCCACTAAAGGGTCAGGCTCAACATCTTTAACACAAGTTGTCTTGGCAACTTAGTAAGGGTGCTGGTGTCGCCACACTATTGTATAACTTTCTTTAAACTGTATGCACTACCATGTATTTAATGTAATATGTAAACTTGATGCAAATATATGCTGCATATCATATCGTACTACTGCTTCGGAATCATATCGATGTCACAGCAAAGTATACTATGTCTGTAATGAAGGACACCATTACAAGATTTACTACGATATTACCCTTTAGGTTCAATCAACACATTTTGCACTTAGTCTTTTCAACCGCACGATCCCTAGAGTTTCGATTCCGCTAACTATCTATCTAATCCATTAGAACCCTCTAATAGAACACATGGGACAGACACGCCACATTCGAACCAACCATTTTATGCCTACTCTCATAAATTCTCCGAGAGAAATTCAAGAGTATTTTATTTCAATATCTGATACAAAATATTATGATGAGGCAGCAAGTTAGGGTATGCGGCCCGACATTTGTCGCAATGCGGTGCGACTGGCTGCCAAATCGTATTGTATTAATTGCCACGGCTACCTTGAAGGTAAGCTGGCGAATTATAGCGAATAATGTTTATATTTAGCTGCGTCAGTGCGAAATTCGACGTAAAATTTTCTTTGGATCGTCTAGAATGTTCTTAGTTGTACATTAGGTTTACTTAAGGGTTCAAGTTGGTTTAAACTTCATTGGCTTTAGTATCAGAAGTTTATTTACCAACACAGGTCAATCTCGTTTTTCTCATCAAAAGTACATGGTCAATAGCTGATGCGAGAACTCCAGGACGCAATGGACGAAACGTGGATTCAGAAGAAAAGATTAAAGCTTAGTAAAGAGACTGAGACCCAAAATACGCCACCAAATGCTGTTATAAATAAAATAAATAGGCCACAGGCTATAACCTATATTTATATTACAAAGCCACTATATAACTACAAAATAAAACAGGAAAGGCTGTTCAAACAACTCGCGCATCGTCCTACAAAGTTTAAACAACAATATAAAAATAAAAATGTCATATATCCACAGGCACGTAAGCGCGCTGTGCTACAATTATGTTAAAAATCTAAACAATTCCCTACATGTTCAGAGTCCCTGCATACTAACTTTATGAGAGAACATTCATATCTATTTGCTTCACGAAAAATATGAAGTTTTTTCTTTTTAATTTCCGAGTTTTTGTGCCCGTTTCAGAATGAAAGGTATCTGAGTCGCGCGCGCTTCGAGCAGCATTTTTATGTTTCCTTTATATATTTCTGCTTTTATGAAGTGTTTTATCAATTTATTGTTTGCTGGTTCATTTTATGGAGTTTGCTTGTAAATGTTGTTAAAAAACTCGTGAAATATGACAATGGGCAAAGGGAGATGTTTATAAACTGCATGGAGAGAGTCGGCCTTTTTATCATGCTGGCAATTTTTATCATGTTTCTAGTAGATGAAGTTAAGGCAGAGGGTAGGATACCAGACAGAAATTTTGTCTGGTGATCTCAGCGGTTTTTGTCAATTTTCATGTTAATCTGACAGATACCTTACGCGTGTCAGCTATGTCGCCCAGTAAAAGGGCTTACCATGGCCACTGCCTGCTGGGGTCACGGATTGTTAAAAAGAGATACTGCGGCCCTGGAAGTGTTTTAGTCAGTACGAGTCAGACACTGTACTTTTGTACCAAAATTCATCAAATTCGGTTTGGCCATTTAGGCGTGAAGACGTGACAAATAAACTCACTATCGCTTTTATATTATAAGAAAGGATTAACCGCTTGTATGTCGGAATTACAAACACAATTAAAACGCATTGTGTCTCGCGTAGATCTACGTTCCGGCATACAAGGGGTTAACTCAAGTTTTAAGAGACACTGCAACTTCCTAGAAATTAAAAAAAGCAAAATCTTTATACTTACGCGATGCATCAAAAACGTAAGTTGTTTTAGGAACTGTTAAAGAAGTAAATTACACAAATACGGCACCGCTTTCATCTACGCACTTGGCATCGCTAAACAAATCACTTAGAGCTTTCTTACTAATTTGTCCCTTTTCGGTGACACACAGGCAAATGCACCGAATGATAAATAAACAAATATTGTGAAAGAAAGTCCGACAGTGATTGTGTATCTGTTGTGTCAGTAGCAGGACTTGCTAAGTTTACTAATAGGAAAATACTTTTAAATTTAACTAGCTCTGCCCCGCGGTTTCACCCCTATCTCTTTAGAGTCATAGCGTCGTATTATATAGCTTTCCTCTAAAGTAAGTCTATTCAACACTAAAAACTCAAAGCATTTATTTTAATTAGACCATTACAGGCACTTCTGAATTTCATGACACCAAAAAAAAGATGTTGCTACAGTCACAGTCACAAGACATAATAAATTGTGAAAGTACTGTAGTTGCCCATTCCAAAGCGTAGATCTCTATGGAGAAGTATGAGCAAGAAACTACATGGACCCTCTTTTAAGTCGTAATATTTTTACAAAATCTTGGATACATCATTATTTATTTTACACACGGCCACCACCAGCGAGACATTTAAGTGAGCATGACAATCTCTAAAATAATTTTCCGATTCGAAACAGTAAAGTATAAGCGCATTCAAACAAACAAACAAAATTTTCAAGCTTTATAATACGACAAGTATAGAGACTCAAATAGCACTATTTTTTGTCTTGCTACGTTTTGCGCAAGTTCAATGATAAGAACAATTTGAAATAACTGAAAATAAGGAGCAAACACCTGTTTTTAGGGTTTCGTAACTCAAAAGGAAAAAAACGGAACCCTTTTAGTATGATCACTTTGTGTCCGTCTGTCTGTCTGTCAAAACCATTTATCTCAAAAACGCGTGAAGGTATGAAGTTGCAATTAAAACCATATACTCAAGCTTGTGGTCCAATGGAGTAAAACTCGACCTTCTAACGCCCGGTTCCACTAAACAAAAACGACTCGTTTTGCTTACGGATAGTTGTATTTCGACAGAAGTTCTATGAGACTTTAAACGAGTCGTTTTTGTTTATTGGAACACACATTAAGTCTACGCAGTCAAAAGAAATGGTCCTTATTTTTTTTATTTTTTTTATCCTTATAAAATCACTCAAGTTGTAGAACTTGTAGACAATACTGCTTTAGAAACATTGTTAGCTTGCCACTATCGGTGCCAACATTAAGCTTAGCTTAGCCAGCTTAGTATCTCATTGTTTGAGATCTTGACCTATAATTCAAGCTGTTGTCTTGGCTGCTCTCTTTGGCACTAAGCTGCAAATCAGTGCCATTTAATTTAACGCTTTTACATCATTTTGATATGACAGATAAACAGATTTAGCAGATGCAAGTTTTCATTTAAGTTTTGGACATAATAACTATAACATTGACAAAAAACTTTTTAGTAAAAAAATAAAACCGACTTCTAAAAAAAAACTAAAAACTGGAAAATAACTTTATTTCCGGAAGTCGGTGGCTTTTGTTGGTTTCGTTGACTTTATTTGCCACCGACGATTTTCCACCGAGTTATTTTCCAGTTTTTAGTTTTTTTTTTAGAAGTCGGTTTTAATTTTTTACTAAAAAGTTTTTATTTCAGCATTTTTAGTTATAGTATTATGATATAATACGCAAACACGGTTAAAAAGTGTTTATTTTTAGCTTTAGTCCCGTCTTAGATACAAGTTTTAGTTCCACATCAAGCTAAAGATTAAATACTAAGTATCTATATTATGCTTTAGTTATAAACCAATTCAGAAATCATATGCATCATCCCCTAGGGGATACGGTCACCCTGCTCCCACTCGCCTGCCTACCCTGGCGAAACCCATACTTATACATGTGATTGCAGCAATCACGGCAGATTTGCTGTCATTTATTAAAGAGTGCCGTTGTATATCACTGAAGATCTATCACCAAATTAAAATACAATCACCTCAAAAAACTGCGATGACCTTCCAAACCATAGTAGTACATAGCATTTTTTGATCATTTGTCTTCGACAACTTCTAAAATATAATCGACGAATGAGTATATCATCAACGTACACGAAGTCAATCTAATACGCATTATTAAAGATAACTCAAAAACTACTTGTCGGATCTTGATATTTTTTTTATGGAACCAAACGACAACCACCAGCTTTCGAATAAAAAAAGAATCATCAAAATCGGTTCACTCAGACTTGAGTTATGAGGTAACAAACACAAAAAAAAAAAAAAAAAAAAAACATACAGTCGAATTGAGAACCTCCTCCTTTTTTTGAAGTCGGTTAAAAATCCATCACGCCCATTTTTCTTGAAGGTCCCGGAATATAACTAATACATTTTTTTTAAAATTAGTAATCGAATACTATTCGCGCAAGCAAGACATTATGTGAGTGGCCAATTTGTTAATTTAATGTAAACCAAATATTGAATTTAGTTTTAGTTTATTTCATACTGAAATCATTATATTTACATTTAATTTGATTATTTAGATTTGTTATTAACATTAAATTGCCTGTTTGTAAAAGTATAATTCAGTCCTATTCCTATTATTATAAATGTATAATTTAAATAAATGCATGTGAGGTCAGCTTGTAAGTAATTGTTGCACTTATAATTGTATCTACATGTAATTTTAAATGAAATGTAACATTTAAACAATTGTTGGTTAACCTAAATAAATAAATAGCCTATAATTTGATTGTGCCTAAAATCCTTTAACACATTTAGTTCAGAAGCGGTGTCATAACTCACAGTTTCAATTAAAATGCCTGAAATATTTGTTGTTGTAAAACAGACGACGCCATGAACACAGTGGTGTTACATTACTGAAATAGTTTACATTTAGCTATTAAATCGAATCAAATTAAGGCGTTTAATTACTTTTCAGTATGTTTTGCTTAGCATTAATTAACTTTAGAGGTAGGTTTAAAAAAAAATAGATGGAAATTTTCTTTGAAACTAGCCGTTTTACATTTAACTCAATTTAAAGTTTGCACTCACACACAAACCACTTTAAAAAAGGGAGGAGGTTCTAAATTTGACTGAACTTTTCCGTCGTTTGTGGGAGGATTTTAAAAATTCTTTTCTGAAGGTAGGAAGCCAAAAATCGGTACACACTCTTTGTTGTGTATGTAATTTAACTGACTCGACGGTTGAGCTGGTGGTTGAGAGATTGTCATGCTCACTTAAATGTCTCGCTGATGGTGGCGAGTGTGTCGGGACATTTTGAAGTGCGTCATGTTCGTGAACGGGCGGTGTCAGTCGTGACTGGTCATCTATTAGCCGCCACGGTTTGTTTTAATTAATTTATTTTCACCTTTTTTGTCTTTAATGGTCTAATTGAAATAAACAATTTGATTTGATAACAAAAAAAAAACAAATAAGGAAAGGGGAAGGCTTATTCGTCAACTCGCGCCTCATAAACTCGCTACTGCGCTCGAGTTAGAACCTTCTGATTTTACCTATTTTTGTTGTAGTCAACTCGCGACCGACTGAAAATCTGACGTATTGACAGTCATCTTTATAGGTGTTTTGTCTTTTGTAGATGATTCTAAATACGTCAGCTTTTCACTCGGTCGCGAGTAATAAACGTATAGTAGTGTTAGCATTTTTGTTTTCATTCCAGTAATTGACATTGTACAAAACACATATTGTACAAAATGATCGCTTTTGGCGCCAAACATCTCTATGCTTTGTAAGGAACCGTATTGTAAACATTGCATGAAACCAACGCTGTTGTTAATGACATCATTTTCATTTCTTTCTTTTACCAAAGAGGTTTGAATTATTCTGCCTGCCTAACTTATGTTATTTTTTTTATTATAGCGGCCAGGCATTAAACCTTTTTTCAATGCTGGCATCAATATAAACAAAAAAACAAAAGTCATTTATTCAAACTAGCATCTAGATCTATCAGCACTTTTTGTACATCATTCACACAGGACAGTCCCCCAAAACGGCCACCCTTCGCCATTTCATAGAGTTTTGGCTGGGAAGAAGTGGTGAAACAAATTCCCTAAACCTCGGCTAACTTCCAAACTCTTAATTTATCCTACTTTATTCTACTGAGGATGTATGGATGTTTGTTACTCTTTCACGTCAAAACGGCTGAACGGATCTTGATAAAAATTTGGCACAGAGGTAGATTAAAGTCTCGAATAACACATAGGATAGTTTTTTAACGATATCACGTCGGCGAAGCCGCGGGCGCCAGCTAGTTAAACCACAAGTAGATGCAACGAAGGGATAGAATACATGGTAAAATCTTTGTAAATTAAAACGATGGGCATAGGGCGCGTTCCAATCAACTAAAGGGTTTCCATGACATCTTCCCTCTCATTCTCGACCCATCTGTAACTAAATGACCACAATACTCATTTAAATTTCAATTGAACTAGCCCCGTAGTGTACCAGTGTGCGCTAACCACAAGCAGAGTTAGGCTGACAGTATAAACAGACAGTTTTGGCAGACCCCGCTAGGTCAAGTACGTTTTAATGGCGTGCCACCGTGCCAGAACTTGTTCGTGTATTATAATACAATATTCTCGAACATGTTTCATGCTGTCTGAAAATATTCAGTAATGAGTCGAAGCTTTGTTAAGTTCGTGTTCAGTGACAAATGACAATAGTATTGAATGGTTTGACCGTTCAATCAGTTCGTTGCACTGAACGTAATATGGTAATTAATGTTGTTGATCTGGAAAAAGCATATGACGTGCTCAGCTTATTGTGGGAAGGGTGAGTCTAAAAGGTTTTGCAAAAACTTAATAGGTGGATGAGTGGTGGTGGTGGTGTGACTGAGTGTGATGGAAGAGTATCAGAATATCTATGATCTCAGATACGAGTCCTGTTGGCGTTTCTGGTACTGATAGTGTATATGTCTTCATTTAGTTATGTAAGCGAAAATATTGTAGAAATAAAAATTACCGTTATGGACTCAAATACAGAATGGTTCTTGAGAGTAAGATAAATATTTTTTATTTGATCTACTATCGTCACTTAAAACCGACGAATTTCTAATAGCCTAGCTGCGTCCAGCAGATTCACGCGCGTATTCCGAGATAAAAAGCCTATGTGTCAATCCAGAATATAAACTTAGACGTTTGCGTATGAAGAAGTAACAAACACTCACTAAGTGTGATTCAAAATGGAGATCTCTAAAACACACATTGGTTTACAAACACTTTGTACGTCCAACTTTCATTTAAAAAAATCAGTCATTGTTTGCAAACCATTTGACATTTATTTTGATGATATTTGCCAAACGTGCAGCTCTATGGTCTACCTGCATGGGGGCGAGAGTGGACGCAAACATTCCGTTGTTAGCTTAGGACCTTTTTGTAGGCTTAAAATAAAAATGAACATTCAGCAAACTGAACAAATCTGGCGCATTATTATGTGCAACTTTCTAATTTCTAAAACACACATACTCAGATACATAACATCACGCTTGTAATCCTAGGGTAAGGCAGAGGTGTATCTTATAGTAGTACACCTACATTTCGCCATCTTAAACAAACGGGACCCATTCCGTAACTATTTACACCTGCAGATTGTAAAGCTTATAGCCCTTACTAATATTATAAAAGCGAGAGTGAGTTTGTTTGTTTGTTACGTCTTCACGCTTACATGGCTAAACCGATTTTTATGAGTTTTGGTACAGAGATAGTTGGGACAGACATCTTTTTTATTTTAATGAGACATGAGGGAGAAAGAGGATAAAAGGGAAAACATAGTTTTGCTATTTCAATTAATAAGGCGCAAGGGCAAAAACTACAGGTAGCAGGTACCTGCAAATCAGGAAAGGGGAACTGTGTTACGCCAAAAAGCAAAAGTTACGGCAAAAGCTTGTTTTGTATAAATCTGTCTATAACAGTCTAATTTTTGGGAACCAAACCTCTTCCCAGTGAAAGAACATGGCGCGTAATTCACTACGTAGGCACAATACTAGTTGTTAGATGACATGTCTTATTTCACTTTGCGTTGTTTTTTGCACTGCTTGAAAAATGTCGCGGAATAACTGATGAAATCTAATGAATACTATTGTAAAAACTAAAAAAAAGTGTGTGTGTCAGCTCCAACGCACGACTGGAGTTTACTCCTTAAGTACGAGTATCTAACCATACGAAAAAGAGTTTATTCAACTGAAAAAAGATTAATATCATATGAAAGGGTAAATTCACAAATTAATGAAAAAAAATAGCAATATAAATACATCGACACTGATAGAAACAAACAAGTCCAATAACATATAGTATATAGGTATAGTCGCCTATACAGCATACCATATGTACGTCTTAATACACTCACAGCTAAATTAGAAAGTTGCGCACTAAAGGTGCGCACCAAAAACGTGACACATTTTCGTTACTTTAGTAGGTTTTACCCCTCGGATTTTTCTCATTCCGGGCGCCTTATATATGAAAATCGATTCTTAAGGAGTAAACTCCATAAAATACGCTTAAGTAAGGGTGTATTTTTAATAAGCTGACAAACTGTAGCGTAGAATACTAAATACCAGTAGATTGACATAAGTATAATTATATTTTGTTAAAGCTTGAATGTGTTTTATTTTGTGCCAGTCATTTTAAAACTGTATATTTATGCAAAGAGATCTTATATCTGTAATAAATATGGAAGATTATAATGACGTAAACTAAACTAATCATGCATTGTCATCCACAATGAACATTTATGCAACGGGTATTGGATTAAATTTAACATCCATTTGTTCACATCGTTAGTTAGGTACAGGTAAAGGTAATAAAAGCGTTTTAAAAAACCGGTCAAGTGCAAGTCGAACTTGCGCAGCGAGGGTTTCGTACAAACACTGACTGCGTAGACGTTTCACTGCTCCAAAGGCAGACTTGAGAATATGGCTTCAATATATTTTTGATACATTCCCGCGTTCCCGAGATAAAGGGTCGTGACAGACAGACGGACAAGAAAGCGATCCTATAAGAGTTGCTTATTTTCCCCTAATTCATTGAATCAAAAGTCTACATTTATATTTTAAATACCTTTGCTTTTATAGTTCAGAATTTCCCGGAAAGAATTCACTCGCACCGTAGAACTAAAAGCCGAACCGGATCAGCATTAACACGTACTGGATTAATCGAGTGAAACCCGGGGGAATCAGGTTTGATCCGGTTAAGTCTGGATGTCCGGATAATAAAATGACTGGGTGGGTGATATCGCGTGTGGAAGCGGATAGAAAGAACATTTTTAGACGAGATAACCATGGAGTTTATAATAAACAAGACAAATTGGCGCTTAAAAGCGAGTTTAATGCTGTTTCCTAGTTGAGAATTATAAAAGGAAGTATCTCAATAGCACGTAGGTACCTATGTCAATGAGGTTTTTTAATCTTAATATTTTAATTCAATTTAATTGTGATGCAATTTTATATTTTATCTGACAGAATTTTATTGAAATTGGAATGGATTTTTATAATGTAACTAGCTGTGCCCAGCGGTTTCACCCGCTGCTCACTTAGGGGTATGAAAAATAAATGTTGGCCGATCCTCAGACCTACCCGATATGTACACAAAATTTCGTTTAAATCGGTCCAGCCGTTTCGGAGGAGTATGGGATCGAAAATTGTGACACGAGAATTTTATATATTAGATTTTAAAATTTGTCTATTTTTTATCAAAATAAATTCATTTAGTTAATATAGTTATATTATTTTACATAATACTTGTATTCAACTGCAATCGGATAGTCTGGAGACTCTAACATAGTTGTAGTTATTTCATGAAAACACAATCAGTCATACAACCTGACTCTGGACTCCATATTGCAAAAAAGTTTCAAAATTTGAATCTTTGGCCTGCCCTGGCTTTTTCAACGTGATCAAAAAAGAAAAAAATGTGTGTTCTATTTTCGAATATTCAAAAATATTCGCTCTGAAACAGTCACGTTCATTCATAGCCTTTGATTGGTATTACGATTGACATTTCAATCCGTCAACCTATCAGATTTTATCCGTATTTTAATGCGTTTCAATTATGCCGACAGACAATGGATACAATTTTACATATTAATAGCCTTGAAGCGTACAATTGTGAGGATCGTATTGGAATATTTTATGATTTGCTTTTTTCAGGGAAATATTTTTGGATTGCTGATTTTAACAATAGAAAAGGTAAAACCCTTGCTTCTTTGCAGTACCTATTGTTTTTGAGTTAGTCACAGCTTACTGGTTTTTTGGGCTAAATACACGTTTTCGGCCAATCATTAAATATACGAGAGAGTATTGATGTAAATCGAAGCATTTTTAAATTTGGACATATATATTCGAATATAAACCTTTGTAAAATTACCTCGAAGTATTTAATTTATATACCAAGTCAAATCAAATTAAGTACAGAACCTCATAGATATGATTAGCGTTGCCATTCAACGTGACAATTCTGCTTGTCTTCTAGGCACGTTTCTTCTGTTTTACTTCCACGCCTGAAGTTCATTGTGTAGATTAGATTTAGTTTTTTCTAGATATGATAAAAATAGTATACCTACATATTTGATTCCAGTGGGGAAACTTTGACATTGCATCCGAGACGGAATTTACCCGAGCCCCAGGTGACGGTGTAATATAGCCGAGAACTGCAGTAACAAATGCCCACCTGAATCAAACGACGTTTATCACATTTGCGTAGAAATACAATAAGAGAACAAAAACTATTTTTGTTGTGAGTGTGGAACTATGATTTAATTTGATTTATTCTCCGCGTTTTGCAGAAGAAGCAAAGGTATGAAGCCGCTTAGTAGCCTAATTTTAAAAATAATTAATCCATTTTTTTTTACATTTTAACATAAATCAATGTTGATTGTTGATAAAAGTGAATTATTTTATTATTAATCATGTTTGTTTATAAAATTCTCTTCATAAACACAATAAAAAATTTTACCCAATTTAATTATTTCAAATCAAATCTGAGCTATGCTTTTTACAAGTTAACCTATTGTCCATAAAATTACAATCTATTATGTTTAAAACAACCAAAATACATCTTACTATATAATATTATAAATACGAACGTTTGTGAAGATGAATGGGTGTATGGATGTTTGTTACTCTTTTAGAGCAAAACGGCTGAACGGATCTTGATGAAGTTTGGGACAGAGGTAGATCATAATATATCGATCATAGTCTGGAATAACACATTTTTTCGATATCACGCGGTAGATGCCGCCAGTAAGTAAGACATGAAAACTTGAACCTCTTTGGGTCTAGTAGTTGGCAGTGCTAATGCTGAGCCTCAGGTTCTTGGTTCGACTTACAAGTCGGGCAAAATAATTGTAAGTTTTCGCAACACGCATCGTAGAAGCAGCCCCGCGGCTTCGTGGACATAAATACCGAATTCGTAGTCTAGATTGTGCCCTGTTTTATTAATACCTAGACACGCATGTGACATGATTAAATTAGATTTTAAAATTTCTGGTAAATCTGTTTGTACCTTAAGAAATATCCCTACAAAATACCACACATCCCTTCAGGGACAACAGACAATATGCCTGTAATACCTCTCAACGTATCGCAGGACCAACATTTTCGTCCAATATTTTCCATCTCCTTCGTCTCGCAGGCCCAATAACTTCACAGGGCAGACAGTTCAGATGTTATTACTGTAGATCCCGTTACATACATCCACGTTACCGTATTATTGGCTGCGTACAATTTATCTCCAGTATCGAGACGTGTCTTATTGATCAAATCGGATTCGTGTCAAGTGGGATGGAGTACGCTGTTCTATGTTGAATTATTGCTCCTTGTAGGGTAATAATGACGGCTTTTGTATTTGGTATGGAAAACAAAGAGTTTCTGGATAATTATTATTCTATTTTTTCGGTCTGGTGCCTCGGTGTAAGTTCGACTGTAATGATTAATGATGTTCTTCAGAAAAGTTAGATGCGCAGTTTTTTTTACATACAAAGGACCTACTTTTGATCTCAATCTTGCCCTAAGGAAAGAGATGAGGTCTACGACGGCAGTACTCGAACTGGCGTGCGAAACCGTAAATTTATTGATGCGGTTGAAGCAAAAGGGGTATATATTTTGTATGATTGGAAATTGATTTAATAATGTTTGCTTATGTTGATATTTAGCCCCACTTTAAGGCTATCTTTCCGCCACGGGTCACAGCACAATCTGTTTCGTGTGTAGCTTATGCTGACAGGATAAGAGCCCGTATTAACTTGCGCAATCGATCACCAACCAATCGTAATCTAGCATTGATTCCGAGGATTCCTATTATGTTATCTCAGATCAAATCAGACATACGGGTCTATCGAAAGTTAGGTTAGGGTTTCCGAGGTAATTCCGTGGATAGACGACCGTCCATAACATATCGAGACTCTCCATGTCTTGGTAGCAAGATAAGCCGTTGACCCCGACTGTCATTTGTAGATCTTTGACAAGCTTTGCGAGTAGTCAGTAGCCGGGAAGTTTGGCAAACAGTCTATAAGTTGTAATGTTCAACCTACTATATTGTAGAGGTCAGATAGGCAGTCGTCGCATATGAAATTCAAATTGCACTTTAGACTGAAACTGACAAGAATATTGTTTGATAAAGGTTTTCTTTTTGAACATGTGTTCATCAAAATAATGATTTCTCCCACAGTCAGAAGAGCAGAAGGGCGTATCATTTGTATTGACTAAAACCTATCCATATTTGTATTTCAGGGCCCCGGTATATCTTTAGTGCAAAACTGAAGTTGGGTAAAGGAAATGATGAAGTATTATTTTTGCCGAAACTAAGGAAAAATTGCTACAAAATTAAAATCGTTTATTTCACATGTGCTCTTATAAAACGTCAAAAAAAAGTGCACGGTTCGGATTGGTCGTTTCCTATAAAGAAAAACCGGTAAGTCACTCCATGTCATCCTCTACTTCAACATAACTACTAGAAAAGAAGGTTCTCAATTCGACTTTTTTAGGGTTCCGTAGTCAACTAGGAACCCTTATAGTTTCGCCATGTCTATTTATTTTATTTTCTTTATTAAGGTAACCAACAGCGATACTTACAATACATTACAAATTATTTTAGTTACAGTCTAATATGGCTAATAATAGGTTTCCCTGTGTAACTGGGATTTAATGTATGTACAAACGGACTTATAAAATATTATAATGAAATTAACAATGCGATACTACACATATAAGTTAAAAATAAAATTACGAAAAACTAACAATTTAAGAAAAAGAGAGTGAATGATTGGTTGTCATTTATTTGCCTTTATTCAAAGTTTTTGTTATTTGTTTTTTGAAAACTGCTTTATTAAAATTAAAAATGTCAACATTAGAAAATTCTGCGTTGTAAATACGAGCGATGCGTGTCATTACACAATTTCTGGCATAGTTAGTGGAGTGTCTAGGCACGTGTAACAGTGACGTATGACGAGTGCGCCGTAGGGGAGTGTTAAATGTTACCAGTGCGACCAACTCCGAGCAATCCAGGCGTCCATTAAGAATATCGTAAAGCAAACACATGTCCATTACTTTACGCCTTTCATTCAGTGTTAGCAAACCATATGTACGACAGCTGTCTTCGTAGGTCATCGGAGGTTTTCGGAGGCGGTAGTTGAGGTGGTTAACGAATTTTTTTTGAATCTGTTCTATTTGGTTCTTATAAATTATGTAATGGGGGGACCAGATTGGACTCGCATATTCTAAAACACTTCTCACGTATGCAAAATATACCGATTTGAGAGCACCAATATTTTTAAATAACTTACATGACCTAAGAACAAATCCTAGGTTCTTATAAGCTTTAGAGCTTATAAGGTTAATGTGATCAGAAAACGACAATTTACAGTCGAACAAAACTCCTAAATCACGAACTATATTGACTCTGTTTATAATCACTCCATTAAAATTATACGTATAATCAATAGGGCTCTTTTTACGCGTGTAACTAATACACTGACACTTATTGACATTTACTGTGACTTTATTTTTTTGATAATAATTATATAAATTATCAAGGTCCTTCTGAAGGGCCCTACAGTCATTGGATGATTTTATCCTGTAAAATATTTTTTTGTCATCAGCGTACATTAAGTGTTCGGAGTATTCAAAAGCATCAGTGATGTCAAACAAATAAGCATTATAAAATAAAGGCCCCAAATGAGATCCTTGTGGAACACCGCTAGGAATTTCTGTAAAGTTTGAACGGTATCCTCCTAGAACTACGGCCTGTGATCTTCTTAATAAATATGACTGAACCCAGCGTAAAAGATCGCCTCGTATGCCCAATTTGTATAACTTTCTGAGCAAGATTACGTGATCCACACGATCAAAAGCTTTTTCGAAATCCGTGTAGATCACGTCAACCTGCCCACCGTTATCAGTATTCTCCAGAACAAAATTGGAAAAACTAGCCAGATTTGAGACAGTTGAGCGTTTCCTTAAGAAACCGTGTTGCTTGCAAGGGATTCCTTTATGGATATATGGATAGATGGCGTTGTATACCAGTTTTTCAAATACTTTACCAAGTGTGTTTAATATTGAAATACCCCTGTAATTTTCTATCATTGATCGCGAGCCTTTTTTATGAATTGGAACAATAAATGCCTTTTTCCATTCATTTGGAAACGTGCCGTCTCTTAAAGAGAGATTAAATATAAGGCAAATTGGAGGCGCTAGAGATTTTGCACAGTTCTTCCAAAATACTGGAGGTATTCCGTCACAACCAGCACCCTTATTGACACTTAAAGCACTTAACGACTTCTCTACATTTGAAGATGTAAATTGCAGATTGGATATGATATCCGGACAGTTGTCGTTTTTGTCCGCGATCAGCGTACTTGTGAGGCTATGATCCGATGGTTTACCAAAGACATCGAGGAAGAAGTCATTGAAAGCTTCGCAGATTCCACTTCCTTCAGAGTAATTTACATTATTACGAGATAACATCTTTGGATAGTTAGAGCCACCACGAATGGTCTTTATGTACGTCCAAAACTTCTTTGGATCATTTTTCAGGCTGTGTTCTATCTCTAGCAAGTGTCTGTTATAACAAATATCCTGCACTTGTCGCTGTCTTTTACGCAACATTGAGAATTCGTCGTAGTCAAGTAAATTTTGAAATTGCTTCCAACGTGCGTGTGCCTTGTTCTTTTCTTTGATTATTTTAATTAATGATTTGTCATACCAAACAGGATATTTACGAGATCCTGACCTTCTATTGAAAGGAACATACTTATCAATCTCCGTTTGAATTGTTTTGTAGAATATGTCAACAGCTTCATTTGTTGTCGTGTTGTCTAAAGCTGAGATCCAGTCAATTTTAGAAAAGCAATTATTTAACATGCTAAAGTTAGATTTGCGGTAGTTATGCCTAGGTGTACATAACTCACGAAGCGGAGCCACTGTGAGGTCAGTTATTTCAATGATAATTACTGGATGATGTGGGTCAGGACACAGAAGGGGCAACAGACATTCGTTTATTTTTAGGGGCAAGCTGGAGAAAGTCAAATCAAGAGTATGTCCTTTGTTGTTGGGCAAGAAGTTGTATTGTGCAACACCTAAAAACGACAAATCATTAACTAAACGCACGGCCGCATTCTGCACTTCGACAGCGCCCTGTTTCAGAAAAGATGGTCCACTTGTATTCCATTTTATGCATGGAAGATTAAAATCACCTACAAGCAGGTAATTATAAGTATGTTTGTCATTAGTAAACGTATTCACAACTTCTTGCAAGATATAATCAATATCTGAGGGTATGCGATGAGCATCCGGCGGTACGTAGGCAACACTTACGCAAAGATCAGCTGTTGCTGACAGCGCGCGAGCCGGTATTATTATTGTTAACAATTCCGTAGCAATTGCATTTTGCTCGTGCCCAACGCACCACGCACCCAACTCGTGTGTCTGTCCGTCCGTCCTCGCTTAATCTCTGTGACCGTTAGCGCTAGAAAGCTGAAATTTGGTACCAATATGTATATCAATCACGCCGACAAAAAAGGTAAAATAAAAAATTGAAAAAAATGATTTATTAGGGTAGCCACCCTATATGTAAAGTGGGAAGTGATTTTTTTTTTAATTTCAACCCTAACGTGTGATATATTGTTGGAAAGGTATTTAAAAATGAATAGGGGTTTACTAAGATCATTTTTTGATAATGTCAATAATTTCGGAAATAATCGCTCCAAAAGTAAAAAACAATGTGTCCCCCCCCCTCTAACTTTTGAACCATAAGTCTAAAAAATATGAAAAAAATCTGAAAAGTAGAACTTTATAAGGACTTTCTATGAAAATTATTTTGAACTTGATTCAGTTTTTGTACAAAAAAGACAAAAAGTTGTACAAAATAATTTCTGGACTAAGTTTGTAGTATAATCGTAATGCAAGCTTTTTTTGTAACTTTGTTTACATATTTTATTATCCTGAACGTATCTTTTTTCAAACAAAAGAAGAATTTTTGAAATTACCACCGAAGTTGCACGTCTTTGTATTAATTAGTAACCCAATTCCTCGAGAGATGGCGCTGTAGGTACTTATTACATTGGATCGGGTATTACCGAATTGTTCGGTTGGCCTCATAACTGGGAACACTTATTGTGACGGACGGGAAACTACGGAACCCTACACTGAGCGTGGCCCGACACGCTCTTGGCCGGTTTTTGTATGTTTGTTACGCCATTTCCCCGCAAATCGTGGGCCGATTTACAAAATTATTTTTATAATCTTTAGAGTATTATAATTATACTCCGAAACTTCAGTAGTTTATGAGTTATCTTCTAATATATTTTTCCTTCTAATAAATATGAATGATATGCTTATATCTTTTTGTGGCAATGGAAAAAAAAATAATACTCTAGGTAAGTATATGAATTTCTGTAAGATACTTTCATACCACAAATAAAAAGGTTGATAAACACTTCTCACTACATTTAAAGTGAGGAAACTCCGACATTGCGGCCGAGGCGGATTTAACGCCCGAGCCGCCAGGCGAGAGTATTATGTGTTATAGAGCCGAGAACAGCAGATAAGAGCCAGTTTTAGAGGTTACTACCTCTAAAACTGGCTCTTATCTGCCGAATGAAGTGATTTTTAGGGTTCCGTAGTCAACTAGGAACCCTTATAGTTTCGCCATGTCTGTCTGTCCGTCCGTCCTCGCTTAATCTCTGTGACCGTTAGCACTAGAAAGTTGAAATTTGGTACCAATATGTATATCAATCACGCCAACAAAGTGGTAAAATAAATTGGAAAAAAATGTTTTATTAGGGTAGCTACCCTATATGTAAAGTGGGAAGTGATTTTTTTTTTAATTTCAACCCTAACGTGTGATATATTGTTGGAAAGGTATTTAAAAATGAATAGGGGTTTACTAAAATCATTTTTTGATAATGTCAATAATTTCGGAAATAATCGCTCCAAAAGTAAAAAACAATGTGTCCCCCCCCCCCTCTAACTTTTGAACCATAAGTTTAGAAAATATGAAAAAAATCTGAAAAGTAGAACTTTATAAGGACTTTCTATGAAAATTATTTTGAACTTGATTGACGCAACAGTTTTTGTACAAAAAAGACAAAAAGTTTTACAAAATAATTTCTGGACTAAGTTTGTAGTATAATCGTATATGCAAGCATTTTTTTTAACTTCGTTTACATATTTTATTGTCCTGAACGTATCTTTTTTCAAACAAAAAAAGAATTATTGAAATCGGTTCTCGTAATCCAAAATTAATAATTAGTAACCCAATTCCCCGAGAGATGGCGCTGTAGGTACTTATTACATTGGATCGGGTATTACCGAATTGTTCAGTTGGTCTCTCCTTGGCATTGGCGGTATCTTATAACTGCATAAAACTTCTATTAAGAACATGCTAAGGCAATTTAGAACAAAACTAAAATTCATTTTTATACACCAACAAATGTTAAGGTAAAAACCAGTTCATAAATGGTTTGATAGATGGCGCTGTGTAATGCCGTCTTTTTTTAAAAGTCGATGTTAAGATATTCCGTGCTTTCATGACCTGACCGTGGTAAAGTAAGTTGCTCTTAAATATATTCGTAATTTTATTTATGAGTGCATAATCTAATTGGTTGTCGAGGTTTGATTTTGATTTGTCCGGTATTAAAATGTTCTCGTATATTTTGAACAGTGATAATCGTGTTGAGGACGACGCTGTGCGCGCCTTTCATGATTTGTTATCCCAACAGGCCAACACACGTCGTTTCGGCCTAGAGAAGTGTCTCTTTTTCTTTACCCGGAACTAATAGAGCCTGAGTGTCATTTATAAATTATATATGGCGGAGAGAGAAGTCGGGTTTGTGGGGCATTGGATTTGCATTTATTACACCATTGGAATATTACGGGTCTATGATAGTTTATATAATAGTTTAAGTCATTCGCAGCACGTTTACGTTAACGCACTATTCCCATACTTGGATAATAATAAAATACAATTCTCTAGTGTTCAACGTCAAACAAATAATAAACTCATAAGTGGGAACACTTATTGTGACGGACGGGAAACTACGGAACCCTACAGTGAGCGTGGCCCGACACGCTCTTGGCCGGTTTTTGTGGTTAAAATTTGACACCCTTCATCGGGCCACGGCAGAAACCCGTATACTTGTATCTATAGTATGCTCGCTAATATTACTATCCAATTTGAAAATCTGTCAAGTGTTTGTACACAAAATGATAAATGGTCGCGTTTCCATCACAAAAGGAGCTCAAGTCGGGCTCCGCACCTGAGCTGGTCGGTAGTCGGTCACTTTTTGTGGCGCGACCCATTTCTCAACGTCCGACACACTGGAACGACAATTTGATGAAATGTCCGAAATTACTTTACTTTGTGTAAGTAGTGATTATTATATTATGTATACGGATTGTGAAGCGATATTAAATTGCTATCAAAAGTCTGCAGACGTACAGTCTATAATGTACCTTATTTTAGACTTGAAAGAAAAAATAACACTACGTCATAAATATAAAATGCAACATAAAAAAGTTAAGAGATTATTTCCTTATTCATAACCGACTTCAAAAAACGGAGGAGGTTCTCAATTCGACTGTATTTTGTTTTTCATACGAAAAACAAAATACAGTCGAATTGAGGACCTCCCCCGTTTTTTATGCGATTTCTCCGTTATTTTTAAGCTGGGTTCCGAGGTGGTTCCATATCAATTTTAGTTATATTGTCTGGGTATTTTATTAGTTATTTTTTAAAATACATATTTTCTTTGTTGTGGATGATTTGCTTATATAGGAGCATTTTGCTCATAGGCTTTTGCAACATGAAAACCTACAAAAAAGCTCACCAACCTACTACACCACCAACAAACAAAAAGCAATGATTTCCATTGCCATAATTAATTATAGACACCATTAAACAAACCGTGACTCCATTGTAAACACTTTTGACAAACAAAATGGAAAGTTATATTGATTGAAATGGAAAATTCGTGTCACGTTCCTATTGTTAACGCGAGCAGTAATTATTCGAGGGAATTTCGTTTCGTTTCGTAATATTTTCCAAGGAATTTCACTGAAAGCAGGTTTGAGGAAATATTTGTTTGTTATTTCGTGTTTGGTCGGCTTGGTAATTGTATTCATTTGGTTATTAAAGTGTCAGTAACCTAAGTGAGGGTGGTTAAAGGTATGGCTTACCTTTTAATGAATTTGATATTGTGATTTGTGTTTAGTAGTGCGTTTACAATGGGAATGTGACTGAATTCGCGCCATGTTGATGACGTCATAGCTGTTAAATCGTGTTCCTCAAAAAATAATCATCATTCTCCAGAGCATTTTTTTTTTTAAAAAACGTTGCCTCACACTCGGAATTTCTCTTGTATGGTGGGTGCGTTTACAAACAGTTTAACTCACATACACAAATAGCCAGACCCGGAACAACTAACTGTAGGTCATACAAATATTTGTTCCGTGCAGGGATAAAACCCGCGACACCCAGTGCAACAGTCAATCCAGCCACTGCGCCAACCGTGTCATCGCATTTATTTGACGACGCATCATGTCTTGTTCTTCCAGACTTCTGTATTATTAGTGGTCTCATCAAACACCTCCTATCTTGATTACCCTTTGTACAGTCCATCCATCGATTCTTTGATCTCTCTCTAGTCTAATACCCATTCACATTCATACTTAAAACTTTCCTAACGACATTTTCCTCCGTAAAAGAACTAATATAAACAAATATAATTATGTATAACGTAAGTTAAGTTTGGGGGCTTCTTATAAGTAACTTCTTGACAGGTAAGTCTTTTCCCAACTATGTTGGAGAATGGAGTATGCTTCCAGTGTAATCGGATGTAGCTGAATAATTGTATTTTATATGTGGAGTGCCAGCTAATCTAACCTCTATAATTCAGGTACATAAGCCTGTTGGTGAGATTTTTAGGCATCTGACTCGACCTTGAAGTGAATACGAATTTAGTTTCAAGATGCTCAAAGCTGATTGTTGAATAATATGAACGAATCTTGACATCATCCTGAATAACGAATGATGACGATGAATACGAACCGAAAAGCCTATTGTAATTTTTGAATTGAACTCCAACAAACTGAGTTTTTTTCTGTCCTAGACCTTACCTATTGGGGTCAAAGTTTGAACGTTTATTTACAAGTTTCCGTTTATTGATATTAAAACATACAATTTTACATTTTAAATATTTCTTACTTCTAAAACATTTAAAAATAAAAAATAGTAACCCACCGGTATTGGGAATAGGGTCCAAGCTACAGGACTCCAGAGAAAGGAACCTACTAACAATACGAGCTGTGTCCAAGAGTACCGCTTTCTTTATCCAGCTGCCCAACAAGAGCCTTCTCAGGTGTTGGTCGAAGCTCTTGGCAATCAAGCCATTGACTGTAACGACTATCGGCACAATGATCGCTGACTCCACATCCCACCAAGTCAATATACTTTATCAAATTAAATTATTTTATATTTTTATTTACAAGTTTTATTTTTATTGAACTAAGTATATTTTTAATGTTTATGACTTTACTTTATATACAACCACGACCAATGTAGGTACCTACTGTAAGAGGTTTTATTTATTACTAGCTTACGCCCGCGGCTTCGCCCGCGTTAAATTTGGGGTAACACAGTTCCCATTGCGCCTTATTGATTTGTAATAGCAACGCTAAGTTTTCCCTTTTCTTCCTTCTTTCTCCCTCACATCCCACTTTTATGTAATAAAAATTAATTAGCCTATGTCCGTCTCCTGGTTCCCAACTATCTATGTACCAAAATACATCAATATCGGTTTAGCCATTAAAGCGTGAAGAGGTAACACACAAACAAACTCACTTTCGCTTTTATAATATTAAGTAAGGAAAGGATATATAATATATATATATATAGTAAGGATAAGGATTTATTTTAGCATAACATTTTTTTAGAAAACCTCAAATCGAGTTGTTATATGAAGTGTGATTTTACACCTCCACAAAAGTAGTCTCTTCCCAACAATATGTTTTACAGAATGTTTGGTTGATGGTTTGTGAAGTCATTATTAACATCATGCACGCACAGATATATCTTACTAAGTTTATGAAATTAATTTCGAACATAATTCCCAAACAATAATTTGTCAAACTTAGTCTAGAACATTCCAGTCTAAAAACTTGATCTAATGTAAGACAATTTAGAAACAAAACGTTTATTAATAACGATATTATCTAAATCCCGTTTAAAACAAGAACAATTACAATAACTTCATGGGAACTAGAGTTTCTGTGTGAACGTCGTAAAATTCGCGAGCTACCAAATACCGGGCGGGCATCAGCTGGTCGGATAGCGGGGAGAACACCTGGGCCCTGCAAATTGTAAGGCTTACTGCCTTGTCAAAATGTACACAAAAATATACTTCGGGATTTTATTGATGTTGAAGTTTGTTGGCATACAATTTTCTCTTCTAAAAGATTCTTTATTTTTACAAGAAAGATGTATGTTGAGAATTATTTATTTTTATTCATAGCTGGTATTATGATCAATTGTGTAGCCAGTTAGGTGAATAAATAAATGGTCTTCTTAATATTGTTCTTTTTAACCGACTTCCAAAGGATTTTTTATGTTTATTACCTACCTTAGAAGTTTCGACGGTGAAACGATTATTTTGATTTTATCAATTTGGACCAGCTACCCTACTATGACCTCTTAAAGCAATTCTTATTCCACTGAGGGAAAGAGACAGAGCTATACAGGGTGTCTAGCACCATCTCTTTCACTCAGTGGAATAAGAATTGCTATAAGATGTCATAGTAGCCCTTCAGTTCTGATAATTGCATCTATGTGAAAACCATACCTATAAGTTTTAAATTATTTTTTTCTAATGTATTAAACGATATACTTGTATGTCTTATTGGCATTTTAAAATAATACTCGATAAGAATTTGTTTGAGATACCATCATACTACTTACAACTAAGCAATCTGAAATAAAAAAACTATTTGTAAATTTCTCACCAGTTTTTAAAAATATCCTAAAGAACTTACCACATTACAATTAGCTCACTAAACTTAGAAGTGAACTTACTACCTTAAGTTTTAGTGGTCCCCTAACTAAGGAGGAGGGGGTGGGGGGGGGTGGTATTGGGGAGATTACAAAAATGGCTCCCTTTGAAGGGCTGACCGCGAAATGTAATTATGGACGAAAAGATTTTTCTGACCTTGGGTTAAGGTTCTAGTGGGTAATCATTTTAAGTGAAGTTGTGAGTTTTTGGCTTATTGAGGAGAAATCTGCTATGAAGTATTAAATCTGTCTCGTCCTTTAAGGCTAAGGATCTATTTTATAAAAACTTATAAGTTGATTAACAAAAGATATCCATAATCTTAAGTAAACGTTAGAGTATAAAACTTAGTTTTCTAAATTATTAAACAAAAGTATCTTATTTGCAGATTTTCTTTTCAAACTTCATCGATGATACATATTTACCCAAAAAATCGAGTAAATAAACTCAAAATTAACAGAAACAGAAAAAGAAATTGAAAGAAAACTACAAAAGAATATTGCGTAGGCCGGGAATCGAACCCGGATCAACTGCTTGGAAGGCAACTATGCTGACCATTACACCACCAACGCCGATGGAAACAATTTCGAATTTGACGACGACATCGCGTTATCAAGTTAGAATGTTTAAACAAATAATTATGTTATCAGTATCAGTTAGGAACAACTGTTATCAATGCGTTTCTAACTTTAGTTTACAAATTGAATCTTATATAATTATGAATTCATCATTTGAATATTTAAGTTTGTCTTCCGGATAGATAACGAATCCGTGATATATCAGTCATTAATATTATCAACCATTCTTTTAAACATACTTAAAAACAAAATTTCGATGTACATGTGTTCATAGTCCTTTTCTTTTATAGCTTCATCGATTAAGATCATTATTTTTGTTGAAAATTAAGGGGCCATCTGAATAGTTCTTCTTCTTATCGGTATTTGGCGTGGTTATCCTGACGATAGGTATTTTATTATGAGCCCAATTTATATGGGTACTAAGAGAGTAGTACCTTTCATATTCGACCATTAAGAAAACCTCAGAAAGAAATAACGCGGACATTATCAAAGAGCCATCTAGAACATTAACTTGTTATGTCAGTCAGTTAAGTACAGACTGGAGAAAAGGTCCGTTACTTAGCTATTCATAGAAACTTTGTGGAAGTCGTATCATTTGCAATATCCCACAAAATGACCAGATTCACTTAATGGTACCTACATAAAAGAATTGTATGGGACGTTTAATGGGACTTAGATGGGGATGTCACTGTCCATTCTTACAGTATGGAAGTTTAAATTTATTCTAAACGGGGAAATTTCTTTTCTTATATGTTTCAGTAAGTTGGTCCTTCCGTGTGATAATTTTAAGTCATCTTTATCATCAGTGTTTTTTTTTACTTCTAAATATTTCATAACTCGCTTTTGCTTTCGCGGCTTCGTTCGCGTTAAATTCGGCGTAAAACAGTTCCCCTTTCCTGATATGCAGGTACCTGCTACCTGTAGTTATTGCCCTTGCCTTATTTATTGTAATAGCAAAGCTAAGTTTTCCCTCTTTCTCACTCATTTCTCACTTAAAAAAAAGGCTTGAAGACGTAACAAACAAACTCACTTTCACTTTTATAATATTAGTAAGGATGATGTTTGGGGTACAAAAGAATTTGCACACACATGACACATTGCCAAGTACCTCATCATCTTGATATGATGTAGTTTTGATTACAACTGAATGTTACAATTTCTTTGACTTTGACATTTGACTTTAAACATCGTTTAAGAGAGACTAGTAAACATTTTGTTGACAAACTTATTTCGATGCCATATTCAAAAAAAAACACCACGATTCTATTTTCGCCTGAAAATACAACTCCAAAGGTGAGTGGCTCCCATTCCATAGTGGTTCATGAATATTCATTGCTGTCCCTACCACCTTAAATATTATTCCTCCTTCTGTATACGTATAGCCAAATCTATAGGCAGCTATATAGCTTCCTTCAATGGAGAAAATTCCTCATAGCAATGAGGACATCAAAATTGTTGATGAAAGATGAGTTTGATTGGTTAGATATAGAATTACTAGTCCGCTACAATATTTCGAGCCAGTACAACTATTCAATCCTACTAATATTATAAAAGCGAAAGTGAGTTTGTTTGTTACGTCTTCACGCGTAAATGGCTAAACCGATTTTGATGAATTTCGGTAAAGAGATAGCCATTTTTTTTTACCTAAGATTGAGATATGTAAAAAAAAACAAAGAGGGAAGAAAAGTGAAAACTTAGCATTATTATTACAATAAATAAGGCGCAAGGGCAAACACTACAGGTAGCAGTTACCTGTAAATCAGGAAAGGGAAAAGTGTTACCCCGAATTTAACGCGAGCGAAGCCGCGGGCAAAAGCTAGTAATAGACTAAAAAGGGGCTACCGATTGAACTGTCTTGAATCTCATAACGAAATGTCCGACTCCAATCAAATAATAATCTCATCTCTCCCACTACTACCTTGAGACTGGGGCCCAGGAAATACTTGTACATTCGTATGCATTTACTTGAAACACCCCTTCATGGCTCCATCACGCTACCGATAGCCTAAATACATTTTCGGCTTTACTTTCAGCGACGTTGAGATAGACGTCCAGTCCAGATGCAGCTGAATACCAATATAGTAATCAAACAACTACTTATTTGAAATCCTGAGCCCAGTAATAAGGTAATACGGTATCTTTTGATGAGACTGGCGGACTCTGAGGACCCGTAACCAATGTCAAAGATCTACAAATGACAGACAGGACCAACGGTTTCGGGTTTAATTTGCTTGTCAAGCACAGTGAGTTCTCGATCATAGTCATCCATCCGTAGACTGACCTCATCAAGTATAGCTTAACCTTCGATAGACCCACTCATACGACTGTTTTTGTTAAGCGACGATTGTTTTTGTTTAATATTATTTTACAATAAAGCTTATCCTAGAAGTTTTCTCTATTTTATATTCTAGCCAGTACGTCAACAACACTTTTTTTTTAGTCCTCCAAAGACTATTTCTAGTCTACTTTCTCAATAGATCGCCAACTTTTATCATAAATCACTATCGACTCGAGGAACTTAGTTACAAGCGAAGTTTTTCCTACGGGATCAATAGGTATGAATAAATAAGTTTTTCCTTTAGATGAAAGGACGGTAATATCTGATACAGGACAGATGATCTCGACTGATAGATTTATTTTGGGCCTTGGAAATGGGGCTGACTTACCTACTTAGAATTAGAATAGTAGTCTTTTAATTTAAGATATCATCTCGCTTAAGATCCCAGAAGAGTTAGGTATGTATACCTAATAGTACAACCACATTTCGCCAGTCATTTTATAGTTCCATGTAATAGAGGGCGAGTCTATTACCATACCATCAACCGGACAAAATTCAGATATCGAGGGAACTACTGTGAAATTCCTGATTTTGAATTGACAGCAAAGCTGGGGGGCCTGCGGCATCGGAACACAGGGAGTAAAAGAAGGAGTAAATGAATGGGTTTTAGTCAGTACTTCCTTCTACTCTAAAAAAAAAGGAAATATACAGCCTTTCAGCCATAATTACGCTGACGCTTTAGCAGATTAAATGTTCAGCATTGAAACCTATTGCTATAAATAATGCTGACCCTAAGGCCAGGAGAACGTTGAATAAATTTATCTTCTGACATAGTGCAAAAGCGAAGTGAGCTGTCAAAATGTGCAGGATTCCACAGAACTCGAAGAAAAATAACAATACTACAAAAATGACAATTAGTCTACTAAAGAAAGCAATCAGACATTCTTAGCACACTCTATGCCTACATACAACATACAACTAGGCAGACAAGTCTATCGACCAACAACTTAAGATACCGCCAGCTTATCTCCGCGAAGTCGTAAAAGTAGATGCGAGTACGGTAATAGCGCATAATGGATGACATAGAGATAGGATTACAACGAACCGTCTAAGTACGATGATGTAAAAACTTACAAAGACCGCCGCGGACTGTAAACTGCTTAGTTAGATGGAACGCGATTTAGGAGGACATCAAAGCTGTAAGCTCAGTTTAGAGGAATGGACATCTAAAAATGATGATGAAATATTGTGATTGAGAAAAATTAGCAATGGTAAAAGCAGCATCAGCAGATTAGAAACAATAATGTCGAGATTCTTAATTGTGTCGTTGAGCTTAACTGCCGTGTCGACGGCGCATTCATGTTACCTACAAACAAGCCTCTAAGAGATGTCAGCAAAGCAGAGAGGCTGCCAGGGCCACCGCCTACCGGGGTTGCGGGTTGTTTAAAAGATACTGCGGCCCCGGAACACTAAAGGAAAAGAAGGAACATACGTGTGTTTTTGTCACTACAAGTCTGACACTCCACCCCGCTCCGCCCAGAGCGCGAAAAGTTAACCCAGAGTTTCCGAACTTCAGTGCGACATGTGAATTTGCAAACGAGGATAGTAAATAATCAATCTTCATCATCTGCCTAGCCTTTTCCCAACTATGTTGGGGTCTTATCGGATTTAGCTAACAACTGTATTTTACATGGAGCGACTGCCTATCTGACCGCCACAACCCATTTACCAAATGGGTAATAATAAGATACTCCTAGGTAAGACTAAAATCCACTGACTACCTGTAACGACTGTCAAAGATCTACAAATTCCAGTCAGGACGCACACCTCAACATGCTTTTCAAGGCACGGAGGAAACTCGGTATTTATTGGGTGGTCACCCATCCGCAGACCAACCTAGGCAAGCGTGGCTTAACCTCAAGATTCACCCGAGCGATACTTTTTATTTACCTACGAGCTCCTCGAATAAATATTCATCTTTATTACGGCCTCAATTTTCTATTTGCCTACATTTCGTCACTCATCGAGGCCTTTTACTTTTCTCAATTAAAGTTTTGAAATAAAATTATAAAATGAAATGATTCTATTATGTCTTGCCATTTCTGTGACATGGCATTTGACAGTAGTTAAATACGTTTCCAAACGAAACATATTTGTACATAATATTAGCTTCCCAAAATATAGTCTCTTTGATTGTCAACTGTTTCTCTTAGAACATCTACAAACTTATAATAACGACAATAGTAATTGGGTACTTCATGTAATTCCGTTTGATTATGCCATAATTCGTCCGTTATGGGTATTGTATTTGAAGTTAAGCTATCAATTATTACATGTGTTACCCTATATTGCCGCTAATTAGAGTTCATAAACGTAATGATCGAACCTATAATGTTTCCCGAAAATATTCACATTACGAATAATATATCTATAAAGCTAACGAGTTTATTCATGAAATGAGTTCGAAGATACATCTACTAAAGCAAAAATACAAGCTACGTTTGCTGTGAAAGTGAATACATAGTAGAAAAAAGCTGATAATCAAATTTCAGGAACGAGCAACTCAAAAGAAGATACCGACCAATAAAAATATAATTGGAAAAGCCACAATCTACTTTAGCTACATCTCGCTACATTTCTTGCTACAATCGATAAGTTTCAACTGAACTCACTTGATTCAACTCGTCATAATCCACAACAAGGCATCCCGAATTGACGAAATTACATTCAACACTTAGCCGTATAACATTATCTAAAAATAACAAAAAGAAAATCGTGAAAAAAGGGAAGGAAACATTTAGGGCAAAGGAATTTTTCGGTCGGTCTCTACAACAATTCAAAACATTCGATGTTCCAAACCGCTACTGCATTGCGCTTTTCGGAGGGAAAATACTGAAACTTTTCTTTCAATATTTAAATTTAATTTTAAAGTTGAAAAAAAAAAATTATGTCAAAATAAATGAAATAATAATTACTTTTTGGGTAATTTTTTTGCGGAGCGTTGCTCCCCGCGTCTATTCGCGGGCGCTCGGCCGCGACGACTGCCGCCCCGCGCCCCTACGTCCTATACTTATGTGTTTACATCTTAAATGGGGTTGCACAGAGTAATGTCGGGTTCAGGCTGTACAGCTTGCTACGGCGAAAAGAGCAATCGTGTCCTCTTGAGCCTGAAAAGAAGGAATGGATCCATTGTGCTTTCCTCTGTGTTTCTATTGTTCGTTGCGCTATTTAGATCCTTGTTTTGTCCTTCAGTTTAGAAGGGTAGTTCCTAAAAAGAAATAGGTAAAATTTAAAGGTTAAAGGTACAAAAGAAAATGCGTCGGCCGGGAATCGAACCCGGATCAACTGCTTGGAAGGCAACTATGCTGACCATTACACCACCGACGCATGTGTTGGCCAGTTCCAATGAAGTTTATGCTATTTGCTTTGATATGATGCTAAGTTATTTACACAGATGTAAGGATTTTTTTATCATAAACTAAGAATGACCGTGGAGGACTGTCGTCTAGTTCAAGTAGTGCATGAAGCGACACAATCGGGTTTCGCATTTGTAAAACTACATTGAAGGTGGAAACCTACCTACTAAGTGCGTTCAAAATCCATGCTCTAATTGGTATAGAATATTGTCTTTGACAGCCCCTGAACGATTGGTAAATTGGGTCAGTGCATTCAGTATGCTCATAGCCGTTGTTTTTAATTCACTGTTAGAAGCTTCTACCCTTTTTTGTAGATGGAAAATCGTCAAATGATCTTCTCTCGCTCTGGGTGGAGCGGAAAGGAATATTATTCTTGAACTTACTAAAACCTGTCCATTTTTCTCTTTTGCCCTTTGTGTTCTGGGGCCGCGGTCCGGATCTATTTCGAATAACAACCCCAGCAGGCAATGGCCCTCACGGGCCCCTCTGCTGATATCTCTTTTCGGCGTGCGTAGAATACTAACGGTCGACACGTCTTGTCGTCTTACCAGTGGAAGGTACGTCTCGCGGTGGCTGGATTTAAGGATCTCTCGCTCAAACGTCCAGCCACCTCCTTCGCTAGCATAACTGCTTTGCAGAAGGAGTTGACTACTTCCCGTTACCTTTAGCTTCGGATCATGGACTGAACCAGGGCTAGACGCGAGAGATCGTCGCTGCTGATCGACCCTACAAGGACACAATCGTGTTCCGCTGAGGAGGGGCAGAACGACAGAGTGTGCTCGACCGTGGAAGCTTGTACACTAAGAGAAATACATTCGATATGTACACTATCGTGAAACCTTACCGACAGATTTTATAAACCTTCGACTGTCTTTTTGGTCTATTGGTCACAAGCGCGACTGCTGAGCATGAGGTTCTGGGCTCGATTCCCAGGTCGGGAAAAATATTTTTGGAGTTTTCCATTAGGAGTTACCCAATAGCAGCCATGGAGTTTGAATTTGTGCCTTGTTGCAGGAGACTTAAACATAACTAACATAAACTACAACTCTGCTTAACCCATGGGGAAAATAGAGATGTAATATTATTTTATTTTTTGACACCGAAAAAAGGCCGCAATGAGCCGTCGCCTCTGTGTCCTCCCTACTCTGTGTAGGTAGGCCTGAAGTCCGGTATAAGTATAAAATATAAAGCTTGGTCGGATGTTATTATTGCCCGTCGCGATTCATTGCCCCAGCCCTGAAGTATTAACACCACTGTCCTTAGTATTATTCTCATTAAAATATATGTTCTGGAAGTTCTCGTTGTTTGAGAAAAAAATATGGCAAATTGTTTTTTTGTCAGGAATAAATGGTTTTTGTAAAAAATATGGCGTGTAGGGAAAATAAAGCTGATTTTTTAATGATTTATTTCTCGTTTGGTTTTAGCAAGTTCACAATTCACTTACCTATCATCATTCTTTTTGAAGTATAATTATAAGAGCATCATACATTCAGTTCGTATAAGTAAGACACTAATCTAACTGAGGCTTGAACTTGTGACCGCCTAGTTAAAAAAAAAGTGTTAACTGACCTAGTTATACTTTTGACCTCCTTAACACAGGACAATGCGTCAAAACAGAACGAAAACACAATTAATTTATTCTTATATCGCCATGATGGATAAATTAAAAGAGCAAGATTAAGGAATTCCCAAAGTTTATTCGCTCCAAAGTAATCTATTTGGTAATTATAACGTTTACTGATATTGGGGCTGGAAAACAAGCGGAAAAAAAAAAAGAATAATATGTTACGGTATGGTGCCTAGTTGGTGATCGTCATTTGTTCGTTTACAATTTCATATCCACATAACTGCTTCGAATTACAAAATGGTGAATTCTTATTGGTTGTTTAAAGTTTATAAAGACAACAGTCGTCTTTTTATACCATCAATCTCACATGCACTTAGTGCATCAGATCTAAGGCTACGGAAATAGCAGCTGTAGTCAGTTGCCCAAAGTGGCGTCAGAGGTATCGATATTTCCAGTATTTTAAATGAATTTCCATAGTGTTCATATGAGACTCAATCTAATATTTAAAAAAAAACATGACTACTTCTTATTAAATTAGCCCAAAATTGCACATTCCATGGCTTTATCGGCTATTCCCTAGTTGTTTAATTTAGGAAATCATGTCCATTCATTGAACTAGAGAACAAATTTTGCAAATAAAGCTTAGTAAAAATAAAAAAGCAAGCTTATTAGACGCAGAACTCATGATATTTAGGGTGAACGTGTTCTTGAGAGGAAACCGCGTATCGATAAGCGTATAGAGAGATGCCTTCAAGCTGCTGAAGCGACACCGGGTGGATTGTAGCAGCTAGATGAAAGTAGCGGAAGATCGAAAAGGATGGCATGAGATTATAGACGCTGTAGGTACACCAGACTGCTGTAGGCAGTTAAAGCACTTGGTAGTGTTCCATGCGAACAAATGCGAACAATTCTTTTTAAATGTGTATTTTTTGTATCTATGTTTATTATATGATTGATAATTTTAAATTTTCCTAAAGGGTTACCATGACATCTTATAGCAGTTCTTATTCCTGTGTGAGAAAGAGATAGTTCTAGACACCGTGTATAGCTCTGTCTCATTCCGTCAGTGGAATAAGTTCTGTTTTAAGACGTCATGGTAGGTAGCTGTTTTGACTTTTCTACACACTGTGTCTACATATCTTATTCATCTTTCCTCTCACAGGTCTGTTGGAAGTAATTTCTATTAAAATAAGCAGTATATTTGTGCTTTTCTGTCTTAATGTAATATCTTATCAAGTATTTTATGTGCATAAATAAATAGCAAAAGAGGTAAATTGCTGTTTTCATGGCCCAACACTGAAGGAAGTTTAAGTTCCAAAGCGATTAAAACCGTAATGAATTATTTGATCTTGAGTTATTTTTAGCGCAACACGACTTGGATCCATCTGAGTCAGTTTTCATTTCAGTCCATTTAAAAGAATCATTCAACACGGTGATCAATTTTTCAGGGATCATCTGCTAAGATTATTCAAGACATGTAATATATCCCTAATAGTTGATATCATTAAGAATTATTATTTGATAGTTACATTTTCATGTTTCTTACATTCATTAAACAACCGTTTTGGTGACTGACTTAAACCAATCCATGATCATTCTTTTGCCTTTTGTGTTCGAAACGGCGGTATCTCTTTCGAACAACCCGCAACCCCGGCTGGCAGGCCCCTCTGCTTTGTTGACATCTTTTAGAATCGGGCGTGGAACACGAAAGCGCCTCAACCTCGCGCTTCACAATTAAAATACGCCGGAATTTAAGTTATGATACCAATGGAAAAAAAAAACAAAATGTAGTTTAGCAAGATTGATACTGATATTAGTAACTACGATACAACCAATACACATTGAAAAAACGCTATAAAGCGCTGTTATTTTTAAAATTCTGAATATTGCAAGCTCTAACCAACCCTCAATTTCCATCAGAGTCAGTGGACAAACATCAGGCATGGCAGTGAAAGCTAAGCCTGGATTACTGCCCATACCGCAGCCGTCTAATGACTCGCTATAACGTAGCGAGACATTCTGTGACGTCACGAACTCGATATACAGAGTGTTTGGTTTTCACGGGCTTTCCTTTACCAACTCCTGAGCCGAGGCTAACGACTGTCAATGTTAAAATTCATCATAATTTTCCTGCCCTTGTACCATTCTATTTGGGCCTGCGCAACATGTTTTCTTCTTCCATTCTCCCCTATCAGACGTTACGGCATCATTTACTCCTTTCTCCTTCATATCATTCCTCTCCTCTCGCTCTTCGTCCATCAACATTCAGATCCATCACTGTTTTTAGTCACTTGTGCTTCATCGCTCTTCATTACATGTTCATACCAAAAAAAAAACGACTCCCTTTCATATTTTCTGTAACGGGCGCAACTTTCAAACTTCCTCGAATATACTCATTCCTTACTTTATCCATTCTTGTCCCTCCACACATCTATCTCAATATTCTCATCTCCGCTACATGCAATCGTTTTTCATCCACCTTTTTTACAGCCCATTCTGACCCATACAGTACAACAGGTCTAATCACGGACTTGTAATTTTCCCCTTTAACTTGAGGAGCATCCGTGGGTCACAAGATGTTCCAGTGACCTGTCGCCATTTCATCCATCCTGCGAATGTTATAATTATAGCTAGCAATTTCTAGCCGCAAAAAAGTAATAGAATATTAATACTGACTGTTTTTAAACGCCGTTTACATGAGGTGTTCGCATTGATTTCCTTTGGTGAACTTACCCAAAAGTTAATATTGAAACTTGATGAAAATGCGAATTTAAATTACTTGTCCAACGTCGGGCTGTAAGAAAGATGGATCATAATGATGTGACATCAGGTGGAGTAGATAAATCCGGGACTTAGTTGAGTAGGACAAGGGTGCTTGTAAGACCGATGACAAGATCGATCACTGAGAAAATAATGATTACATTAGCCCGATATACTTGGTCCAAATTGGAGCGGTACAAGAAAAAAAACCGGCGAAACACTAGTCGGACTCGTACATCAAAGGTTCTGTATAATTTTGTAGTTAACTTACAAAACTACCAAACATTGTTCTAACGAAAAGATGATTTGTTTCGAGGAACAAACTTAACTTTGCCGTAGAATAACTGTTGGCTTCATACATCGACTTAGGTCGCGGTTAGTTTTCCAACTGCATTTAGGTTTGTATTCATATTTTTTTTTAATACATTTCCAACTTTATGGTGACAATCGTAAAGGGAACCGGGATCCGGACTTTATGACAGAAATTCTAGGTCAACGGGAAGAACCTAAAGATATTGATTAACTTTGCGAATGAAAGTTAAAAATGCGAAATAAACGGTCATAAATTTCAAAGGAGATGTTCCAGAAATGTATGGAGCTTGGGCCAGCTCTATGTACACCTAATGTAAATATCACTATACAGTATAGTTAACGATTTTTTGTGTTAATTTCCTATATTTTGCCGTCGTTTTTATGTAAATCCAATTTAACTCGGTCAAGGAGAGCAACACAACTACTAATAAATATGGTGGTCAGCAATAAGCTAAATGTGATTTTGACAATGACATTTGATTGATGTGTTGTGTGTCACCTTATTTATAACTGCGAGAAAAACAAAACACGAATTCCGAGCATACTACTTGTTTGCGTCTGCTTATCTTGTAATACCTATTATTGCAGCTAGATTAGTTACATGGTTTAGCGCAATATTGTTCATTCTCATTTATTACCGAGGTGCGCCTTACGCACGCCATTGTCAATAAACTGGAACAATTTGAGATAAAATGTTACAATAATGAACAAGGTAAGAAAACATCGCAGAGAAATAACATTTGTACAAAGAAAAGAGGATACATACCTGAAACTGAACTTGTTATTGTAAAAAAAACACTACATACGACGGGATCCAAATCACTGACGAATCAGAAACTATCATATAACAAAATCAACAGAGAAGCAATCAATCAAGGTCCGTAATAGTATGCTGCTTCGCAAAACAAAAACAATCGTTAAAAACTCCGAAACACAACTAACTCAACATTCACGAACACGATGATTCAAAGTAAACGTAAACGAAACTTAGAAGTACCCTCTATAATTTCATACTCTTTGCTTAGAACTGTCAAAGTCGTCAATCAAACTGTCATGGCTACCTTAAAAAACCGGCCAAGAGCGTGTCCGGACACGCTCAGTGTAGGGTTCCGTAGTTTCCCTTCCGTCAGAATAAGTGTTCCCAGTTATGAGGCCAACCGAACAATTCGGTAATACCCGATCCAATGTAATAAGTACCTACAGCGCCATCTCTCGAGGAATTGGTTTACTAATTAATACAAAGACGTGCAATTTCGGTGGTAATTTTGGATTGCGAGAACAGATTTCAATAATTCTTTTTTTGTTTGTAAAAAGATACGTTCAGGATAATAAAATATGTAAACAAAGTTACAAAAAAAGCTTGAATTACGATTATACTACAAACTTAGTCCAGAAATTATTTTGTACAACTTTTTGTCTTTTTTGTACAAAAACTGTTGTGTCAATCAAGTTCAAAATGATTTTCATAGAAAGTCCTTATAAAGTTCTACTTTTCAGATTTTTTTCATATTTTTTAGACTTATGGTTCAAAAGTTAGAGGGGGGGGGACACATTGTTTTTTACTTTTGGAGCGATTATTTCCGAAATAATTGACATTATCAAAAAATAATCTTAGTAAACCCCTCTTCATTTTTAAATACCTTTCCAACAATATATCACACGTTAGGGTTAAAATTAAAAAAAAATCACTTCCCACTTTACATATAGGGTGGCTACCCTAATAAAACATTTTTTTCAAATTTTTATTTTACCACTTTGTCGGCATGATTGATATACATATTGGTACTAAATTTCAGCTTTCTAGCGCTAACGGTCACAGAGATTAAGCGAGGACGGACGGACGGACGGACGGACGGACGGACGGACGGACGGACAGACAGACATGGCGAAACTATAAGGGTTCCTAGTTGACTACGGAACCCTAAAAAAGGGTTATCTCACTAAAATACTTTTCAAATAATTGATTAAGTACACCTGTACTTTTATTCTAACTAATTTAATTGTATTTTTATGAGAATCTATATTTTTTTTCCTTTTTATCTATGCGGTGTACATATTCCTAGCCCAAAATCGAACATCTCCTTTAAAGGGTTATTTTTTTTAAAACTTCAGTATTTGGTTTTATTTCAACTCGATGTCTTCACGCTTTTTCGAGATAAAGGGTCTTGACAGACAGACAGCCAGATAATGGTGATTGGTTGCAAAACTCCTATTTTTAATACACCTTTCTAAGTTTCACATGATTGTAACTATGTAATAAAATCTTAAAAGTTAAATTCTACCAACATTCCGTGTTTCGATTGAGCTGATTTTTTTCATACATGCTAAGTTTAAATGACAATTCTTCGTCAGCTAAATGACGTCATTCTTAACCCAAAATGGCTGTCTCTCAGAGCTGGCTGACTACTTAGTTATTTTTTATGCATTCCCATGATTATAAGAATCAAATGAAAGGGTTTAGTGTGATTTTTTTTGAGAAAGTGTCTTACATTTTAAATATATTATTACTGCGACTTTTGAGTAAAAAGATCCTGAGGCTCATTTCGATCCAATACATATTTGATTTTTCCAGTGTCGACTTTGCTAATACCATGACACTTTGCCAACAGCTCAACTTGATTATCGTCGAAACGACGAAGAAGAAGAGTAAGTAAAAGAAACATCCTGTATCTCGAAATAATACATCAAGTTAGCAATATAGCGGACTGGCGGCGTCTCTCTGTTTATTTGAGTTCGTACGTACACTTCACAAATTGACAACTTGACGTACAACACACACACACACACACCAACGACACATACGAAGTTATGTACAGACATATATATGTAGGTACTAGTAGCTGAAGTGCGCTGAAACTTTGAATGAAGAGTTTTCAGGATTCAGAATGTGTTGTTTAAAAAAAATCAAATGAGAGTTTGAATTTAAATTATAAACTGGCACAAATCGATTGTAGTTTGTAATGAAAAGTTATGTTTATACAGGGTCATTGAAAAAATACCCGAAACCTCTTAATCCTGCCTTCATATCATGACCCTGAACAACATTTGTTCTACGACTTTGACCTCAACTAAACAACGTAGCCAAAAACAATTTGTTTTCATTTATTTGACGTCTGTAAAATTTGCGTATACTACACGCGTACCCACTTTGATAGCCGCGCCGCGCGCATGTTAAATTGGACCTTGTCGACTTGCGTTTAACAAGGTAGGTACCGTACCTACAGAAGATTTGCTCAATTATTGGCGATTATTAAGTGCAAGCAACCAAAATCGAGTAAAATAATAAATGTAGGCAACATACAAGTAGTACATTGACCCCTGAATATTTCATCGCATTACAAGTATGTACCTACATAACACATTCTTCAATATCAACAGATGGATGAAGTAAATTGAATTCAAAATATGAAACCGCTAATAGTTAATTTACTAATACGCGCGAATTTCGATAGCGGTATACGCGCACGCGTGTTCTTACGAGTAAGGCACTCATGCGACTGTCACCCCGACCGAACCCCGCGCTGTGCGCCCGCTCGCTTCCTTGAGCGTGGCGCGCCGTTTGATCTAGCCGCGCGGCGCGGCCGGGCGGCTGTCTGTCGTCGGTCACCGCACTCACCGCATAAATGATATATGCAAAATTTTGACTAAGTTTATTTTTTTGTATGGAAAAAAAATTCTTCGAAATTTGAAAAGTCGTAGAACAAATGTTGTTCAGGGTCATGATATGAAGGCAGGATTAAGAGGTTTCGGGTATTTTTTCAATGACCCTGTATATAACACGTTTAGTACAGGGTGTGAAAATATCCTTCACGAAGGCAAAAGTCACTGAGATATTTTTTTGTTGTTCTTATCCATACAGACTTGGGAACCTGGTCATTATTTCAATTTCTCCGTAACCAGAAAGAAAGTTTAAAGTTCCGACTTTTCCACACATTTGAAATTACAAGTTTTAAATCTTATAATTTTAAGCAAACATTTCCATAACCCTTACTATTCAATTACTCAATTAGCATAATGAGTTGTACAAAAAAGCGTAGATTTTCTACAGAAAATTCCAAACAAAATACCGGCCAAGTGTGAGTCGGACTCCCGCACCGAGGGTTCCGTAAAAACTGGCTGCGCAGACGTAAGTTTTATGATATTAATTAAAATCGATAACTCAACGCGTTCCCGAGATAAAGGGTTGACAGACAAACATACTGAGGGGCAACAACGTGATCCTATAAGGGTTCGCCTTTTTTCTTTTGAGGTACGAAAACTAAAAATAAAAGATTATTTTTATTCAAATTAGGCTGATAATCAGCACTTTCTGAACGTCAAAGTATATAATAATAATTTATTTATTTGTCAGATCAATACAATCCATTATTGTTAGTAATTGTTAAGACATACACAACTTACAAACTAAAGTTAGAACGTAAATACTTAGGTCAATTCATTACATGTCAAAATTTATAATAGCTGTTATATAAAACATACACAATAACAACACACACACACACACACATTATTTCTGGCAACGGTTTGAAGGCAACACTAACGTCGTCGTCCAGTGTTTACAAATAACGCCATCAGTCCTATTTGCTACGGTCATCAAGAGACTGTTGGCGCTGCCACGCACCCGCCGCATCAGGGATGCGATACGCTTTCGGATAATGGCATAAAAATCATCAATACGTGCCTCCGCGAACATCCCAGATGCGCTGCAGTATCGCGGCAGCCTCAACAATGCCCTGTATGCGTTATTGTATTGGACGCGTAAGGCGCTGTAAGCCCTCTGCGTGTAGTCAACCCATAGGCTGCAAGTATAAAAAGACTGACAGTAGGCCCTAAACAGAGTCGCCTTAACATTATTTGAACACTTTGCAAACCTACGGATCAGCATATTGCTCCTGACTGACAACGCCCTACGTTCCCTCTCCAAGTCAATGTTATCGGTTTGCGTAGCAGTGACCCAGTGCCCCAGATATTTAAAAGAAGTGACCCACTTTAGACCTGTCCCCGCGAGTGTGATAGATGGTACATCATAGTTCTTAGTTCCTGCCCTGAATAGCAGACACTCGCTCTTTTTTGGATTGTATTTAAGACCCTGGGCCTCCGCAAATCGCTCACAAACCAATAACAATGCCCTGAGAGCACTGATTGATGGAGCCAGCAACACCATGTCGTCCGCGTAACTTATGTTATTGACAAACGTTCCGTCAATTGAACAACCTACGGCAGTGCTGCTGAGCTCACGAATCAGACTGTCCACATACAGACAGAAAAGTTTTGGTGAAGTCAGCCCCCCCTGCCTGACCCCACACTCAAGCCCGTATGGATCAGACAGCGAGCCTGCCCACCTCACCATATTGGTCTGATGGCCGTACCAGTATTTAAACAGTTCAACCAACTCACCCGGAACCGTTGTCTCATCATTCAACTTCTTCCACAAAACACCATAGGACACCAGATCGAAGGCTTTTGACAAGTCCAAGAAACATGCATACACAGGGGTTTTCCTGTCTGTATAGTATCGAACAGTATGCTTGAGACAGAGAACAGCATGTTCAGTTGACAGCCCAGATCTGAAGCCAAACTGTGCGTCGTGCAGCGACATATGCTTATTTAACTGTTTGTCAAGCACACTGTCCAACACTTTTGCAATAATCGTCGCCAACGAAATGGGCCTATAGTTGTTTAGGTCCGAAGCGTCCCCGGTGCGATTTTTTATGATGGGCACAACTAAGGTCTTCATTAAATCGTGTGGTAGGTACGTGTGTGAGAAGCAGAAATTAAAAAATAAAGCCAGCACTCTAGGCATATGAACACCCGCATTTTGTAAATGCTCGATGCTCAGAGAATCGTGCCCAGGAGATTTCCCGCGCTTCATACTTCTTAACACTGACGCTATTTCCCTAGCCGACACCCTTACCAGTGATCCCATTGCTGGCTTCTTAGCCCCCACGGCCTCTCCTATTGCACCTAGAGGGGACTTCATGGCAAAGTGATTCCTGAACAGGTTAGCTATGGATGCAGGCTCACTAACACCCGCCACACTTGCAGGAAGGCTCGACCTGCCATTCAGTTGGTTAGTGTGCTTCCAAAACTTTACAAAATCCTTCTTGTCGTGACAGGATGCTATTATATTCATTTTAATTTGCTCACTGTTTTCCTGACACCACTTTAGTTTACTTTTAAAAACTCGTTTTGTCTCTCTCATGGTAGTATACACAGTACCCACTTTTGGTTCACCACATATTACCCAATTCTGAAAAGCAAGTCGAGCCTCCAGGTGCGCTTGTCGAACATGTTTATTCCACCCTATTACTGGTTTTCTTTTGTTTAGTTCCGGTCCAGAGTAACTAGTACATGACGCACAACTTAATATGTCAACAATTTCATTATACATTTTATCAATAATACATCTATGTTCTACCTTTGTACACAATTTGTCACTGCAATGTCTAAATTCAGAAGGATAATCAATTTTTCTTAATCTTGTCGTACATAAATATAAGAAACATCTTTAAAGCTGACACTATTTTTCTTTCTTTTTGTGAAAACCTCCCTAAATCATATTACTAAAAATGTGCGTCGGCCGGGAATCGAACCCGGATCAACTGCTTGGAAGGCAACTATGCTGACCATTACACCACCGACGCATATATTAGTAAGCATCAATAAAGTTGTCAAATGGGGATGTAAACACGATTATGTGATGTTACTGTTACTATTGGCGCAGTGGTTGAGCGATAGACTGCTGCGCTGCGTGTCGCGGGTTCGATTCCCGCACGGAACAAATATTTGTATAGCCTACAGATAATGGTTTTTGGTCTGGATGTTCGTGTAGGTATATGAGTTTGAATTTTTGTGAACGCACCCACGTTACAGGAGGAATTCCTAGTGTGGGGCAATGGTTAATTTAAAAATAGAAACAGTCAGGAATCCAACTAAACTAAAAAACGGACTTCCATACCAATCGGCTTTGAAAAAATTCTATGAAAGCCGCCGCCTTCTGAAAGTAAGCTTATTTTCCGTCTTGTATTGTTTTTATGGAAGTCTATTCTTATTAAAAAAAAATATATATTATAGCCTTTTTAAAAAAATATATATATTATAGCCTTTTCGGCTTAACGTGCTCGGAAAGCACAGATCTTTGACAGTCGTTACAGGTAGTCAGTGTTCCGAAAGTCTGACAACCAGTCTTACCAAGGGCTATCGTATTACCCAGTATTAACTGGGTTGTGGAGGTCAGATAGGCAGTCGCTCCATGTAAAATACTGATATTCAGCTGCATCCGGTTAGACTGGAAGCCGACCCCAACGTAGTTGGGAAAGGCTAGGCAGATGACTACATATTATAGCCTTTTTAGTTGTGGTATGGTGGTATCTCCCCGCAACCTAGCCAGAAGTGACGAGATGGAACACCGTGCGGTTTTAGTCAATAGTCTGTCAGACCCCTCAAAAAGGAGGTATCTCTCACAAATTCGCATCGAGTATTTATTTTCCATTGCTACTATAACATAATAAGCATATCATCCACATACATTGATGAAATAAAAAATCGGGGTACACAGTTCCCCTTTCCTGATTTTTAGGTACTGGCTACCTGAAGTTTTTGCCTTTGCGCCTTATTTATTATAATAGCAATGCTAAGTTTTCCCTCTTTCTCCCTCATTTCTCTTTTTTTAAGTTACGTATTCGTTACTCATATCAATTTTATCTACTCGTATATTACTTTGGTAGTTTATGAGTTATCTTTACTAATATTATAAAAGCGAAAGTGAGTTTGTTACATCTTCACGCCTAAATGGCCAACCTGATTTTAATGAATTTTGGTACAGAGATAGTTGGGACCCTGGAGACGGACATAGGCATTTTTTAAATGGGAAATGAGGGAGAAAACGGGAGAGAAAATTATATTTTTTCGATCATCACGCTTGCTAAAGTTAGCGTTAGCCCAGAGTAACTGTGCCACGCGGACGAAGTCGCGGGCGGAAGCTAGTGTTCCTATAAGTATTAAAACTCACAAACCTTCGCAAAACACAATTTTCATTGCATTTCGTTCACTAGAGCACTTTGTCAGCCGACACAACATACGTTATATGTTTACCTGTAATTAAAGTGTATTGTACCGTTACACAATCAAATTCATTAGTGTAATTAAAAACATTTGTAACAATAAAGAGGATCGTTCGAGTTCGTATAATGATTTGGATAGTTCTAATACATGCGTCGGTGGTGTAATGGTCAGCATAGTTGCCTTCCAAGCAGTTGATCCGGGTTCGATTCCCGGCCGACGCATTCTTTTTATTTTACCATTACGATTTTAATTTAAAATCATTCGCGGTATGTGTGACATGATGTTGACTTTCGATTTTTCTTGATTTTGATCTTTTGTTTCATTTCGATATGACTGTCACAGGGTTCAGTCACGGGTCCTGCCGGAGCGGGTTGTTCGAAAGAGATACCTCGGTCTCAGAACATAAAGGGCAAAAGAAGGAAGCTGGGTGGGTTTTAGTCAGTAAAAATCTGACACTCACCCTCGCACCGTCTAGGGCGGGAGAAGTAATTTGATGATTTCCTGTCCCAAATAATACAGTCACACTGGAAACGAAATATGAATAGTTTTTTTTGTTACTTTTTTCGGTATCAATAAGTGTCAGACTCGTCCTGACTAAAAGCCATTTATGTTCCCACTTTTGCCATTTGTGTCTCAGCGCTGTGGTATCTCTTTTGATCCAAACTCCAGGGTTGGCAGGCAGAAGCACTGGCAGGCCCCTCAGATATACTATATACTGGCTTTTTTCTCGGCTGCCAAGGAATCGTGGATGGATCTTGTATGTATGTACGTAATATTCTTTATTACCTCATATTCCAAACCAATGATAAATGATTTTGCAAGTAGGTTTTCACAAACACTTTTAAACGTCTTTTTTTTTAAAACTAGATGAGGCCGGTTTTTCGTAACCGACTACTCTGAGAAGAAACAGCCGAAAAAACTCAGAGATCAGTCTCTTTTAAGGTCCAGACAAAAATCTTGATTAACTTACATGAACGGATTTAAATAATTAAGCTAATAAATGGCGGATGACTTATTTGAGTCGTTTGTTGATAATTGGTTAGTGAACTTCTTAGTGATAAATGTGCATAGAAAATAGAGTGAATATTTCTTTATAAATAAATTAAAAAATAATAATTTATTGAATTGTGATTAAAAAGTGCTAAATAAAAAAACCCTACTGCGTTAAAAATAATTTTAGATAACAACTGCTAAGAGTAAAAAGAGTTTTGTCCAGGACTGTTAAAAAAATACTTAATTATAGGCTAACTAGCTTTCGCCCGCGTTAAATTTGGGGTAACACAGTTCCTCTTGCCCCTTATTAATTTGTAATAGCAACGCTAAGTTTTCCCTTTTCTTCCCTCTTTCTCCCTCACATCCCACTTTTTTCAAATAAAAAAATTAACCTATGTCCGTCTCCTGGTTTCCAACTATCTCTGTACCAAAATTCATCAAAATCGGTTTAGCCATTAAAGCGTGAAGAGGTAACAAACAAACAAACTCACTTTCGCTTTTATAATATTAGTAAGGATAAGGATAGTAAGGATTACTTAATGGATCCCGGCTGCTGTATTAATTAACTTGCTTTCTACACTTCTGGATTGGACTTCTTTTTTTCTTTTCAGTTTTTATTTAAAGTTAATTAATGATACATTAATAACGCACCAAAAAGTACTAGGCTAGCATAAACACAAGGTTTATTTTTGAAAGCGAGCTTCTTCTTTGTTTCACATTTCAATCTAACATTTACTTTTCATACAATACAATATTTGATATATGTACTAGGACCCTAGGTTAACTCGCATCTAGTCTGTTTGTGTTGTTATCTCTTTTTAGCGCATTGTGCGTTGTATATATCTGTCTCATTTATCCAGTAGTACTGATGTTATAATATCGATTGAGTGAGCTTTGTTTTACAAGAGATAGAATTTGTCGTATGAGTCCAGAGATTGATCTTACGATAAAGGTTATGTTTAAAATGATAACGTTTTAAATTAAAATAAAGGCTTCAATAAGCAGTTTGTTTAGCATATAAAAAATAATGCGTCGGCCGGGAATCGAACCCGGATCAACTGCTTGGAAGGCAACTATGCTGACCATTACACCACCGACGCATGTAGTGAGTGTTTCTTAAATATTGTTCGGAAGCTTTTTTTAAACTAATTTATTTGCACAACTGGTAAGGTTTAATTAGTATCAAGTTTTGATGACCATCGTTTCTTTGTTTGACTTATGTCAAAGGAAGAAACATTGAGGACTTGAAAGAGTGGCAATGGATTTTGTCCTAATTCTTTGTTTCCGAAAACGCGAATCTATGTATATTACCTGTTGATATTTTATCAATATTTATACCTACTATAGATAAAAATTTTACTAGTTGTGCCTAGCGGTTTCACCCGCTCCTCAGCTCCTTTTCTGGAGATGGTTATGAAAAATAGATTTTGGCCGATTCCCAGACTTACCCAATATGCACCCATATTTTCAAACAAATCGGTTCCGCTATTTCGAAGGAGTATAGTGTTAATTAAAATTAAAAAAAAAATCGGTTGGCATGATATTGAGTTATTAATTTATTAGTCGCGCACATATTTAATGCAAATTTAAGACTTATGTGACTTATTCTTACTAGATATACTTATACTTATAGACTTTCTCCTGGATACCACTGTCAAAACTGGACCAAATTAAAATGGGACCACATTGTGAAAACCAACTTTCAAATAAAATTAATCACGTAAATCGGATTATAAATCCCAGAGTTATTGCTGTACATACATCGAAAAAAAAACCTACTGAGTTGAGAACCTCCTCCATTTTGAAGTTGGTTGAAGGTTTTGTTATATGAGGTCGACTATAGAACTAGCTAACCCAGGAGAAAACAATTAACTCGCGGCTTAAATACATCCGAGCTATATAAACAGGCAGGGAATTCCTCTCCTTGGATATGCGTTTAAAAAGGATGCTTTAAAACAATTAATTTTGATTTAATCTCTTGTATGCCGGTCAGGTGCAACTCATCCGAACCGGAGCTCCAAGTACCGGGGCACAAGTAGGAACATCGGGACACACCGGGGTACTGAACGCTTTCCTCTATATAAATAGGTAGTGCGAACAACACAACTGTACGACCGTTTTCATAGTTTGCAGGGACTATAAGTGCAATGAAATGTGCATGTTTATTTACGAAAGACATATATAAGCTTATAATAGTGGCATAGTTGCTTTGGGCTAACGCTAACTTTAACCTGTGTTATGATCGAAAACAAAAATATCTTTCTCTCCCCTTGTCTTTCCTCTTTCTCCCTCTTTTCCTATTTTATCTTTGTCCGTTTCCAGGGTCCCAACTATATCTATACCAAAATTCATCAAAGTCGGTTGGGCCACTTAGGCGTGAAGTCGTAACAAACAAACTCACTTTCGCTTTTATAATATTAAGTAAGGATGTATGTTGATGCTTCTATTTTATCGAATCGATTTAGGTACTCAGTTGCTCTTTATGACCTGTTTATCTGCCTTTTTCCAACTTTGTTAGGGTTGGCATACAGTTTAACTAGATGCAGCTGAACGCCACTATTTATAAAAACTTTGCCCCTTACTAGTAATATCTCCTTAATCGTGGGTGCGTTTACAAGCATTTAAACTCACATTTACAAACAGCCAGAAACAAAACAACTACCTGCAGTTCATACAAATATTTGTCCCGTGCGGGGTTCGAACCCGCGACACGCGGCGCAACAGTCGATGGCTCAGCCACTGCGCAAACCGTGTATTTTACATGGAGGGACTGCCTACCTGACCTTAGTAATAGGTAATACGATACCTCTTGGTAAGACATGTCAGACTTTCGGGACACTAATTACCTACGTTACAATAATTAGTAGTCAAAGATCAACAAATGACAGCCGGAACCACCGAGGAATGGAGGAAACTACGTATCCAATGGGTGGTCCCCATCTACGAAACATCCTTGGTAAACACGGCTTAACATGAAGATGGATTCGGCTATTATTATTTAGTTACGAGCTTTTCTGATTGCCCCTTTAATACAACTGAATCAAAAATAAAAGATTATGTAAGATTCTTTAAGTAATTTCTGCATCGCATTAAGAAAAAAATGAGAACAGGAGGTAGAATATATCAGCTTTTGTTCACCATGTATAAAGAAAGCTGTTTCGACCCAAACAAACAAACCAAAAGCAAATAAAGTAATGATGCCTTGTATACGGCTAATTACAACAATAACATGATTGCTTTCAAACCAGACGGTACTTTTTATAGCCTCAATCGATGAATCAATTCTCAAGAGTCAAGCGTTCGGTTCCTGCCACTCGTATGTCTTATAAGTTAGAAGTACCTCTAAGCTGTGGTTAATTCCGTTTGAAGCGATCCATTATGAGTTGAATGATAATTTATTGCTGCATCTATTTTTGTACCAAGTTTGCTTTGTGTATAATTGGTCGAATTTTTGAAATAGTTCCTACAACAAAATGGGAGTGAGAGTCAAAAGTACTACGTGTGCTTTGCTAAGATGTTTCAACCAGGCGTCAAAGTTTGTTCGATATCCAGTCGTATTGTCTCGCACATAAATAAATGATAAGGTCTTCAACATAATATTATTACACTCATAACTAAAAAGATAGAAATAAAAGCATATAAAAAGGACTTTTCTTTGTTTTGTTGACTTTTTGCCACCAATTCCCCGGAAGTAAGTAATTTTTTCACTGTTTTGTTTTTCTAAGTAGGTTATTTAGGTATAGGTTTAAAGATCTTTACTCTCAATAAAAACATAAAATGTCACTTACTTGAAAACAAAAGTTATTACTTAAATACTAAATTGGGTTCGACAACATCCGTTCGTTTCAAACTAACTGAAACTTTACCACCCAACGCATTCATTTCTCGGTTTATGTCCTGTTTTGCGATCATTAGATTATCATTTTTGAGCGTGGTGACCGAATCCAAACACACCGCACGGAGGTGTGGCTTGTCTAACGTCGTTTACACAATACGGTCAGTTATTTCAAGCCCGATTCTAATTTTCTAATAGCGTGTTTGGTAGAGAATCGGATAGTCAATCGACATTACGCTGGATCAAACCCAAGGTCTTGTTTTTCTTTTTGCGACTTCTTTTCAATGGAAGTACTTTTTAAATATTCTATTTATTTTTTTATTTATTGCATAAGTTGATAAAAAATGCTATGCAATAGCTTTACCGCGGCAGTCCCCGAGTGCCACACGTATTTTTTTGCCACAGTTAGTCCTGGTTTTTGGTAAACCTAATATTTGGTTTTACAAGGATTCGTTTGATTCTGCCCTATCAAAGCCATCACACGTGCTTCATTGGTCTAGTCGCAAGGACGTCTAGTGATAATTAAATCTTCGGTTCGATACCTAGGTCGCGCAAAGAGTTTTAGGGTTTACGTTAGTAATTTGTGACAAAAAGAGTGATGGATCTGAATGTTGATGGACAGCGAACAGAGGAAGGCCAAAGAAAAAATGGATGGATTGTGTAAGGAGTTATAAGAAGGAGAAAGGAGTAAATAATGATGACGTGACGTGCCGAGAATGGAAGAAGAAAACGTGTTGTGCCGACCTAAAATAGAATGGGACAAGGGCAGGAAAATGATGAATTTCTCATTAGCTACCATGGAGTCTGGATTATTGTGTGTTCGGTTGATAACAATGGGCTCGAAGCTACATCCCGGTCACAAGACATAAGTAATAACTTGTGAAAGTACTGTAGTTGCCCATTCCAAAGCGTTGATCTCTATGGAGAAGAATGGGCAAGAAACTCAATGGACACTCTTTTAAATTAGAATATCATTACAAAATCGTATTCACATCAATCGACGCTCCCGCCACCATCAGCAGTGAGCACGACACTATTAACCATGAGGGCTTAAATTAAATAAAAAACTAAAGATTTGGTTCTGCCCATCCTTCCGGTCATTACAGGACAGATGCTATACCCATGTGGTTTAACCCTATACTAACTTATCATTTAGCCTCCCAGAATCATAGGGAATCATCAGCCAGGAACAAAAGCACGTAATTGGGTGAGTTTCCACGTTATCCCTGGTCACGGAACCATGACACCATCAAGATCAAATTATGTGGTACAATGGGGTACAATGGTGACGCCGTAATGTTGGTACTTCCGGTAGTAATGATGATTCTATTTTGTTGGTCAACTCGTGTGTCAAGTTTGATTTCATAGTTAAGATATTCGGGCGCAAAAGTGTTCGTTCTATTGAGTGAATATAATTAAGTGATCATTTATGATCCCTCAATTAAAATATCATCTAACTTATTAATTGATAAAATCCTTTAATTCCTTACGACTTGAAGAGTTACTTATATCATGAACATGAACTGTTTTCTTCAACGTCTGCATTTCCACGTTTAGCAGCGTTGTGAACTTGCAATTACCAACTTATGAGGGATGGAACAGCCATATCTTTTGACTGCGTAAACTTAGAGATATGATTTTTCCTCAACGCCAAAGGACCACAGACTGAGTATATTATGGTTTTAATTTCAACTTTCACCCGTTCCCGAGATAAAGAGTCTTTGCAGATAAATAGACAGACAACAAACTGATCTGATTCCGTCTTTTTCTTTTTGAGGTACGGAACCCTAAAAATACTATTTACTAATTTCAGCAACTTTGAACCTTTATTTGAGGCGTTATATTAACATGGCTGGGTTTTAGTCATTGAAAGTCTGACACTCCCCCCCGCTTCGCCCAGAGCGGGGGAAGTTATTTGGTAAAATGCCGCCCCAAAAAAAAGGCGGTATATTTTTAGCTTAGTTATATAACTGTATGTTTACTTGACGTCCCGTTCAAGTTGTAGGAGTTGCAAAATTAAACAAAGTATAGGGTCACAAAGTTTTTTTTATTGAAACACTTAAATTCGATTTTTAAGTACATATCAATAATTTGAAATAGCTTCCTCATATGGCAACGTGTTTTATTACAACACAATTACTTACTACATAAATATCTATAAAATATATACCTATTTACAAAACTTAATAATACTGCTTCTATATACACTCGCTTTATATCTATAAAACATCTATTTTATTTATTCGAAAAAAGACATTAAAAATGCAAGGCACCGGTTTTAGCACCATTTTACAAAATAAATTTGCAAAATCTCTATAAAATTATGTATTTTGACATTTTTGTCACTGGATTAATTAAAAAAAAAATACTATGCACAAATAGTACTTACACAAATAGTGAAAATACGTGCAAAATTTTAATCGATATAATACATTTTTGTTATAATTTACAATTTGCATAAGAAATAGTTTTCATACAATTTCTGAGCACTTGTGCTCTTGACTGTATGCCATACCCGTACATTACGATGAGCATAATGTCATTGGTTGTTGGGTTTAGATAGACGGTAGTAAAATTTAAATTAAAAATGGATTATGATTAAAAATCTACTAAATTACAGGTCACTAAAACTGTGACAATGAAACATTCATTATTTAAGATATGATTAACTACACGGGCTTAAAGTTAACCAGTAAGGTTCACAACATCTTATCCGTTATCAAAACCCAACCAACCAATATCATGATACTCACATCACACTACTATATCAGACGTTATCATAAGCGAAGCGATATTAACATCAAGATTTGCTTGGTCACTAAGGAACAACGATATAATGTCAAATTGACATAAGAGTTGACATCCAATCGCCCCCCGCTTCCCTCATGACATAGTCCCCACAATATCTACTAAACTATATTTACAATAAATATCACTAATTTCGTAAATACAGAGAATAATTATTCAGATCTCAACAACATTTCAACAAATGCATGTAGCATTTATTTGTACAACAGGAAAACAGATAATATTTAGAAATTGCATCAGATTTTGGAAACACATTGACTTTAAAAATGGTCTATACAAGAATAATTTAGACATTTCTAATAATAAAGTACATTTATCATAAATAACAGATACATTAAATATCTTATAGTCATAAACAAACAATTCAACAAAAGCATTGAATGATTTGATTCTCGATATAAAATAATTTATTTACACTTTTTCTCTAAACAAGTAAGCACCGTATGAAAAATTTTAGCACAATATTTTGTTACAACAAACGCTCCCGATGCAATTTCTCAAGACTTAGTAAGAAAATACAGGAACTTTTTAAGATAAAGGCACTTTGAAGGAAATACTAACATTAATACTGGTTGAAGACTCCAGCCGTGCAATAAGCTTAGCGCACACTGGCGACAAACCGCTGTTACAATATACACCTAGAGACCTGTTTAACACCGGCTTATAATTCCATTGCACTTCTTGTGACTAGCAAAACAGTATCTCCACAGCGGCGATTCAAAAAAAGAATCGTCCTCGCGATTATCTGCTCTATATTCGATATTATGCGCTTAACTGCTGCGTCTTCTACAAAACAAACCACGACATTAAATACATCGAAGACTATCGATTAATACATAAAGATTCGACGTACTTTGGATCCATTTCGTCGATCTCACGTCCTTTCGTTTCTGGTACGAAAAGAACAACGAAAAGGAGACATAGTACTGAAATTCCAGCGTACATCCAAAATAGCCCATACAGACCGATGTAGTCTTTGAAATCTGTTGCCGTCTTAACATTAACGAATCCACAAAGATGACTGAAACTAGTAGCTAAAGCACTGCCCGTACTTCGGTACTCAAGAGGAAACAATTCACCAATGAGTAGAGAAGAGATAGGGCTGATACCTAAAGAAAACGCGATCGTAAATGTTAAAACGCAAAGTAGAGGGATCCAATCGTACGTAGGTTCTGATGTGATTAAATCTGTCGAATTTCTGAAGACTTCTTGATAGTACGCGAACGATCCAAACCCTGCGAGTGCTATGGACATCATCACTCCACTTATCATTAACAGAGGCAATCTTCCAACATTGTCTATGAGCATCCCTGAGAGACACGACGCCAGTAGTTGTGCTACACTCGTTGCTATCGCTCCTCCATGAGGATTCATTGTCCTAAAGGTTTCCTTAAACATTTTGACTGCGTAGAAGTTGAATAAGTTTGCCCCAGTAAACCTCTGGAAGAACATCAGCCCACAGGTTATAAGAACAGGCCTTGTCATTCGTTTCGAAAGCAGAGCCTTGAATTTTCCAGCGTTGTTCCCGTTGAACAGTTTACTGGCGAGGATATTGGTCCTTATCGTTGCTAATTCTTGTCGTATATCTGCTTCTGGTCCTCTGAGCCATTGCAGGGATTCTTCTGCTTCCTGCTCTCTTCCTCTTAGGAGGAGGGAAGAGGGAGTTTCGGGGATAAAGAATAAAGCGAAAAATAGGAGTATTGGTGCTGCAGCGATCATCAGGGCGAGTTGATACCAGTTCAGGTAGGCGCCAATAGAGAATGATATCAGAATACCGATTTGGCTCAGAATTTTAAGCACTGAGCTCAGGCATCCTCTGATTTCGGGGACTGCTATTTCTGTGACGTATACCTGGGAACAAGAGAAAAGTATGTTAGGAATTTTCATGAATAATGTGAGACGGATTCTAGTTTCTATGTGTTTTGTACCTTTAATGAGTACTTATTTAGGCAAATGATAATGTTGTTCTTATCTTGGATTCGCTATCTTGATCTGGCGACAGTTTGGAATTTCCCTTTATTTCTTTTTTAGATTTAGTGTTAATAGGGATGCCTCCAGAATATTAAATGTTTGCCATGAATGTTGCAAACTTCGCATGCGATATTCACTAACACGAGATGAGAGTCATGGTGGTCACATCTATTCCCGATAGACCACACATTGTAGTAATAAAATACATTATACAGTACAATTAATGTAAAGCGAAACAGCGCTCCACCTAACGATGCATAACCTATGCTTTGTCGCCTATAAGCCTTCCAAATAAAGATTAACACTGTATTAGTAATATTTTCTTCGTTATCAAGTGAATGTATTCATTGCACTAGCCCAATCAGTAACTATCTATTGCATTTCAGTATGGGGAGGTGCAGCTAAGTCATACTTTATAGATCTAGAGAGGGCGCAACGATCCCTGATTAAAGTTATGTACTGTAAGCCTTTTAGATTTTCTACTGAATCCTTATATGCAACTTCTAAGCTTCTCTCCGTCAGGAAACTATATATCCTACACATGACACTTAGATACCACAAAACATTACCTTTCGACAATGCTAAACTTAGGAAAAGGCGGTGCGATATAGTAGCCCCTACACACCCCACTCGTACCGTCTTTGCTAGTCGGCAAAATTTGGCCCAAGCCCCCCGTGTTTATAATAAAATTAACCGTATCCTTAATATATACCCCATGCAATTGTACGAGTGTAAGAAAAATCTGACTGAATGGCTTCTTACTCTTAATTATGAAGATGTGGAGGAAATCCTACTTACAGTAACTTGAATTTGATACATGCTTAATGTACTCACATACCTCACATAACGAATTAATAGGGTTATGTGGCCAAATCAAACTACCATCCACACACACACACACGTACACACACACATACACACACACACACATACACACACATTCACACAAACACACACGCACGCACACACGCTAGCACACACAAACGCACGCACACACACACACACACTTCACGCCTATTTTTCTTATTTTTAATTTTTAAGGAACTTTTGTAATATTATTGTTACTCATATTGTTGGTGTAGTAAGCCTAAATTTATGTTCCATCGGAAGAGCGAGGCTTTCCCAACACAAGTATCTTTCGATTACTTTCTGGGAAGCCCCGGCAACTTACATGTAAAAACTTACTGAAATAAATGCATTTTTTTTTTTTTTTTTTTTATGTATGTGTTCAAAACTGTATTTTACTGTCTACTATTAATTTGGGGATAAGAGCATTTTGTTTCTCGCCTTTCATTTTAGCGTGGGTGTTGAAATTGTGGTTTTATTAGAATTCTTCTGTTTATTTTGATTGTTATTAGTTTTATTATGTAGTTCAATGACTTTGACGTTGTTGGGTAATGGAGAATAGAATTTGATCAGCTGATTCTGCCCACACAGTTATAAAATTTGTTTAGTGTATAAAAGTTGTAGATTTTGTGTGAAAGTGTAAGGTAATGGGATGGTGATATGTTTGTGTTTTACATTATGGTTTATAATGCATTCTTTCCGTAACTGTTATTGTTATGGCTGGTGGCTACACTGTTTTACAGTGATTTAAAATTAGAGATAAAAATGTTTTTCTTTTTACTTTTTTTTCTATTTTATGTATGGCAACTATACAATAAGCGACAGTTCACCATTCAAGGTAGATATTAGTTGAAATATCCGCATTGCCAATGACATTATCTTCTCAGATGATCAATGCTGTAACATTCTTCCTTTGTCCTACAAAGTAAGACTAAAGACCACCATGGCCAGCCCACACATACTTAATACCACCACAACGCGAAATGACCAAAAACATAAAATTCATGAGCGATTCGCCACAATACCAGCCTTACTTATTGTTAAAGCAATGTATGGAAATGCGTCAATGGTCTGTAGAATTATGTCATGAGTTATGGTAAGTATTTCTCGTGACCAGGCTTGAGGTTGTGAAGTCGTAACTGGTGTTGTGTTGATAATAGTCATTTGTTTAGTTGGAATACCACCTGTGTGGGATTGCGGGAAAACTGTGAGAGCAAATTATTGTGCTAAGTTTTTATTTTATCTCTATGGTAAGAGGGGAAAATTGTTCCCGTTAACCTTACAAATATTGTCTTTTTTCTGCATTAGTCGTTTATTATCCATTGAGTACGGGTGTTGAACCAAGTATGAAATAATTAATTATGACCACCATTTTAAAGATAGGAAGCCGATGTCCCAGCTCTGGGAACGTTATTGATCGGTTGATTATTCTTATAAGCACAAAATTCGTTTAGAGGTGCTAACGCAAATGATTATATCAGGTCCAACCTAATTCACTTGATAGGTAATTTTATATGCACTTAAGTAACGTTAAGCAAGTTGACATTTACACTTGTTGAACAAATTGCTTATTTATGTAAAGGATAATGTTGTTATCCTTAAAGTTTAAAGTAACAATATTTACAGTCAACTGTTTTCGTCAGTCTTTTTGCTTCAAAGTTACGGTTGGTGGGTAACAAATCCTTTTTTTGCAGATAGGTAATGATCAAATAACTTCTGAGCGGGGAGGAGTGTTATACTTTTACTGACTAAAACCCACCTATGTTCCTTGAGTTCTTGTTCTTTCGAACAACCAGCAACCTACAGAGATACAAAATCCTAAGATACCTCAATTACTATAGATAATATAATATACAAATCAAGATCAACATCTACCCAATCTAGATATTACAAATAGTCTAGATACAGAATACGGTTGTATTTAGTACTGACATATACAGTAACCTTCATAAAGTTAGACTGATATTGATGATATTTTATCAAGATCATTAATTAATATTCTCCACACAAACATCTGACAGTAATATCCATGTTCTCACAATATCTTCCACAAAATGGTTCCGCCTGACAAGTAATCATGCAATTCTTACTCAAAAACATTGGTCTTGGGTTCAAATAGTGTCGTAAAATTGTTAACAATAGATTACTTTACATAAATAATACTTAACAAGTCAATGTTTGTGCATAAACATTGTGATGCCTTTTTATGTTTTGTTCGCGGAAAGACAAAGAGTATTGTGTCTATGGAGATGGGATTGTTTTATCGGCAGGTGCACAGTGCTCATAGTACACACGACAACACATCAACCTACACAAAACTATTTTAACCTGATCTTTCTACTACGGTGCCTAGTAGAGAGATCAGGTTAAAATGGTTTTGTAGTAAGAATATTATGACATTTCGATTTGATGTTGACATTGGATTTATAAAAGTGACGATTGAAAAACAATGATACGCCAAGATACAATAATTGGTCTTATTTCCTTTTATGTTCAAATTCGATTTGATCCCGAAATCGGGCACATTGTAACGCCTATGTAGACTCTATGTTGATTCCGAATTTGGTTTTACACAATGATCCCTGTATCGTGGTTGTCAGATTTGCATGCAAAGGTCCTGTATTATTTATAAGCACATTAAACTGAGAATTTCTAGGAATACAAATGTGTTTGGCAATCCGATTTAGGTAAATGATTTGTTGGTTTTCGGAGTATACGGATTAGGGTTACCGGACCTTAGTATTGTGAGTAAAACTAATAATCTACGAATGCTATTAGAATAATTTCAAGTAAATCTCAAGTAAACATAAAAAAACATTTTCTTTGAAAAATATTCCATTAATATATATATTTTTTTGCCATTTAAAAGCTAATAGTTATGTTTCACGTAATAAACAACATTAATAGAAAACTTTTTATTGACTTTCTCTTCTGTCTTTCTGCTCTATGTCTTTGCCACGATAATGGCCAAAGTGACGTCTGTCAAAGATCGCACGATTCTGAAAAGTGCGCAGCTCACATCGACCAGTGCATTGCAAATGTTCATTTATTTCACAATAACTTACTTTAAATGACCGATTGTTGGGCATGCATCACGTTCCAATTCTCGATTAGAAGAACAAGCATAAAACAAAAACATTTATTGTTTTTTCTTGTGGTTTTTCCAATCTTCTATGATCAGTCACTGCCCATCAGTCATTTATTTTATTAGTTTGGGTCACTAGAATCACTACAATATTTAAAAATCTTATATGACCAAAGTATTTTTTAAGAGTCTATTTGGAATTTTGCGCGGTTCTGTCGTTTCTCATTAATCATTCATCATATTTTTTCTGCCCTTTCCCATTCTATTTGGGGTCGTCGCAACACGTTTTCTTCTTTCATTCTCCCCCATCAGACGTCACGGCATTATTTACTCCTTTCTCCTTCAAATCATTCCTTACACAATCCATCCATCTTTTCTTTGGCCTCCCTCTCGCTCTCCATCCATCAACATTCAGATCCATTACTCTTTTAGTCACATGTCCTTTTTCTCATTAATCAATAAGTAATCTTATTTTATAAAGCGTTTAAGTTAGTTTTCCCAAGTTCTCATCCATGTTTCTTACGCCTTCTGAAACCATCTCTGGTAGTGTACGGTTATCTCGACACCTGTTCTTTTTTCTTTTTCCTGCCTTATCAACGTAGATTTCCAGGTTCTCATAGATCTACGAAACTAACTTAATCTAACAATACCTGACGCCATAATCGCAATAACCGCGCTACACATAAAGGTATTGTAGTCATTAAAATTTAACGACACCTGTAATTACCTTTCGCTTAATATGGAGTTATGACAACAAAACCCAACTACATACATCATAACTTAGTGCTTGGTTATGTAAGATGTGAATGTGAATAAAGATTTATCTGCATCATGTGACGTGAGTTGCAGTACACCTAGCACGATTGACAGCACTTTAAGCTTGTTCAGGTCAATTGAGTAATTTTACTAAAGCTTAGTGTAGCTTTAGTAAAATTTACTATAATCTTCTACTTTGTTTCTTTTTTAAACTTTGCCTCACACTAGGAATTTCTCCTGTATCGTGGTAACTCACATGCACATGCACAAAACAAATATTTGTTCCGTGCGGGAAGCGAATGAGATGTCTCGGTTCTAAGCTTACCTATAATTTGCCTTTCCTGTTATTTAGACACTATATTTTTGTGTATTTATATGGCTACTAGCTTTCGCCCGCGGCTTCGCCCGCGTTAAATTTGGGGTAACACAGTTCCCCTTGCGCCTCATTGATTTGTAATAGCAACGCTAAGTTTTCCCTTCTCTTCCCTCTTTCTCCCTGAAATCCCACTTTTTTCAAAAAAATATTAGCCTATGTCCGTCTCCTGGTTCCCAACTATCTCTGTACCAAAATTCATCCAAATCGGTTCAGCCATTAAAGCGTGAAGAGGTAACAAACAAACAAACAAACAAATAAACAAACAAACAAACAAACTCACTTTCGCTTTTATAATATTAGTAAGGATACTAATAAATATATAAATTTAAAAAGTGTCTGGCACACTATATGCAAAATGAATTTGAAAAAAAAAATTGCTGTTCCATTCATGTTTGACGGCACTTTCGAATGGAACGACGTGCATACCCAGCAAAAGAGATAGCAACCAGGCTCGTCAGATTATACATATAGTAGGTAGTCTTTTTCTTAGGACTTCTTCAACTCAAATTTGATTTATGCAATGAATTGTTTGTTTTCTATCAAACCCATTTAAGTTCATTTGAAAATTTTCTTGGTTTTTTAAGAAAATTTCATCTGAAGATATCTGACGAGGTTGGTTATTTCTCCTTTGCTGAATGGACTCGTATGGCCGGCGAAAATTTCGTTGTTTCTCATAGTTAAACATAGAATCAAGTATTTAATGTATGAAAAAAATTGCTTCTTGAAAAATTGATTCTGCTTTTTGGTCCCATTGAATTATCATACAAGGAACTAGTTAAAACCATATTTTTATATTTATTCAATACAAAAAAAATAGGGTTCTGTGCCCAAAGGCTAAAAGGGTCTTTGTTTATTTTTATTTTATTTTCTTATTTTTGATGTGTTTAAATTGGGACTGTATGGATCGAGTTATCCAAAATAAATGAATTTTAATTTAATTTAATTTATTACTAAAACTCCGCTCTCTGTCCATCTGTAATCACATCACATCTCATGAACTGTGACAGTTAGACAATTAAAATTTTCAGAGGTGATGGATCTGTTCCTGCTATAACAACGAATGTTAACAAACAGAATGAAATAAATATTTAAGGCCCGTTTTTATAGATAATGATACGAAATACTTCGTCTGATTCGTATTTGGCCGGATTAGGTGATTAACATTTTTCAGTAATTATTGCAACCTTATTTTTAAATGATATTAATACTTGTTGTCGACGTGAATGTGTACTAGCCCTTACACCATCAGCTAGGTAAAAGGCCGGCCCATTCAATTTTAACGTCCCATAGACTGACATGCAATGGTATCTCTCTATATGGTACCTATAATGTTTTATGGTGGACTCTAATGACCATATAGGGCCTTCCCAGCTTTCTCTGTTCAAATGCAGTTTCTATAAATGTTCTTTTCGTAATCGGTAGACCAATAACATTGGTTTATGTTTCCTAAGGTCTTGAGTTTGATCCGTGATGTTATTACATTGGGTGGGGAAGCTGATTTGTGGGTTGAATTAATGTGGAACTGTGGAATCTTTCTACTGTAGCTATAGGAAAAACAACCGTGTGTCAATGTTTTGTTGTAGCCGAATTATGACCGATAGACGACAATTATTGGAGTTTGGAAACCTATTGTGTGCTCGATTAGATCTCGCTTGAACCAGTTTAATACTATGACTTTGACTACACAGTTGGCGGAGTAGTTTAGCGAAAGGCTGTTGCTTCGCATGTCGCGTGTTCGATCCCCGCACGGAACATATATCCGTTTGACCGACAGGTAGTTGTTCTGGGTGTAGCTGTTGTTGATGAGTGTGTATTTGTAAGCGCACCCAAGATACAAGAGAAATTCCTGGTATCGGGTAAAGTTTTAAAATAAAGTCTAATAAAATCAGATGAGACAGAACTAAAAGATTTCTATGTAAATAATTTAAAAAGAAAAATGAACATTATAATAATGTAATAATTTGTGAACTGTTCGTGTTAATGAGAATGACCTCTGTTTATCATCAGTGAAAACTTTAAAGGTCATGTCACCTTGGGATGAAGGCTTTACTAAAATGACCAGCAGTGAGACAATAAAAGGTGTTATTTTTGTACTATCACGAAAAAATTATCTGACCACCGTGAAAACAAGATTCTTTCTTGCATTAACCAGTCACTAGAAATGCGCTTGTTTACGTTTATTCATCAATAGCATTTTAGCATTTGATTTTGACTGAGTCCCTTGTCTTTTGTAAATTAATAAAAAAATGAAATTTAAAAATCAGAAAGTCGCTCATACTACGGTATTTTATTGTAGTAAGGGTGATATAATCATAAATGTGGTCAATGTGTGCGCTCGCGATTATTTTTAAAAATGAGGAGATTTCCTCTTTTAGCGATAGAACACACGACGACACATCACATCAGAGATTGAAGTGTCATCGTTTGTAGATTATATTATGATAATATTAACGTATAACTTACTTGTGTAGTCATGTTAATACAGCAAATAAGCATGCCCCCGCAGAAGGACGCGGCGGATACCATGTGGACGCTGGTTGATAGCGCGGTGGCTAACCACGCCAGGGTGTACGGCAGCGCCATTGCGATGAGCACCGAGCGCCGGCCTAGCCGCATCGCGAACCCGCCCATTATGCCGCCGATGAAAGCACCTGAGGAAGAAGGAGAAGATTTTAATGAGTTTTAAGCACTTGAAGTAGGAAAGGCTGATGATACGATACTTAGAGAAGAAGCATCTATGGACCGTAAAAGTTTGGCTGTAGATGTTATTGAAAATATTCGAATTGGAGTTTTGATGAAGTATAAACTATTGAAAGCAGTCATAGTTTTCAAAACTTTCCACTATTTTTTATATTTGTACATATTATTATTTAGGACTCTGGAATTGTTTTTCCGATTTGCATTCTATTTTGTTCGGATTATGTATTATCCTGCACTGCAACTCAGTACAAGAAAAAAGTTTCTATGCTTACAGTGTAAGATCTGGAATTCTTATCCTGTGAGTTTGTTTGTTTGTAACGTCTTTGCGCCTAAATGGCTAAACCGATTTTAGTTAGACCGCTAGGGCCCCTTTAGATATATATATATATATATATAGGTTATTTTTTTATTTAGAAATATGGGAGAAAGAGGTGAGCAAAGGGAAAACTTAACTTTGCTATTACAGTAAATAAGGCGCAAGGCCAAAAACTACATGTAGCAGGTACCTGCAAATCAGGAAAGGGGAACTGTTTTACCTCGAATTTAATGCGAGCGAATCCGCAGGCAAAAGCTAGTTTTGTATAAGAGCATGCCTGTGCACAGCGTGTTGCTAATTTATCGCTATAAATTTCAATGTTTCCTTAAGATGTTTTTCTCCAGGAAGTGTTGTTTTAGATTAACTAACTATGTTTAAAGCCTGCAGGAAGATATGCGCGCTTGCCTACAAAGAACAGTTTATACTCATTACTAAGTAATGCACTTAAACAAACAATTAGTACGTTATGTTGGTATACTGGATTGTGACTTATATAACTTCTGTGAGTGTACGTACTTAGCATTCTAGTTAGTCAGCTTGTGTCATCTGATCTGTGTCTAGTGAATCTTATTTTTAACCGACTTCAAAAAGGAGGATGTTCTTTGTTTGTCGCGATTTCTCCGACGAGTTTAGGCTGATTTTCAAGATTCTTTTTTTAATCGATACTCCCATAATATTGCTTGGGTTATTTATGAGTTATCTTCTATAATACATATTTTTCTTTCTAATATATGATAATACATATGATAATATCTCTTTGAATCGATATGATGGTATCTCACACATCAACAAAAAACGCTGAAAAAAAAATCGGTGGCAAAATAATCTATGATTTTTTAGAAGTCGGCTTTTTTTATCAAAATAAATTTTCATTTTGAATTAATTATTCATCCATAATCACTATTATCCTGCTCCCATCCCAATTTTCTTCTTCTTCCATACTTTTATATAGTCGTCAATTGTCTTTTTAGCCATATCATATTTCATTTAGGTCCATACACCTTGTTGATCTTAATGTATGTATAACTGATGTTAAAAGTCACTAGTAGATAGCAATACTGTCTTTCAGTTTTGTATAACTATTAGAAAAAGAACCACAGCATAGTAACAAAATGATAGAATTTAAAACAACTTGCAGAATAGAATTTGGGATAGGACAAAATGTCATACCGCGATAGAATTTCAAAGCAATAAATTGAAAAATTCTGTAAGCCGTAAATTCTAAAATGTCTTTGAACACCCTGTTACAATGAAAAAGGGACAGATATCTCTTTGGCAGTGGAAAATCAAACGTTTAGTAGTGCCACAAGCATTCTTTTGATTTGAATCGGAAATCGCTGAAACTGTTTCGTTTTGTACGCTTCGATACAGGTAAAATGTTTCTTTTTATGTTTTGTTGTTGATTTCTGTATAAATTGTGGGAAATATTGAAAATGATCTTTTGGACGAAGGGTCGAGATTTAACTAATTACTTACTAAATATACTCCTGTTCTTATAAAGATTCACTCAAAATATTATTTCTGAATACCTAAGTCTTTATTTGATGTGTTTAAAGTTTTATTATTGCTGTTTATAAAGTTTTCTGTTGTTGTGATTTCAGTTCTTTATTTATAATGTAATTTCAAATACAATTTGTTGTACATGAACAAAAGACTATGAAACAAAATTATTTTTAAGGACAAAAACTTGTTTTAAATAAACATTGTATTATGAACCTACTAGCTTTTGCCCGCGGTTTCGCTCGCGTTAAAATCGGGGTAACACAGCTCCCCTTTCTTGATTTGCAGTTATATTTTGTTAGTGACAAATAGTCCGCACACCAATTTTTAGCTTCCTTTCTTGAAAATTGCGGAATGGTCCATACAAACCTCCATCACCTATTTTATGGAAGTGGGTTAGAAAGAGACAAAAAGTAGCCTATTTCCGTCTCCAGGGAAAACAAACAAATTAATAAACAAACTTACTTTCGCTTTTATAATATTAGTAAGGATGTTTTAAAATAAAATTGAAAGGCAGCCGAGGAATTTGCATTCTTCTTAAAAATGACAGCGAAGTTCTCGATCTATTTAAAAGCTCAAAGCTCCACCATCTTTTCTTCCATACCAACATCCTTAAAGTCGTTCATCTCGCTATACATCAAGGTAACGACAGCAGCGTAGGCTGAGACGTAGGTAATTTATACCTGATCTCTCCCTTCATTAGGCGTGTTTCGGGCCAAGATATAAATCTAAACGTCACGTTGACGTTTATATATTTATACTTTTCACGTAGCAGGCTCATTATTGACAAGGTGCTTTGTTGTTTCAGTAGTGATGGTACTGACAAATGAGACATGGGGGCAGCATATGTATGTACCTTGAAACTACTTTTTCGTCAAAAGTTAATTATTTATTTAAAAAGAGTAACAGTGCAGATTCGCCTTTCCCCTCTTTGAGAAATTACTTCGATAATTAATAAGCGTCCATAAAAGTTTATTGAACTTTAATCTTGCTCAAAAATATCATCTACCCGATTTGTTCTGTCTCCAGCAGGTTGGCAGCTACAATGCCAGTGCTCCTCTGCAGGATTAACCACCTTTTCTAGGACCTGCATATTCCAGTATTCAAACGAAGCTATCGATAAAGAGGTACTGGTCGCATCGCACGGGAACTGTCAACCAAACGTTTTGAAATTTCCAGAAATTGTGAGATGAGTAACCAAATTAAACTTTTCCGTAGCAATTTAAAGTTAGCCGTATCAGTACATGTCACAAGCCAAAAAAACAGTGTGTATTCAAAAGAAAAGACAGTTTATCAAAAGTGGTCTAGCACTACGAAAAAAAATGTTTTAATATTTTTTTCGTCTTCAATGCACTACTGTCGTACTTGTAATACTTGTGTCAGTCCACGCCTAGTCTGCAGCTAGCCTCAACTCCGCGAATACCGAAAGATTAGCTTCTTACCGCGCCTTAACAATGTTAACATATTTCAGCCGTTATGCTGTTTTGTGATTTAACCATTTCACACAATACAAATTAAGGTAGGCCTCTTCTTTCCCTATATATTACACAAGTAACTACACACACAGCTATCTATGTAACAATACAGAAAACTCCATCCATCACTCGCTGCATAATAAATCAGTCATGCCGTCCAAATGTTTATGATTTTCTTTCATACCTCTATCGTAATGGAAATATTATAACACTGCTCTGCTAACATAATACCGTTTACGTTTATACTGTGGCTATTAATAACATGCTCTTGCAATATTTTCTGATTTTATACCGAACACTGTTTGAGTCAAATGCTTTCATTTGCCATCCCAGCATGGAAGTAAGTATGAAAATTCAAATATTTCGATGTCTGTACTCTATCAAAATTAATCGGCTTGAAAAGTTTAGTTGGTATAGGTAAACTAATTGACTGAAGGCCTAGACTTGTAAATAATGTTGAAATGCTTCATAAAGTGTTTCAACATTATTGCTTTTCGATAGCTTACGTCAATCCAATACAGATTCAACTTTATTATCATTATCGTTGAGATTATATTACCTGACCCAGACCGTGAGTATATAGATGTACTTAACATGGACGTTTTATTCATCATCTGTGGTAACAGATGATCAACAAAGTGTCGATGTGTTCCTCCACAATCAGTCAATGCTAAAATGGCTTTTAAATTTACAACCACGTAAAATGGCAATTAATTAGAGAAATAAAAAGTGTTAAAGGAATTACCAGATCGAAGATACCTACATTGTTATGACTGGGAAAACAGGTACAAAGTCCAATACAGAAAATCTTACACATGATAAAAATAAGTAATGGATAGACTGTGTGTCTGGCGTTAGAAGTCAATAACAGCGCACGTTTTCCTCAACATGTTTTCTCTCATCTTGGAATCACGGAAAGCTTCTCCCGAATACTATTAATTGAAAGCTCCTCAGTTTGAGCGATTGCACTGCGCGTAAATATAACCGGGGTATGTGTCTGTCTGTCTGTGCCGTTTATTTTGGTCTGGCACGGAATAAGCCTGAGATGTAGCAGATTGGTTGGCATAGACTTAAACATTTGATTTCATCTAACTGTCCAGTTTGTTTGCGTTGACTTTTTGCGTTGTTCAGTATATATAGTGAGCTAAGATGTTATTGAAAGGTGATTGGCAGATGGGTGGATTATTTTGGCCAGATTTGTAAATAAAGTTAATTGCGGTAAATCTGTTTGAGGTTTTTTGGGGGTGGTCATGGTTGGTTTTGTAACTTAACTATTTTATTTATATCTCCACGCTACCTGGTTCTTTTGTGATGCTAGACTAAGTGCGTACTATAGTACAGTTGTTTAAAGTTTTATGTGATATGGGGTAAGTATTTTGCTATCAATAGGATCAAATTCAGAACTGCAAAAAAAAAACTCATTCATTAGAAAGAGTGTAATTAAAACATCGCTCTTCAATTGACATAAACTGTTCAAAACAGCATTAACAAAACAGTTTGCTAATGAACAAAGAGTAATACACAATTTCAGTATTATCGTGAAATTCTATGAAATGCGAATAGCAATTGAATGCATTCAAATTTCATCTATAATACCCGCACAAATTCCTCATTTATGATGGAATGATACACGAACGGATGAGAGCACGATAAATTGTGCGTTAACACAGAATTGCACGAAAACAAATAATCCCGCGCATTCGCTTCGTATTTCCGTAACATCCACCAATCATTTCCATTGTGGTCCTTATAAAGGAGAATGCACATTTGCACAATATGCACACATTTAACAATTTATAGTTAATTCACGCATGCATAATCTTCTATGAGGATTATTTTCTAGTAACAGTATATGAGAGGCTATTCAATTTAAATTACAATTTAGGTTTTACTGCAACTTATTTTGTTGTATGTTTTAGGAAGAGACTTTGACTTCGCCTTTTGAAATCAAAGCTTATTTCAATATTGTAAGTGTTTGAATCTACATACATTCTATGATAAAAATACCTACATTTAAACGTATTAAGTGATTTGGGGTGCCAAAAATAATATGAGTTAGTACATTAATAGCCTTTCTCTTTTATGATCCTTCCTACTTAATCGAAGTGGTGAATCTATCACAACCATGTTTGCATGTTACCATTACCATTCAAAAGCAAAGGAGCATGTACAAACTTCGCAATGGTAACGAATGACGCAGGTTGCAATATTTCTGCCTTTACAAACTCGAGCAGACGCAAAATAAACCGATGAGTGTGCTACGTATCAGTTCTCGTTTGGAAGAGCTGCATGCAAGAGTGAGAGTATTATTTTATGGGTAGGAAGGTAAGCAGAATTACTTATGAAATTACTTTATTTTTGTACATAAGGACCATATTTTATGTAACGTGATAGGCATCCTTTTAATGCCTGGAATGAGCAAATTTTAGGTGTGATCAAAGTACCTAAGTGTGACAATAAATGTCTAGATAAAGGATCCAAGATTAGTGACTTTTTCAATCATTCCATTAAAGAAAACCTATATTCAACAATGGGCAGTCTACAAGCTCAAACGTATCTTATGAAGACTAAAATACTACACGACAATAGTTCAACTCTTTTATACATCAACAGCCCTTAAAACAAAAGAAACACGAAAGCTTCTTCTCAAACGATGACTGGGACACTAATCTGGCCTCGAGAGAAATACAGCGAGAATGCTGAACATCCCAAAAAGTGTCATTCCAACCGGTGAAAGATGCCCTTTATAAGCTAAAAACAATGTCTTTACAAATACCTATGTCGGCGAGCCACCATAAATTAAACTCGGGACGTTTGACGCTACAACACTTTTATTTTCTCAATGTTGGTATTCAGGTTGGTACCAATTTAGAATAATGTTCTAATGTATTTATTGATTTATTGGTCGCGCTCTCCGCAGTTTTGTGCAGTGCGACCAGTTTAGCTTGGAAGTCAATGATGGCACTGCTTGCTAGACAGAAAAAAAAGAAAACCGAATACGGATGTCAAATCGTTTTAGAGAAAATCCCTTTTAACAGATATACGGATTATTAAAATCTTTCATCTTATCAATTTTCCAAATTAGCGAAACCTATGAAGAATAAATTTACAAAAAATAGTTCCTAGTTTCGCCACGGATCAAAATATACTGGTCGCACTGTAGTGTTTTAACCTATTGTGAAAAATAGGGTAATGGTTAAAAATATTGATGGTTATAGACTGATGCAATGTTATAATGTTTTAATTTTATGTCAGTGGAATAACGTGTCCACATTCATTCACATTGCTTTTAATCGATCTTTCTAATGGTTCGTATGCCAGCTAAAAGTGATGTAGCAATAATTGCTGTACTTTTATACATTTGACTATAAATAAGCTAAAAAAATATATAATAAGGAAAATACTTTTAAATGTAGCTCGTAATAAATAATGCAGTTCTTTTAAATAAACCAGGCGATAATAACATGATCATCACCATTTTCCTGCCCTTGTCCAATACTATTTAGTTTCGTCGCAACACGTTTTCTTCTTACATGCTCCCTTGACAGGCGAAGCTTCATTTACTCCTTCTTCCTTCAAATCATTCCTCACACCATCCATCTATCTTTTCTTTGCCTTTCCTCTCCCTCTCCATCCATCAACATTCAGATCCATCACTTTTTTAGTCACGTGCACTTCGTCGCTCCTTATAACATGTCCATACCAAGACAAACCACTCCCTTTCAATTTTTCCGTAACAGACACCACATTATATAGTTTTGAATAAAACCATTCGTTAACGGAAAACTCCCGGAAGCTAGCTACAATCTGCATCGCTCTTGTCGTTTCGTTTAACTTACAAAGTGCCAACACAACTCATTACAAACGCGCTAAAAGATTACGAAATCAATTTAACTAGTTTATTGATGTCCCTAGAAATTGCTTATAACTACCGTATGATAAAACGATACAATCGCAGTCTTTACGCCGTCATATTTTATGGGAACCGACAGTTAGGTAGCTGACAGATGACTGTAATAAGTTGTCGTTGTGGTACGTACAGTGTCCGGCATAATATTAAATGTGGGAAGGACCAGATATTATCTTGGTCCTTCATGGCAGTACTACTTGCAAAGGTTACCTATTGTCCAGAATATTTCATATTAAGAAGCCAGCAAATAATACGAACTTAAATAAAACAAATTCCACGAGGTGAAACGTTTTTTGACTGAAAAATTACGGCATTTTGCAACAGCCAATAGATTCTGTATCTGGATATTTAATTTAATTTACATAACTTTTTCGTTCATAGGCCAACAAATACGAAAGACATTTTCACTGGCAGCGGAGAACCTCGGTTTAATTATAAGAAAAAAAACAGCCAAGAGCGAGTCAGACTCACGCAACGAGGGTTCCATACCTATTCCAGAGAGACAGATAGACGGACAACAGAGAAATCCAATAAGGGTTCCGTTTTTTTTCCTTTTGAGGTACAGAACACGAATAATAAACAAATTAAAAAAAACAGCTCGCATCAATTTCACATTCGGGCCGTTTATATTTTTTATTAAAGGTTTTGTCTTTTTTATCAAGACTGCGTGTTTCGTCTTCGCCTATAGTATCAACGGACTACATCTTTAGTTCCGCATTACACCGCGTGCCAAGACAAGGTGGCCACTCTCTAATTGAGCCGAGTGTACCGGGAAACAGCTCGCGGGTGTACGGGCGCAAGTAATTCAATTACCAGTAATAAATATTCATTTTAGTATTTTTTTAGACAGCTTTATCGTTTTTCGATAAATTATAATAATTTCTTGAAGGTGGGTTGGTTTTATTAATTTTAAGATTATTTTAGGAGAGGTTTGTTTATTTTGCCCTGAAGGGGAACAGATAATTTCTATGATTTTTAGTTGCAACATTGTTTTCTGCTTCCAGTAGTGGGACAAAAAACATCTACCGTTAGTTTCTCAAATAGTTTTATTTATCAAATCATATCTATTGTGGATTATAGGGAAATATCGATGGAAAACGATGTAGCGGAGCTGAAAAGTTTCAAACAACATACTTTAGTTTATGAGTATACTAGCTTTCGCCCGCGGCTTCGCTCGCGTTAAATTCGGTATAACACACCAAACAGACCTGCAGTTTTTGCTCTTGCGCCTGATCGATTTGTAATAGCAACGCTAAGTTTTCCCTTTTCTTCCCTCGTTCTCCCTCACATCCCACTTTTTTTTAATAAAAATGGCAATAGGCTCACTCCCATTATCTTACTCTTATGCTATTTGTAATATTATAAAGGCGAAAGTTTGTACGGATGATTGTTGCTCTTTTACGCAAGAACTTTTAATGGAACTTTACAATAATATAGCTTATACGTCAGAATTACAATACATAAGCTACAATTATTCATAGAGATATGTTGTATATTCTATCACCACGCGAGTGAAACCGCGGAGCGCAGCCATAATCCTTACTATAATATAATAATTTAATAATAAAATCTAATACTAGCTGTTCCCCACGGTTTCACCCGCGCTGCTCAGCACCTGTTGGTCGTAGCGTGATGTTATATAACCTATAGCCTTCCTCATGAAATGGACTATCTAACACTAAAAGAATTTTCCAATTCCAACCAGTAGTCCCTGAGATTAGCGCGTTCAAACAAACAAACAAACTCTTCAGCTTTATAATATTAGTATAGATTCTCGTGTCACAGTTTTCGTTCCCATACTCCTCCGAAACGGCTGGACCGATTGAAACGAAATTTTGTGTACATATCGGGTAGGTCTGAGAATCGGCCAACATCTATTTTTCATACCCATAAGTGAGCAGCGGGTGAAACCGCTGGACACAGCTAGTATAATATAATATTATATAAAAAAAAACTAAAAACTGGAAAATAACTTTATTTCCGGAAGTCGGTGGCTTTTGTTGGTTTCGTTGACTTTATTTACCACCGACTTCCGGAAATAAAGTTATTTTCCAGTTTTTAGTTTTTTTTTAGAAGTCGGTTCTATTTTTTTTTCTAAAAAGTTTTTATTTCAGCATTTTTAGTTATAGTATTATGATATAA